>CM035418.1:50107956-50412956 GCA_020310875.1 Ceratopteris richardii
TCCTTCTTTTTTTTCCTGAAATCGGGGAAGAGGGAAGGAAAAGGGGGCGGGGCGTGGAGACAAACGGGGGGCATCTTGATACGTTTACTCTTAGAACAAAATTTATGTCCAATAAATGTCATTCAATTCATGGACATATCAAATGATGATTAGAAAGCACTAGCATATTGTTGAGCAGATGGTAATGTGTACTAAACTTCGAAACAGCGGCTTGGTTATGTTTGACGAATCTTAAATCTTAACCAACAGAACAAATGTTATGGCTATACATACATATGTATGTGCATATATCACCATCCCCTCCCTCCTCTCTCTCTCTCTCTCTCTCTCTCTCTCTCTCTCTCTCTCTCTCTCTCTCTCTCTCTCTCTCTCTCTCTCTCTCTCTCTCTCTCTCTCTCTCTCTCTCTCTCTCTCTCTCTCTCTCTCTCTCTCTCTCTCTCTCTCTCTCTCTCTCTCTGTGTGTGTGTGTGTGTGTGCACGCGCGTGTGCGTGTGTGTGTCACACACACACACACAAGCAAGAAGCTCAAGAAGAAGCACAACCTAGGAATCAAAAAATCAAGAAAAAATGGGACAAACATAAAAAAAAAAATCAGCGCATTCAGCCTGTTGTTCAAAGATTACGCATGCATGAATGCAATGTTGAATGGGCATGCATGTATGTAATATGTATTTATGATTTTTTTAACATGAATGAATTTGTTATTTGTGCAACGCACACAGTTCACAAACGACGTCTTTCATATGTATGGTGATTAGAGTGCACAAAGTTCATGCACCATTCATGATGATTAGTCCAAGCACCATTCCAATCTTTGCCTCAAAACCATGTTTCCAGTACTATTCGCTATTCTCTTCAGAAGAGCATATAAGCATGAAAACGAAAAAAAGAGTACTATTCATCCTTAAAAAATTCTTGAAATAAGGTATGCGAGGTTAGCTTTCCACGGCATGCAGCCATATACAAGGACAAACAATCTCAACTACTTATTTTCCTGAATTCTCTTTATGTTACTCATATTTTTCCCTTTACCATAACCAAACATACTATATACATTGATATAATACACCCCAATTGAAACAGAACCATATGTGTAAACAGTAAGAACATATGTAGACAGAAAAAGTGAAACGTTTACTTGTATGAAGACAAACACTGGCACCAGAAAGAAAAGGGTTCAAACATATTGAGATGACCTGAGAAGTAAATCTTTCATCCTCCCAAGAATATACAAGTCCTTCAAATGCTTCTGTGTTACGTAACCTGGAAACGAATTCATCTACTTTTACCGTCTGCACCATCAACGAGATTAAAGAATGCTTAGCAATAAAGTATTGAAAAATCTTGGTCCCTCAACTGAAATTACAAATGTAAAATATAGAGATGCAAGGCAGCTGAAATCTTTAAATACAGACCCAATATGACCCCAGTAAACATGGATATCAATTTTCATAAAAGACATGCAAATGGGACCTGAATCCATGAACTGAAGATTTCAAAGAGAAAGAAAGCATTACAACTTGCAGATCAGTCTCAGATTATTGTGCGATGTACACCTACATGTACATGCAACCATTCAACGAACAAAGAAATCATTTAAGTAAATGAGTTACTTACCTGCAAACCCCGAAGTCCTGCTATGCTCACAGGATATCCAACTACAAATCCTGCCACATTGTCCTTAATCACCTGTACGCAAGAAAATCTCAAATTAAAACAGGAATCGACAATGCCTCGCAAATACCCCACAGACAAAAATATTAAGTGCAGAGGAACCTCGCACTTCATACTTATGCTAGTTGTCATTATACGAGTAGCAAGCATGTAGAGTGTATTGTAACCATATGGTTCATACCTGATCGCAAATGGGATAATTCAATGTACAATGTACAGCCATATACACTCAGATAGACACACAGTACCAGAAGTCGAGTGCACAAGGAACACAAAATGGGAGGAAGGGAAGAGGGTTGTTGGGGCGGGGGGGGGGGGGGGGGGGGGGGGGGGTTTGGAAAAAGGGTGGTTTTTTTTTTTTTTTTTTTTTTTTTTTTTTTTTTTTTTTTTTTGGGGGGGGGGGGGGGGGGGGGGGGGGGGGGGGTTTTGGTGGTTGGGGGGAGTGTTTACTCGGTTTATTTGAAATCCTTAGTATTTTGGAAGGCGTTCTTCCCAACAATGAATACCTAGAAATAACTAGAAGTAGAATGATAAATGCTGAGAAGAACCCATTCATGAGGGAACAAGTAGGCTGTAACAATGATACGAGTTCCAGTGTAAACTCGAAAAACAGGGGAACATGTAAGTCACAATGAGTGATACAATTTCATTACTTAAGAATAATAGTTAGAATTTTCAGCAGTAATAGCATGCTAAATGCACGTAACCAGTACCCATCATTAGAGTTTACCAAGGCTGGTTCAATACACAGTATATAAAGGTTTCCACCTTTATAGCCCACTGCCCAGAGGATATATAATTAGACCCTTTAAGTAATGTTGGTCAATGTTCATAAGGTTCCACTGGAAAAACCACGTGGTGCAGATGGTAATCACTTTAAAGAGTTAAAACAAGTACTAATTGTTTTGCGAATGCCTCTCCTCTCAACAGGTGATATATTATGCAACTCCTATTCATAGATAATTTCAATCATCAAAGTAACAGGCAGGTTATCACTGATCAACTTCATGTAAGTGAAGGTGATCACAACTGATAGCACATACCGACAGACTGCAAATATCTCAAGACAGATTTGACTTGACTGCCTCCCAATGAGCTTTGCCAAGATTAGCCATGAACCTGCTAACAACTCCCACTGCATCAGCAATGTCTTGCCAAGTGGAATCCATAACATGCATAAGTGAACTAGGACCAGTGACAACATAGCATTCCCTTATCTTTTGCATAGCTCTTCTCATGATATGGATGAGAAGAACTTGAGTAGCACCCTCACAATCGGTCATGCGTAGAACTTTGTAGATAGGTGTGATGACACTTAAAATAGCCTTCACACTATCCCAAAAGCTCTCATCCAAGCAAAGCCTTTGTATGTTTTTTGACTCCTCCAATGAGCTCTCATCCAACTTGTTCCAAAAGAGAGATACCACCATTTGTCTTAGAAGCACTTTGATCTCAAGCAACCGTGAAAGAACAATCCACATGTATGCAAAGCATATGGTGACGGGCTTCTTTATTTCAAGCTTGCTATGCTCTCTAAACATAGCTAACACTTTCACTTTGAGCATGAAAAATGTAACTATGGTTGAGGTATGGAGTGTGCAAGCTTTTACCCATGATAGCTTTCCAATATCCTCCATGAGCAAATCAAGACAATGAGTTGCACGTGGACTCCATACAATATGTGGATATTCACCCTCCAAAAGTTGCCCATATGTCGATAATTGCCTACATTGTCGATGACAACTTGCACTACATTTGATGGACCCATCTATGCATAAAATTTAAAAATTAAATGCTAAATCTAAAAATTTTAAAAATGTATAAAAATAAATAATAATTTTCAACCAACTTCTTTGATGGCCTTCTTGATATGCCAGTAGATGAACATTCCATTTGTTTGCTTTCCTTTCTTTCCAGCCCCAACGACACATAAGAAGAAAGTACCAATAGGGCATGACACAAGGATATTAATTATCCCTCTATTCTTTCTCTCTCTCCATCCATCGGAGAGGATTCACACCTAGACCATTTCTCACGCATAAGAGCAGTGAGAGATCTATCCTCTTCTTCTTCTCATCAATTTTGCTTGTCCACACATCGGAGGAGCTAAGTACATTCCATCCTTGACATGGACCCACTTCACTAATTGCTTTCACCATAGTCTTCCATTGGTTTGAATTAAGAAGATTAAATGAGAGATTTTCCATTCAATCTCTATGTCGACTATCTTTTGTTTCTCCTTGATCCAAGTGAGAGAGGACCTTACATGCCCGATTGCTTTCCCTAATCCACTTTGCCTCATATGTGATCGTGAATCCCTTTATATTGGTGATTGTGATCATGAACCAATATTTGACCCTTGAAAATGTGACTCCCCTTCATGTGAAGAAGTAGAGATCGATGCACGAGAAGCATGGCTTGCATATCCTCTTGCTGATGTAGGTAATGTGCTAGGAAAGCCCAACATTTTTTGCCTTATCTCCGATGCAATATGGTTGGGGATGTCCTTGCATGCAACCACTTTCCCTCCAAGCTTGCTATAGCCTTGTAGCCCCACGTGTGTATCACTTGCCACAATATTTGCGAGCCCAATTATGGGAGTTTGACTTCTTTGTCTTTCTCAATGCCAACACAATGGAGATCAAATGTCTTGTGTTTCTCTCTCACCATTGTGCTTAGAGAAGGGAGAAAGATAACTATTCAATGTGTGGACTTTTGAAGAGGCTGAACTACAAGAGGCTTATAAGCTTGGAGAGAGCAAAAGAAGGCTTGAGAGGCTTAATCAATCACATAGGATTTGGGAGGATGGAGGAAATCCCAAGATCCACAAGAAAGGAAAATCGAATGATCCGTTCCATGCATTCGAAGGCTTTCAATCACTTTTTTTACGTTTCCATATGAACATGTACCAATATGTACGTGTGCATAGGATACGAGATGTACGTGCGAACGCGTTCGTATGCATACAATTAGCAACTATGCACGGACCCATCATCAATCACCTCATGATGAAGTGATACTTATGCATTCTTAATCTTGAATAATGAAGTGACCTCACATATCAACATGTTTAGTACACACATTAACATGGTACTCTTAAACAAGCACATGATAGTCTAACCATCAAATACAAAAACAACTCTTTTGTCCAATAAACCAAATTCATGGCATAGGCATGCTAACCATAAGATTACCTTAGAACTCATGTATGAAATTGGTTTGACCTCAAAGTGGAGAACAACTATCCTCTAAAGTCTAGAGGATCATGAAATGGCATCACCTACAACTATTAAGAAAATACCCATAATTAAGAAAGAAATGCACACAACAACTTACTTTGCAACCTTCGAGTACACGAAGAATAAAGCTCTTTAGAAGAGCATTACGCAAGGGCAAAATACAATGGCAATAAATACAAATACAAAGGAGATAAAATATGTGAAAAGGAGGAACTTAAGGCCTTTATTCCAATAAACTCTTTATAGGGTCTAAGTGACTCTTGTAAGTAGCACCCACTCATTGAAGACAATGGTCATGGAGTGCCTTGGAGCGACACTTTGTAAGGCAATTTGTTCAATTTTGACTTGTGTCGAACTTGATCTACTAGACCAACCAATCATTGATGAATCATGATAGATCACCTCTTAGATGAAGCGATACCAAACACCAATGTGTTTTTTGCATGCATGGATTATTGGCTTTTCGGCAAAGCACATGGCAATCTGATCGTCACAATATAATACTGGAATCAAGCCAAAGCTTTGTTCATATTCAAACTAGAAGAATGGCTTCTTGAAAGCCTTTGTAATCGAAATGTTACTCATCCTCTATAGTAAAGAGCATGACTATTCATTGAAGCCATGAATGTCACAAGAATAAATCCACTTGTTGACCTCCATGTGTCCACATTGCAAACCATGTCAAAATCATGGTTACCTTTGCAAACTCGAATCCCTTGTGCCAACGTAAAGTCACTTTGACTTAGTGCCTTCAAGGTTCGTAAGGATGGATTTAATTGCTTCCTACTTACATAATGATCGAGAAATAAACTTACTTTTATGGAAAAGAGAGAAAAACTCGTAAAAAGGAAAATGCACATCACAACTTGATAAAGATGTTTAAAGAACTTATGTGCAACTATCAAAGGGAATTACGCTCAATGAACAAAAAAAGAGAGAGAGCTCTCTCATAACCTAGTGTAAAAGTGGAAAAATTAGAGGTTCTTCAAAAAAATCTACCTCCAAAATAAATAGGATCTAAACTTTGATTTCAGTCAACAAAAGACTAACTTAAAAACATGATAGTGCTCCACATCACTTCTCAATCAACCAGCACTAATAATAAAGCTTGAGCCAATGCAATGTTGACCAAGATAAGATGCATAAGAGATTTGATATTGTACCTTATTTTTCAAAATTTGTACGCTCGTATTGAATGTGCATGGATCCAAACGAAGCACGCTGCATTAAAAACAAAAAAAATAAAAATTAAAAAAAAAATTGAATGCTAAAACTAATCTTGAGAGGATCTAGACTCAAGCATGTGCATGATACACCAAAACAGTTGAACAACATTCACCTTGTTTTTGGAACTATCAAATATTTTTTTTGGTACATCACATTTGAATCATCAATAATTCCAAATTCAATACAAGCAAGAAAAAAGTGTACCTTCATAATCATTTAAATCATGTTAGATTATGATGATCAAAAGTTTTGTTTTTTAACATATTTTGGTGTTCAATGCCAAAGCATTTAAAGGGATGTAAAATACTAAAGAAAGATCTTCTCTTTAACATATTTCTAGTGTTCAAGGTCAAAGCATTTAAAGATATCTACAACTCTATGGTCGGATTAAGTATCAAAAAATGAAAAAAAAAATCAATTGAAGGTTTTGCCATGTAAACATAGTAATGGCATCGGCATATCTTACATAATCTTTGTAACTAGAAGTTGTCTGATTACTGAGAAGAAATTGAGATTGAAAACTTAAAAGCAATCTACATATATGCATGTACATTTGATTCTATGTCTGGATCTTTAGAAAGAACATGCATGTGTGCATATTTGTGCATATGCATATATATAAGATGTTAATATATGTAGTTGACCATGTGCTCGACATGAACATCGAAACATGTCAGATTGACCTAATAACATTCTATAAATGCTTCTATCTATTCCCAAATGGTCCTTTAAAAGTTCAGGACTGAGCCATTTTCCATATTAATTGAGATCATGTTGGTTTTGGCATACATAACACTAAGAGTCACTAGTGATAACTTAGAAGAATGCTAAATTTAGGACTTGAGGTTACAAAAGATGAATGATGCTTGGATAAATTATACCTTTATCAATGCAAGTAAACAAACTTGATGGTCATCCAATTTCCAAATCTTGAAGTTTCCTAGCGACAACACCATGGCTTTTGGGGAAAAAAAGATATCATAGCAATAAAGAGATTGATTTATATAAATGATGCCTTATAAAATACCATAGTTTCTATTTCTATGCATAAGAATGTATTTGTACGTATACTTTTTGTACCATATGTACTTGTACATATTCGTATGGTACCGTACGTTTTTAGATTCATTTGCTTGAAGTCCTTAGCCGTGGATCGACACCTCATTTCTTACTTCCAAAAGTGCAAGCTCTTGGGTTTTTGGAATGTGAAAGCATTGACCTCATGTCTTCTTCAACCTCTGATCTCTCCTGAAGCTCCCCTCTCCCCAAGCCCTCCCCTATTGAAGATAAATGTACAAGCTCATTTTCACATGAGCTATGCTTGGATAAATTTACCCATAGTTAAAAAAATACGCGATTTTTACTCAAAATAAAAAACGTTTAGGACGTCCGGACGTCCTAATACGTTTTTTTTGCCTTTTTTTGGGGGGGGGAAAAAAACGTCGACGTTTTTAGGTCTGTTATGTTCGCGAGCTTCGCTTTCATTTCAGCAGTGGCTTATTGTAGGAGTTAGTAGAGAACCCTTATGAGCTATGCATAGTTTGAGTTGCACACTTTCAAAGTCCCTTGCCTCTCTTGCCTTCTCTTATTTTGCACATACTCTTGCCCTCTAAACTCTCTTCCCTTCTTTGCACATAGTTTCAACTTTCAGCCCTCTAAGCTCTTTGATTTCTCTCTCTTTGAGACACATAGAGAGAGAGTTTCAGCCCTTCATTATTTTGCAAGTTTCACCATGGGTAGAGCCCCGATGTCATCCGTGTAACCATGTGAAAATTCATAGCACCACCTCTTGGGAATGCAATTATTGCAAGGGCATTTATGGTGGCTCGGCATCCCGCATGAAAGCTCATCTCCTTGGGTTGAGAGGAAGAGGCATTGGAAAATGCACTTCCATACCTCAAAAAACCGTAGAGGAGTTGACTGCTCAACTCCAATTGAGCCGAGGGGTTGGTAATTTGCCTATGCCTCCATCGTCTGAGAGCACTATGGGTGCGGGTAATGAACCTCTTCATGATGAAATCCTATCTCCTCAAGTTCATGATCACAGTGCAAGTAAAATGCCACGCAGAGAGAGTATGAGTTTCATTGGTGCCAATGCCTCTCCCTCTTCTTCACGTCATCCATCACATTCAAAGATCTCTGATAGTAATATATTCATGAGAGGCAATATAAGGGCTGGAGTGCAAAAGCAACATATGGAAGAGGCCACTAGAGAGTTGACCAAACTCTTCATTCAGTGTGGCATTCCATTTAATGTTGCTAGTACTCTTCCATGGAAGAGGGCAATGAAAGCCGTTAGTAGAATAGGTGTTGCTTGGGAGGGTCCTTCAGGACAAACCTTGTGCACTACTGAGCTCTCAAGGCAAACAAAGCTAGTAGAGACTGAAATGTTATCCCTACGATCTGTATGGGAGAAATATGGATGCTCTATTCTATGCGATGGTTGGTCGGACATTCGTAGAAGGAATGTTTATAACATCCTTGTGTCCTCTTGCAAGGGCACAATGTTTTTACATGCTATACCAGCCCATGCACCCTGCATATTAGTGACACGTGAATTCATATTCTCACATGTTAAGATGTGGGAAGTGAGAATGTAGTGCAAGTTGTGACCGACAATGGGTCCAACTGTGTGTCGATGGGGCATATGATTGAAGAGGCATACCCCAAGATTACATGGACACCATGTGCATCCCACAGTTTAGATTTGCTTATGGAAGACATTGGGGCACTTCCATGGGTGAAGTCTATCCTTGATAAAGCAAAATTCATTGTGAAATTTGTCACTACTAAGCCAAAAGTATTGAACATCTTTCGTGCCCACTCTACCTTGGATTTCCAGAAACCCTCTATGACACGGTTTTGTTACATGTATATAGTACTTGATAGAGTCCTTAGAGTAAGAAAAGGGCTTCTACGTACGGTGGTGGCTGAGGATTGGTCAACATTCAGGAGGTCAGAGGAGGAGACTCTCTCTTCACACAGTTCTGAGCGCTCGTTATGGGAGATGATGAGTTTTGGACGAAGGAAGATACGTTGGTAGCTTCCATTCAGCCAATGTACAGTGTTCTTCGCATCACAGGTATGGAGGGCAGCACACTTGGTCTTTTATATGAGTACATTGATCGTATACAAGAAAGCATCCAGAAAGTTGTCGGACTCTCGGACATTGAGTAAGTTTTGTCAATTGATCAATCATCATATGATATAGTAATACTAAATAGTAATTTATCATGATTCACATGTATGATGTTTATAACTTCATTGTTTATTATATAGGAAGACCACTTTATGTGATGCTGTGAGAAAAAGATGGGATTGGTTTCATAAACCAATCCATGTGGTTGCTCATATTCTTCATCCATTATGGAGAAGTGAGCAACAATTTACAGACATTGAGCTAGAGGATAGCTGGATTGACTACATCATGCGATGGAGCGGCGGTGACGTTGGTATTTTGTCACGGTTAGAGACTGAGAGATTGCAGTTTCGTAGCATGGAGCGCTACTTTGGACAGCCCACTGCATGGCTACGCGAGAACTAGGTTGCTCCCGTCACATGGTGGGAGAAATATGGAGTGAGTACTCCACTATTGGTAAGTATTTTTACCATTTAGTCTTTCAAAATCCATTTGAATCTATTTTTTATGAATCATGATCTATTATTTTTTTTCATGAATCATAGCGAAGATTAGCCTTGTGAATTCTTTCGCAAGATTGTAGCACAGGTCCTGCAGAGAGGAACTGGAGTACATGGACTCTATTCCATATGAAAAACAGGAATAGATTGAGTCCTCAACAACTTGAGAGATTGGTTTATTGCCATTGTAACCTCAAGTTGTTAGAGACTAAAGGGATCAACATAGCCCCACTACAGGTAAGTTCTAAATTTGAAGTTTCATGAAAGCTTAAAGCTATTTACTAGAGTCTAGACTGAATTTTGATTAAAAAACTGAATTTTGCACGTAAATGTTGATCTAGTTGATATCGGTAAAGTCAAAGATATTCCTCAAATCCCTCATGAAGAGAGGGATATCTTTGCTATGCTTGCAGAGGAGTCTCAGAGATTTGTACGACAGACTCGTAGCCGGACTCGAAGGGGTAGGTAAATTGTAAATTTGTAATACTATTTAGTATTACGTAACATGTTACACAAGTATGCCCATTGCTACGATTTTCTCTCATATATATGCATTGTTTATGTAGGTGATCCATCATTACCATCCACTAGCCGGAATCCACAGAAGTATGTTTCAAGAAGGGGTGGACCACGTCGTGGAAGGGGTGGTGGATCCTCTACCACTCAGAGAGATCATCCAGTTGTTCGAGAGGATTGGGAGCAGGATTCAGCCTCATCTTCTAGTAGAGATGATGACTTGGGACGAGAGATGGCCGAGATTGAAGCTACATTTGGACATACAGACTCGGATAGTACATCGTCATGGGCTAGCACATTTGATGATGAGCCCATAGATGATGTCTCTACCGAGGACATTGCAGAGTCATCTTAGACTTTAGTTTGTATAGCATGCTTCATATATTTTGGACATAGTGTGATAGTGATCAGTTGGATGATGGATCATGGATGTATCTTGTTGGATTTAGACTTATGATATGGTTTTACCATCCTTGTATGAGATTTGAGTCATGACTCATCAGTTCTGATATTCACGGTTCATCATTGATATGTACATTCTACTCTAGTATTGTCTTCTAAGTTCTATAAGGTTGTAGATTCAGTTTTTTATGTGTTTTCACCACTAGATATGTAAATGAATGCTAGACATGCATTATTCATTGTTTTTTTGAAAAAAAAATTAATGTTGCGACAAAATATAATACTCGTTTTTTATGTCCATTTTTTAGTACTCTACGTACTAAACGTTTTAAAACCCGTTTTTAAAACTCGTTTTTAAAACTCACTTTGAACTATGAATTTACCAAATATAAAGATAAAGGAAAAGAAGAGAAAAGAAAAAAAAAAGAAGGAAAAAAAAGGGATCTAGTCAAAATTCATGATGAGTAAAAGATACAATATCTACCTTGTCGTAAGTGGCATCTAGTGGGCAATCAAATGAAAGTGGCATCTAGTGCTCATTGGTTATAAAAGTGGAGTGGGAGCATGTTCTAAACAAGGAGAGAAAGAGGCAAGAGCTCCCAATGGTCGAATCTAGTCATTTTGTCTTCCCAAAGACTCCTTCCAGCCCCACATCATTTTGTACATAGCTCTGTTGTGAAGCTCATATCTCAATTGTATATGTAACCATTTCTTGCGTTTAAACACTCATTGGAAAGCTTATCTCGTGTACTTTCTCTATCTCAAATATCTCCTTCAAAGCTTATATATTCTGTGAGATATCAGTCAAAGAATGAAGTCTAGTTTTTCAGCATACCTGTGTAGACAGGTAGTCTATTTCGGTCCGTTAAGTTTCCCGACCAAAACGTATCCAAATTGCTTGGTTTTTAGCTTGTTGGAGCTCTTTGCATGTACTTTGTATTATACTCTCAATGGATTGAGAGAAGATGAAAGACGGAAGCCTTTTATAACTACCATTAACTTGAAAGATGCATATCCAGATTTTGAACAACTAATCCTTCATCTTATCACAGAAGAGCTTAGCCTTGGTGGCCCCAAAGAAAAAGACAACCACAACCAAATTTTATATGCAGGTCGAGGTAAAGGAAGGAACTCAAGAGGAAGCTCGAGAGGAAAAGGAGGAGATCATAACAACTCCAACTACAATCAAAACAATTCGGAAGACAACAAGGATGCATCAAATGTCAACACAAAAGGAAGAGGTCGAGGAAGAAGTAGAGGAAGAGGCCAAGGCTCCTACAATTCTCATAAAGGTATAACATGCTATCATTGTGGTAAAGTAGGACACTATGCTAGTGATTGTTGGCCGAAGAATGGAAGACCAAATGGAGGCAATCAAAGGAGCCAACAACTATGCAAGCACCTCAAGTGAAGGAAGCAAGGACACACTACTTGCAATGAGACATGAGTATAGAAGCTTGAAGATGACAAAAAATGGTACATTGATTCAGATTGTAGTAACCATATGTCATGCCAAGGAAGTTTGTTCACTAATCTACAGGTACCTAAGTGGAAAAGGATATGTTGAAACAGGTGATGATACTCAACACATGATTGAACATATTGGAGATATAAGGCTTGGAGATACAAGCAGAGCAAAGGTACTATCTAATGTTCATGTTCCTACAATTTCAAAGAACTTGATTTCAGTAGGACAAATGGTAGAGAAGGGTTATCATGTCATATTCAATGAGAATGGGTGCTTCTAAAGAATCCAAAGGAAGGCTTCAAGATCATTGCTCGAGATAGAAGAGAAGGAAGGATGTTCACTTTGGACGTCCAACATCCACATGGAAAGGTCATGTACATTCAATGTGGGAACAAGAAGATTTCAGAGCTTGACTTATGGCACAAAAGAATAGGACACATCAACAATTCAAAGCTAAAGGACATGAGCAAACATGAAGTGGTAAGAGGTCTTCCAAAATTTAATAGCATTGGACTACATGAGTTATGTGAAGCTTGTCAACTAGGAAAGCAAACGAGGCAACCATTCAAGAGGAGCAATTATGTGGCCCCAAATGTCTTGAACTTTATACATACGGATGTATGGGGACCAACCCAAGAGGCATCAATGGCTTGTGATAGATTTTTTGTCACCTTCATTGATGATCACTCAAGAAGGGTTATCATGTCATATTCAATGAGAATGGGTGCTTCATAAAGAATCCAAAGGAAGGCTTCAAGATCATTGCTCGAGGTAGAAGAGAAGGAAGGATGTTCACTTTGGACGTCCAACATCCACATGGAAAGGTCATGTACATTCAACGTGCGACAAGAAGATTTTCAGAGCTCGACTTATGGCACAAAAGAATAGGACACATCAACATTCCAAAGCTGAAGGACATGAGCACACATGAAGTGGTAAGAGGTCTTCCAAAATTTAATAGCATTGGACTACATGAGTTATGTGAAGCTTGTCAACTGGGAAAGCAAACGAGGCAGCCATTCAAGAGGAGCAATTATGTGGCCCCAAATGTCTTTGACTTTTGAAAAAGAAACAGGAAGGTCTGTCAAAACCTTAAGGTCCGATGGTGGAGGAGAATACTTCTCCAAAGAATTTTCAGATTTTCTACAAGAGAATGGGATCAAAAGGCAGTTTACTTGTAGGTATACACCACAACAAAATGGAATAGTTGAGAGGAAAAATAGGCAAATTGCTGGAATTGCAAGATGCATGCTCAACGAGATGAAGGTACCATTGTACTATTGGGTTGAAGCTACCACAACCTCCATTTACTTGATGAATAGGTGCACAACATCGGGAATACATCACTTGACTCCAGAAGAGGTATATTCTGGTAAGAAACCTGATCTTACACACCTCAAATGCATTTTCATCGGCTACTCGACGAAGCAAAAAGGATACAAGTGTTACAACCCTAGAACAAAGGAAGTAAGAGTCTCGCGACATGTGGTCTTTGATGAACTAAGACCATGGTATGAAGATAAAGGAAAGGAAAAGATTCTTGAAGAAGATTGTGATGATTATGCAGGAACAAATCAAAGAGAAGTTCAACAATCAAGCACAAAGGTTTCAGGCCCAGAGGTGTCTACATCAAATGAAGAATGTTCAACATGGAGGTGGAGTCATTCTTTGTCTCCAAATTCAGCTCGCCGAAGAAGCAAGTGCTACTCCAAACAGTGTGATAGATGCAAGTGAA
This sequence comes from Ceratopteris richardii, assembly GCA_020310875.1. Taxonomy (NCBI): domain Eukaryota; kingdom Viridiplantae; phylum Streptophyta; class Polypodiopsida; order Polypodiales; family Pteridaceae; genus Ceratopteris; species Ceratopteris richardii. The sequence continues at coordinate 50,121,857 of CM035418.1, forward strand.
GAAGAATATGAAGAGGTAATCACTCCAAAGATAAAGCTGAATAGGTTAAAGAAGCACCTTTCTAAAGACAATGAAAGAAGACCTTCAAGGACAAGGTATCAAACTCAAAGGTTAAGTTATGATAGTTTCATGGCGAAACATTTTGCATACATGATGCACGTTACCAAAGACAAAGAGCCTGAGACATATGAAGAAGCATGCACACAAAAGGAATGGAAGCAAGCTATGAAAGAGGAGATCAAACAAATGGGTGTTTAAAGTAAAGAGGAATGCTCAAGGTTCACTAGCTAGATATAAAGCTAGATTAGTTTCCAAAGGATTTAAACAAACACAAGGCATAGATTATGATGAAGTTTTCAACCGTGTTGCAAAGATGGGAACAATTAGAACATTAATAGCAATTGGTGCTTCAAGGAGATTGCCATTATATCAACTCGACATCAAAAATGCCTTTCTCAATGGAGAACTACAAGAGGTCTACATGAGTCAACCGATTGGATTTGAAGATGAAAACCATCTCGACTTTGTTTACAGGTTGAAAAAGGCACTTTATGGCTTGAAGCAAGCACCAAGAGCATGGCATCAGAGATTGATAGAATATCTAACTAAGTGTGGATACAACCCAAGTAGTGCAGATCCTTCATTGTACATGAAGAAGGAAGAAAATAGAGAGGTATATATTTGCATATACATCGATGACCTCATCATAGCAGGAAATGATGTTACAGGGATTAAAGATATCATAAGGAAGCTTGGTAAGGAGTTTAAAATTTCAAATCTTGGAGAGCTTAAATATTTTTTAGGAATTGAAGTTGCTTATGGAAAAAGTGGCCTCTACTTGATGCAAAGGAAGTACTTGTTGATGTTCTTTTCAGATTTGGAATGAGTGAATGCAAACCACTCACTCAACCCATGGACACAAATACAAAGATTTGCTCAAATGATGGAGAACTATTGGAAGATGTAAGGACATACAGAAGCATTTTAGGATCATTAATCTATGCAAACATTACAAGACCTGATTTTATCTTATGTTGTTGGTGTACTGTCTCAGTTTATGCAAGCCCCGACAAATGAACATTTAAATTCGGCCAAGAGAGTGTTGAAATACATAAAGCATACAGTTAGTCATGCTTTCTTTTACAAGATTGATGAAGAATTGGAGGTCAAAGGCTTTAGCGATGCTAATTCGACAGGTTCAAAGGAAGATAGGAGATCAACCTCAAGTTATGTGTTCATGATAGGAAGCAAATCTATCACATGGAGCTCAAAGAAACAAACAACTGTTGCATTTTCATCCATGGAAGCTGAATATAGAAGATTAGCGTTTCCCACATGTGAAGCAATGTGGATTAAAAAGCTTCTGGCTGATCTTGAAGTGCAAGTTGGAACCATCCCTATAGACGGTGATAACATGTCAAGTATTTACTTGGAGCAATCCTATGTTTCATGCAAGGAGCAAGCACATAGAGGTCAACTACCATTATGTAAGGGAGAAGGTATTGAGCAAAGATCTGGAGATAAAGTTCATCAAAACCAAAGAGCAGGTTGTAGATATGTTTACAAAGTTCCTGGATGCTTCTAAACTCAAAGGTTTCAAGGACGTGATAAATTTGCGGGACATGGTTGAAGATAACTCCCAAATGAACTTGAGGGGGAGTGTTGAAGATAATGTACAAGCTCATTTTCACATGAGCTATGCTTGGATAAATTTACCAAATATAAAGATAAAGGAAAAGAAGAGAAAAGAAAGAAAAAAAAAAGGTCTAGTCAAAATTCATGATAAGTAAAAGATACAATATCTCCCTTGTAGTAAGTGGCATGTAGTGGGCAATCAAGTGAAAGTGTTGAGTTAAGGAGGAGGCACAAACTTCTTCACATTCTCATTGGTTATAAAAGTGGATTGGGAGCACGTTCTAAACAAGGAGAGAAAGAGGCAAGAGCTCTGTTGACGGTCAAGGCAGTCAAGGTCACACACAAGTAGCGAAGCGCATCAATGAAGCAGAGACACAAGAAGAAGGAGCATGTAGGGAGCTCCAAGAAGCACATGTCAAATTTCCAGAAGAAATCCCTATAAATATACTGACTTTCATCACTAAAAACCATTGTAAATACCATTTCCATTTTTACAACTCCATTTTGTTCAAGTCGAGGAGTCCCCGAGCTTGAGGAGTATTAGAAGTATCATCCTACCAATTTTCATAATTTTTAGATTCCGTTTGAGTCCCCAAATAAGCCTTGAAACCTATTTTTTAAGTAGGCCGAACACTACGTCTGGACACGGCCAAAACCACTCAAAAAACTATTAAAAGGGCTGGAGAGCTCATTTGGGGGGTTAGCTTGTTGTAGATTTCAGTCTTCTAAGAGAGTTCATTTGTAATCAAAGTCCTTCCATTGTTCCATTCTTTGCTCTTACCTTGTGCGCGTGTGTGTATGTGTGTGCATGCTTGTATGCTTTCACTCACTCACTTGTGCACTTCACTTCCTCTTGGTCTTCATACCGGTCCTCACGTCTCCGCGGATTGACATTTATGAGGTGAAGCTCCTCACGTTGGTACTTGCCATTGTGCTAGAGTGACACCAAGCTCCCAATAGTCGGATCTAGCCATTTTTTCATTTTGTCTTCCCATAGACTCCTTCCAGCCGCACGTCATTTTGTACACAACTCTGTTGTGAAGCTCATATCTTAGTATATATGTAACCATTTCTTGCGTTTAAACACTCATTGGAAAGCTTATCTCGTGAGCTTATATATTCTATGAGATATGAGTCAAAGAGTAAAGTCCAGCTTTTCAGCATACCTGTGTAGACAGGTAGTCTATTTTGGTCGGTTAAGTTTCTCAACCAAAACGTATCCAAATTGCTTCGTTTTTAGCTTGTTGGAAAGCCCTTTGCATGTACTTTCTCTATCCGAAATATATCATTCAAAGGATTTATATTCTGTGAGATATCTATCAGAGAGTGAAGTCCAGTTTTTCAGTATACTTGTGTGCGCAGGTGGTCGATTTTGGTCAGTTGAGTTTCCTGACCAAAACTCATCCAAATTACTTGATTTTTAGCTTATTGGAAAGTTATTTGTGTGTACTTTCTCTATCTCAAATATCTTCCTCAAAGGATATATATTCAAGGAGTTACCAATCCGAGAGTGAAGTTCAATTCTTCAACATACTTATGTGGACAGGTAGTTCATCTTCATCAGTTGTGTTTCCTAATCAAAACTAGTCCAAATTAAGTTATTTATAGCTTCTTAGAAAGCTCTCTTTGTTTACTTTGATTGACTAAAGGCAAAGGTCCATTTGAGTTTTGTATTGAGAGCAGCAAGCTATCTAAGGTGCAGTTGTTTGTCCAAGTGTTGGACATACAAGGGTTCACTACACGTTTTCGTTGCACATAGGAGAACTCATTCTCACATCCCCCAAGCTCCTCTATCTCTCAAGCCCTCCCTAAAGCCAACTTTCAAGCCCTTAAGTTCTCCCTAACCCTCAACCTCTTTCTCACACTCTCTTAGGCTCTTACTTGAAATTTCATCACTGGATTCTTCTCCAACCAACATGGTGCATGAGAAACATGAGGCATTTGATCTCCATTGCATCCATGTGGAGAACGACACAAGAAAGTCGAACTCCCATCATTGGACATGCAAAGACTGTGGCAAAGGTACACAAATGGAGAGACAAGGCTCCTTCAACATCTCACAAAGGTTGGAGGGCAAGTGGAAGCATGCAAAGAGATTCCACAACACATTGCTGATGAAATTCAAGAGGGGATGAGAGGAGGCACTTCAGCAAATATGCCCGCATTTGACGCTTCTCAATGTCAATCAAATGAAAAGACCTCTCACATTAAAGGCTCTGATGTGGGTTCCTCATCACAATCACAAAGCCATTTGAATAAGAGGCAAAGTGAGATACCTTCACCACATCGAGGTGGTTTAGGTGAAGGCCCCGGATACAAAAGGGATACTCTTTCATTCTTAAAAGAGAGGCAAAGGATAGCGGAAGTGCAGATTGCATGCACATTACTCATGTTGCATTGTGCATTAGAGTTTAGTCCATGACAAATGTACATCCATATAACTTACAATAAGTATAAAGCATGTATACAAAAGATCATAGCAAGCTTCGGATTCAACAAAGAAGGCACATGGGTATATGATATATCAAATTGGTCTCAATTTTCAAGAATCCAAGATTTTGAAAAACCTCATATTCTGAAACCAATGAGGTAACCACGCACCAAATCTTAAGGTCTTGCTAGGTGCTCACCATACCAAATGATACCTCATAGAAGTAAGGTGTGTAGCACCGAAGCAATCATGCTTATCCAACATAAAGCCTTCTCTCTATAAATATTCTCTCTCTATCACAACATTTTTCTTGTGTGCTGGATGGAGTTCATGATAGATGCCCCTACTCATGTTCAGATGCTACCTACTTTAATGCTTATATTCTCTCTCAAGGTGTCCATGCCATGTGTAGAAGGTGGATCAATTGTTGCAACATGATATGTCCATGTTCACATTCAAATCCTAGCCCATGTTCACTTATTCATGCTTCTTCCATTGCGCATTCCAACAGCTAAGGATGGGATTTGAACATCTCAATTGTCTTCCCAATATCTTAGTTGGAGTGTACATGTGTGTCACGTGATCACCTAATCCATATGAATTTTTGAAGGATTTGTGATATGTACACTCAATACCCTTCGGGTATACCTTTTTTACTCTCATTCCCATCCCTCTTTAGTTTTTCCTTCTTCCATATCAATGATATTTCTTATTCCAAACCCCATTCTTGTGCCCTAGTGGCAAGCATGTATACTGATCACAATGCATGCAGTTACTTTCATTGCTATTAAATGGTCAATATTTTTGTTTTCTTATTACATAGACACCATCTTTCTATACAAGACCCACGAGCTTTCATCGATAAATATTTCAGAAAAAAATCTGCCTTCTTTGAATACTATTAGTTTTTCGAACCTTATACATCCTTCTACACAAGTTCCGAAATGGAAAAACGAGAAAACGACAAATTCACATTTACCCGGCTTATTCGCTAGCTTCAAGGTGTTGTCGTGTATGATTCTACAGTCAGCATTCCTACAAAGGAAATTTTCTGCTGCTATTTTGCAGTTATTCTTTACTTCTCTCTAGCGCCTAGTCTGTTTATGACTGAAAAGCCTGTCACCTCCAATTGCTCTTAGCATGTCATTCTTATATACACTTACAAAATGATTTTTACCTTACATTGAGATTTCCCACCGCAATAGTAACAATGTTGCTATATTCAGTAATATTATAATAAGCGTCCATAAGTCTTCACCTGTGTCCATGCGTGCTGCTTGTACCAACGATATCAAAGAAAATTGCTTACCATGAGGGCACGGCGATGCGGCATTCAGCATCCGAAATAGCGACCCCTAAGTGTTTGACGCCCACGTCCAACCCCAAGAGTCTCCTGCCGCCGTTCAGAGCATCCTGCAAACCGCGCAGATTGACGAGCTTCATCGTTACTTCAGACCAACTGTTTTGTCCTACGCCACGATCGGCAAGTCCACGTCGAGGCGACCATTGCTTTACGACTTCAGCTGCTGCAGGTTTACAAATCGTCGCCTGGGTTTATACAGCGGTTTTGCTTACATGATAGTGAAGATTATAATTCAACGAGGTTTAGAAAACGTCGCCTGGGTTTATACAGCGGTTTTGCTTACATGATAGTGAAGATTATAATTCAACATTAGTAATGAGGTTGATTTTGCTGTTTTTTTTACCGCTGTAATGTCCGTTTTTAACATTTTAAACAATAAATTATAGTTCATATTATTCATAGGCCATCAGAAAATATCTTAAATTTACAAAAATATCGACATTCATGTCAAGCAACTTCTAAATATGAAGGGCATGGTTATTGGTCAGGAATCAAACTTATGATCATTTTTTAATGCTAGGATTCCTTGGGCCCAAATTATTTGGTAATTGCTGGCCCCAACTCACTCATGCATGTTTGTTAGAGTCACCCAAAGCTCGGTTATATACATTTTTTCAAGTTTATGTTACAAATGAAAAAATTTAATATGTTTAGTTTAATTTATGTTTATTGTGTTTATATTCTATGTTTCTTTAATAATATATTTGTGTATATATTTATGTTGTACAAAGTACATTTGATTCATAATATATCTATGTAATTTATATAATTATATTTAAATTTTATTTTCTACTTTGAAAAATCTATATTGTGAATAAAAATATACCTTTTTTATTTATAGTCTATTTTTATATATTTTTGTATTCATATAAAGTGTACTTCTTTATTTACACTCTTTCTTTATAGAATTTTTATAGAATTTTGTTTATTTTTACTTTATACTTTTTTACATATAGAATTTTTATAGAATTTTGTTTATTTTTACTTTATACTTTTTTATAGAATTTTGTTTAATATTTTTATAGAATTTTGTTTATTTTTACTTTATACTTTTTTACATATATTTTCTTGTACATTATTTTTCATATAGTATGTATGTATAATTTATAAAAATTTCTATTCTAATATAAAAAAATGGTGCATGTTCACTTAAAATCTTTTTATATAATTGTGTACTCATTTTTTATTTTATTTATATATTTTTTTTATACATTTATATAATTTTATACTTTGTTTATGCTTTTATTTATAATTTTATATTTACTTTTCCATTTTATATAAACTTTTATATGTACATGTTATTTATCATATAATGTTGATTTATATTTCATTATCAATAAGGCATACATATCTATTTAAATCTTTTTGTTTTTTTCTATTTTCATACTCACACACACACACACACACCTCATACATCTTTTATTGATGTAATAATCCATGGCCAAAGAAAACCATCTTGAACCTCATATTCCATGTTACTTATATATCTCATGATTGGTTCAGGATCTAGAGAAATCAATGCTTCCATTGCACCCAGAACGTGCCAAAACCCTAAGATCGACTGTCTACTTACTAAATTCTGATATCTAGAGGTCCTGTTCAGATTGTTGACATCATTGATGACATCATCAGCTCATAATCGCCTTTGATGAACTGCCCTTGAAAACCTATATAAGGAGGGGTTGGCCACATACATACTTAGTCTTGCCAATACTAGTCTTGGGAGCTCAAGGAGTCATGACCGCCAAGTAAGTACTCTCCAATTTCCAGCTCCACTTCATCCTGATTCCAGCAAGCCCTTCTTCCTAGAGATCGATGCATCAGACTTTGCCCTAGGGGCCATTCTATCCCAATATGGAGATGATGGACACCTACATCCAGCATATCATTCAAGGAAATTTTCCCCTCTAGAAATTAATTATGAAATCCATGATAAAGAACTCCTTGCCATAGTGAGCGCGTTTGATACCTGGCATCACCATCTAGAAGGAGAAGCTCATAAAGTTAGCATGTATACGGATCACAAGAACTTAGAGTATTTTATGACCACCTGTATCCTCAATAGAAGGCAATCTCGATGGAGTAACTTTTTATCCAGATTCAACTTTGTCATCACATACCGTCCAGAACGTCAACAATGTCAATCAAATGCCTTGTCACTGGAGCTTGAAGGTGACTATATTAATCTTAGCCAAGATGGTGAATGGACCAAGTCTTTGATGGTCTAGTTTTGCACAAGGCCTTGAAGTTTACAAATTATTTTTGAGTAACCATACTTTATCGCCAATTCGATATGATGGATTCTGAACACGATTTGATCTACATAATACTTGTATTGTTCTTGAGCTTTATAGATCTCTTCCTTGAGTTCTTTGTGAATGTCCATGAGGTATTGGGACTTATCTCTGGCAGCTGGGTTCTTGACATGATTTGAGAGTTGTATATCCATCCTTGGATGTTGTCCATAATTTGCAAAGAAGGCAGTCTACTTGTAGAGGTATGAACGCTATTGTTATAGGAAAACTTTGCAAAGGGTAAAAGCTCAAACCAATCATTTTGATGATAGTTGATGATGTGACGGAGATATTGTTCTAGGACTTGGTTCACCCATTTTGTTTGTCCATGAGTCTGTAGATGATTAGCTAAAGTGCAAAGACTATTCCAAAAGCTCAATATGAACTGCAGACCTGGATCACTGACAATATCATCAAGAAATCCATGAAGCCTAGAGATGTATCTCATAAAAAGTCTAGCCATGGCTTTGCCTGTGATTGCCTTGGTAGCTGGAATGAAGTGTGTCATCTTTGTAAATCTATCCACTATAATAAGAATGGCATCATACTTATCTGACTTTGGTAGATCTGTGATGAAATCCATAGATAATAAAGCCCATGGTCTTTCTGGTATAGGTAAAGGTTGCAAGAGGCCATAAGGTTTATGTCGCGATACCTTAGATCTATTGCAAGTGTGACATGTTCAAATATATCCTTTGACCTCCTTCCACATTTGAGGCCACCAAAAATCCATTGATATGAGTTCTATTGTTTTATTCACTCCAAAATGTCTTGTTGCAAGGTTGTCATGACATTGTTGAAGTACTTGGATCCTGGGCTTTCCTGGAAGGACATACAATAGGTTCTTAACCTATCCTTTTCTTGAAATTCTTTTACTTCTTGGAATTTTCCTCCTTGAGTTTTCTGCTTAATGTTACAAGATAATTCATCTTGTGGTAGATTCTCACGGATCAAATGATTCAAGGCTAAATCTTCATGATGGCTTGAAGAGATAGCTAATAATTGGAGATACTCAGGCTTGACTAATATACTCTTAAGTACTCTCCAAGTTCCAGTTCCAGTTCTTGTCTTGTTCCTTGTTCCAGTCTTGTCTAGTCTTGTATCTTGGACATCTTGTCTTGTCCTTTTGTAATCTTGTAGTAGGAGATCTTGTCTAGTTACTTCTTGTATCTAGTTCATCTCCCTGAAGGGAATTCTTGTAAGCGAGATATCTTGTTTCATACCTACGGTCCTAGGTTGTGGGATCTCTAGTATCATATCTAGTCCAATTTTCCATACCTAATGGTCTCGGGTTGTAGGACGTTTGTATCAATTATATATTCTTGTATTGTTCTCCCTACATGGGTGTTCTTATAATCAAAACTATAATTCTGAAATCTTGTCTAGTCCAGTCAGAGAGCATAATCTAGTACTCCGCTGACAGACAACAGCATGTTGCCTACTTTTGAGCTTTGTGTCCCACAAGCTTATATATCATATATTTGATAATAGGACTTTCTATTATATTTTTTATAATATATTTGATACAAGTTATTTGTATAGTGGAATGCTCTTGAGGAGAATTGACAGGTTCACAAACACTTTTATCATTATATATGGTATGTGTTAGGACCTAAGTTCAAAATGTGACATTCCCTAGTGTAAATGAGCATGGCCACATGCGAAATTGTGACTACGACAAAGGCATGTGAAATTTCAAATGCTACCCTACCTCAATTCCATATGAGAGTTCTAGAGATGGTGGGAGTGAGAGATCACCCCGGATATCATATTTTTCTAAAATCATCAACATGAGTGACCACTCGCAAAGTATTGTTTCAAAAAACATCAACCCATGTATATGCACTTCACATCAATATTGTATATCAATTGATGATGTATGGTCTAGAATCTTTCTAGACCATACATTTTTATATTTATTCTTATTGGGTTGGAAGTAGTGTTAAGTAGTGGAAAGCTTAAAAGAGCATCTTCTCTTGCTCATCAATTGCATGCTTCTCACATGAAGGATGTAAAGTCGTGTCACAACTTTCTTTTTTTTTAGAAGAGTCATTGAGAAGATGAAGAAATGAGCATGATAACACAAAAAGATATTTATGAAGACTTAAAGTTAGGGAGTCTTCCTGAGGTAAAACTCTCCATCTGATCCTCAAAATCCACTCTTCAACCTCAAACCTACCACATTTAACACAACTTCAAAGAATATTATAATGGTTATACAATAAAGATGGAGAAGTGTAATAAAACACTCCATTAGGATCAAATAACTACTAAATTAACAAGGCTACAAGATAAAAAATATATGCTCACCACAATTGAGGATGCACATCTCCAACCAACCAACTTCACCAATATATATACTCTAGACCAAGGGGGGAAATTTGATGAGAGCTTGCCAAGTGGTCCCTCCACATAGATTTTAACACAAGGCCTTCTAACCTTGGAAGTCACATGAAATCATATGGCTCTCACATGGATTTTAAAAGGATTCCTCACAAGCTTGTACATACAAATCCAAAGGCTTGAGAGATCTCCCTAAGGATTAAATATTGTACCCTTAGGAAATATCAATTCTAAGGGTTAAAACCCTTCAATTGGGAGTAGATAAAACCAAATAGCTCAAGGGTTCAAATCATAATCTTGGAGAAATTTTCTGAAGGGTTTCTCAATAAACTCCAAGGGTTCTCCAACTGATATTGGACCCTCAAAGCCCATGTCTTTTGTTGTTTGGACCCATAATTATGCAACATTCTTCCCCCCTTTGATAACATTTTTGTACTTGAAAATGTGTGTAGGTATAATTATGAAGTATTCCCCCATGCCCCATTATGAGTGTCATCGGTCATGTTCTACATCTCTCAAACTCACCTCTTTATCAGAAGGGGATTATATCCCATACTGGATCTGAAAAGAGGAGAATCCACTTGTGGGATAATCCTTGCCCAAATCATTCTAAAGTCCATCTGTCTTTTCATGTAAGTGTTGGTATATTTAGGTAGTGATGTGTGTGAACACACTAGGACCACCAGGGCACTTTTTTCCCTCTTTAGGAGGTTTCCCCCCCCAGCTTGTATATATGCCTATAACCCTAATGGGTCACTTACCTTTGTACATTCTAGTGGTAATACATTCACTATTGTGTGTTGTGCTCCAAGCTTCTTCTTCTTCTTCTTCTTCCTTGTGCTCTTCGTGTGCTTCCACAGACCTCAAACTCCAACAATTGGTATCAGAGCAGGTCATCGCTTCATCTAGGGCATTGTTGACACCCCTCCGATCACAGTCTCAGAATCACACGAAACAGTTTCTTCAATTCACTTGAGCCTACCTCTACCGGGAATACTATCACATGCACCAACAACTCCTCTCATCCTATCGTGGGAGTTGGTAAGATCATTTTGAATACTGTTGATGGTAGTTATTTTACATTGTCAGATGCTTTATTTGTGCCAAGGACCAAGAAGAATCTGTTATTAGTTTCATCTTTAGCCAAGATTGGTTTGGTTGTGAAATTTGTTGATGAAAGATGTACAGTTCATGATTTGTCAAATGGTGATGTCATTATTGCTTATGGCATTTTATATCGTGGGTTGTATAAGCACATAGACTATGAAAAATCTGTGAATGATTTAGCATGTGCAGTACATGATTCTCAGGCTATGTCAAATACAAAGCTTTGGCATGCATGCTTTGGTCATTCGAATTTTGCTAGTTTGCTATGCCTGGAGAAATATGAAATGGTGTCCTCTCTACCCAAATTTGAGGCACCTGGTAAACATGTTTGTGAAGGTTGTGCTTTGGGAAAAATGCAGCATTCTCATTCCCAAAAGATGGTTCAGCTCGAGCTGCTGAGAAATTGTGGCTTGTTCACAGTGATGTCTATCTTTGGAATGTTGATGCATCCTATTCTTTTGTGCCATAAGTTGAGCTCTGAAATCTTCTTGTTCCCACATTGAACGTACATGACCTTTCCATGTGGATGTTGGACGTCCAAAGTGAACACCCTTCCTTCTCTTCTACCTCAAGCAATGACCTTGAAGCCTTTGTTTGGATTCTTTATGAAGCACCCATTCTCATTGAATATGACATGATAACCCTTCTCTACCATTTGTCCTCCTAAAATCAAGTTCTTTGAAATTGTAGGAACATGAAGAACATTAGATAGTACCTTTGCTCTACTTGTATCTCTGAGCCTTATATCTCCAATATGTTCACTCATGTGTTGAGTATCATCACCTGTTTCAACACATCCTTTTCCACATGGTACCTGTAGATTAGTGAACAAACTTCCTTGGGATGACATATGGGTACTACAACCTGAATCAATGTACCATTTTTTGTCATCTTCACAAGAGCTTCTATACTCATGTCTCATTGCAAGTAGTGTGTCCTTGCTTCCTTCACTTGATGTGCTTGCATAGTTGCTTTGGATCCTTTGACTACCTCCATTTGGTCTTCCATTATTCAGCCAACAATCACTAGCATAGTGTCCTACTTTACCACAATGATATCATGTTATAACTTTATGAGAATTGTAGGAGCCTTGGCCTCTTCCTCTACTTCTACCTCGACCTCTTCCTTGTGTGGTTGCCATTTGATGCATCCTTGTTGTCTTTCGAATTGTTTTGATTGTAGTTGGAGTTGTTGTGACCTCTTCCTTTTCCTCTTGAGTTCCTTCCTTTACCTCGACCTGCATATAACATTTGGTTGTGGTTGTCCTTTCCTTTGGAGCCACCAAAGCTAAGCTCTTTTGTGACAAGATGAGGGATTAGTTGTTCAAAACCTGGATATGCATCTCTCAAGTTAATGGGAGTTATAAAAGGCTTCCATTTTTCATCTTCTCTCAATCCATTGAGAGTATAACACACAAGATCTTCGTCTTCAACTGTTGTGCCAATAGAAGCTAAATCATCACTTAGCTCCTTAATCTTCAAAGTATATTCAGTTATGGATTGAATCAAACTTTTCTTCTTGATTGTGTTCAACTCATTCTTGAGTTGAAGTTTCCTAGCTTTGGTATTTGTTGAATACATCCTTTCAAGAGCTTCCCAAGCATCCTTAGCTTTCTCTAGATGTTGAATATGGCCTACCATGGTATTAGTAATGACTTGTGAAATGAGGAACATGACTCTTCTATTCCTCTCTTCCCATTCTTTTGCTTGCCTCCTTTGGACTTTGATGGCCATAGCTTAATTGATTTGAGGTTGATCATCATCACCGCTCATAGGTAGTTGGTCATTCTAAACTTCCACATGGGATAGTTATCCTTATCCAATTTCTCTACTTGTTGACCCAAGTCAGCCATTGAGACTATCAAAAACTTTGAGAGTTACCTCGAATAGTTATATTGTCCTTTACTCTTGCATTTGTAAAGCTCCCCTTGTTTTGTATCTCCTCTTTTGCTTTGCTTTAACTCCAACTCTGTTGATGAAGCTTGAGCACCAAGTTTGCTTTGATACCAACTGTGGAGAATGAGTACTCCTATGTGCAACAAAAATGTGTAGTGAACCCTTGTATGTCCAGCACTTGGACAAATAGCTGCACCTTAGATAGCTTGCTACTCTCAATAAAAAATAAAGTGGACTTTTGTCTTTAGTCAATCAAATTATACAAAGAGATCTTTCTAACAAGCTATAAATAACTTAATTTGGACAAGTTTGACTAGGAAACGCAACTAACAAAGATCAACTACCTATCCACACAAGTATGCTAAAGAACTAAACTTCACTCTCGAAATGATAACTCCTTGAATATATATCCTTTTGAGGAAGATATTTGGGATAGAGAAAGTAAACACAAATAGCTTTCCAACAAGAATAGACAACCTAAGCACACAAGTATACTAAAAAACTAGACTTCACTCTCTGATAGATATCTCAAAGAATATAAATCCTTTGAATGAGATATTTGAGAGTGATAATGTACCAAGCAAAAAGATTTCCAACAAGCCAAAAAATCAAGCGATTTGGATACGTTTTGTTGTGAAACTTAACCAACCAAAATAGACTACTTTTCTACACAGGCATGCTAAAAAATTGGACTTCACTCTTTGACTGATATCTCAGAGAATATATAAGCTTTGAAGAAGATATTTGAGATAGAGAAATAAAGTACACATAATAAGCTTTCCAATGAGTGTTTAAATGCAATAAATGGTTACATATACACTGACATATGAGCTTCACAATAGAGCTATGTACAAAATGACGTGCAGTCGGAAGGAGTATATGGGAAGACAAAATGACAAAATGACCAGATCCGACTATTGAGAGCTCTCATCTCTTTCTGTCCTTGTTTAAAACGTGCTCCCACTCCACTTTTATAACCAATGAGCATGTGAAGAATTTTGTGCCTCCTTCTTAACTCACCACTTTGCCCACTACATGCCACTTACTACAAGGCAGATATTGTATCTTTTACTGATCATGAATTTTGACTAGACTTTTTTTTTCTCTTCTTTTCCTTTATCTTTGTATTTGGTAAATTTATCCAAGCATAGCTCATGTGAAAATGAGCTTGTACATTTATCTTCAACAATGTGCATGTGTACGTGCATGTGCATGTGTACACATGTATGTGTACATGTACATGCACGGGCACGTGCATGTTCATGTGCATATCACTTGCACATGTACTTTCACATGCACATCTACGTGTGTACATGTGCGCGGTACGTCCACATACACATACATGCATGTGTACATACATGTGTACATACATGTGTACATGTATGCATACATGTAGGTCTATGTGTATGTGTAGGTCTATTTGTATGTGTATGTGTATGTGTATGTGTGTGTATGTGCGTGTATGTGTATGTGTATGTGTATGTGTATGTGTATGTGTATGTGTATGTGTATGTGTATGTGTATGTGTATGTGTATGTGCATGTGTATGTGTATGTGTATGTGTATGTGTGTGTGTATGTGTGTGTATGTGCATGTGTATGTGTACGTGTATGTGTACATGTATGTGTACGTGTATGCATATGTGGTCATGTACATGTATGCATATGTGTACTGTACATGTATGTGTCTGCATCTGTGTATGTGTATGTGTATGTGGATGTGTATGTGTATGTGTATGTGTATGGATGTGTATGTGTATGTGTATGTGTATGTGTATGTGTATGTGTATGTGTATGTGTATGTGTATGTGTATGTGTATGTGTATGTGTATGTGTATGTGTATGTGTATGTGTATGTGTATGTGTATGTGTATGTGTATGTGTATGTGTATGTGTATGTGTATGTGTATGTGTATGTGTATGTGTATGTGTATGTGTATGTGTATGTGTATGTGTATGTGTATGTGTATGTGTATGTGTATGTGTATGTGTATGTGTATGTGTATGTGTATGTGTATGTGTATGTGTATGTGTATGTGTATGTGTATGTGTATGTGTATGTGTATGTGTATGTGTATGTGTATGTGTATGTGTATGTGTATGTGTATGTGTATGTGTATGTGTATGTGTATGTGTATGTGTATGTGTATGTGTATGTGTATGTGTATGTGTATGTGTATGTGTATGTGTATGTGTATGTGTATGTGTATGTGTATGTGTATGTGTATGTTGTGTATGTGTCTGTGTCTGTGTCTGTGTCTGTGTCTGTGTCTGTGTCTGTGTCTGTGTCTGTGTCTGTGTCTGTGTCTGTGTATGTGTCTGTGTCTGTGTCTGTGTCTGTGTCTGTGTCTGTGTCTGTGTCTGTGTCTGTGTCTGTGTCTGTGTCTGTGTCTGTGTCTGTGTCTGTGTCTGTGTCTGTGTCTGTGTCTGTGTCTGTGTCTGTGTCTGTGTCTGTGTCTGTGTCTGTGTCTGCTTCTATGTCTGTGTCTGTTTCTGTGTCTTGTGTCACTGTCTGTGTCTGTGTCTGTGTCTGTGTTTGTGTTTGTGTCTGTGTATGTGCTTGTGTCTGTGTCTGTGTCTGTGTCTGTGTCTGTGTCTGTGTCTGTGTGTGGGTCTGGGTATGCGTATGTGTCTGGGTATGCGTATGCGTATGCGTATGCATATGTTTATGCGTATGCATATGCGTATGCGTATGTGTGTGCATATGCATATGTGTGTGTGCGTATGCGTGTGTGTGTGTATGTGTGTGTATGTGTGTGTATGTGTGTGTATGTGTATGTGTATGTGTATGTGTATGTGTATGTGTATGTGTATGTGTATGTGTATGTGTATGTGTATGTGTATGTGTATGTGTATGTGTATGTATATGTGTATGTGTATGTGGATGTGTATGTGGATGTGTATGTGTATGTGTATGTGTATGTGTATGTGTATGTGTATGTGTATGTGTATGTGTATGTGTATGTGTATGTGTATGTGTATGTGTATGTGTATGTGTGTGCGTGTATTTGTATGTGTGTGTGTATTTGTATGTGTGTGTGTGTATGTGTATGTGTATGTGTATGTGTATGTGTATGTGTATGTGTATGTGTATGTGTATGTGTATGTGTATGTGTATGTGTATGTGTATGTGTATGTGTATGTGTATGTGTATGTGTATGTGTATGTGTATGTGTATGTGTATGTGTATGTGTATGTGTATGTGTATGTGTATGTGTATGTGTATGTGTACGTGTATGTGTATGTGTACGTGTATGTGTATGTGTATGTGTATGTGTATGTGTACGTGTATGTGTATGTGTATGTGTATGTGTATGTGTATGTGTATGTGTATGTGTATGTGTATGTGCATGTGTGTGTATGTATATGTGTATTTGTATGTGCATGTGTATGTATGTGTGTATGTGCAATGAGATAGCCTTCAAACCTCTAACATATGCTTATAACGGTAATGGGCTACTATATGTGTGCATTCCATACTTACTAATACATTATGTATTGTGCAACCAAGTTGTTGCTTCTTCCTTGTGTTACTTGTTTGGATCTTTTATTCTTAAACTCCTATAAAAGATGCATAAGAAAACAAGTCCATATGTCAACAATCATGTAAGGTGCATGAGCAGATTAGGAAAGGGATAGATTAGAGGATGTGTACTTTGGATATTTGAAAGAAAAGTTCCCTTTTATACATTAGGATGCTAGTAGGTTGAAGAGGCACTTGCCTTTTTTATTCACTTTGAGCTACAATGATTTCCATAATTTTTAACAGTGTGTCATTAGTGTTGTGTGGAACTTGTGGGAAACCTTTTATTAGATGATCTCTACTACAATCCTCATAATATCCTTCAATCATCCAAGTAAAATTTCTAGAGGGTTTAGGGTGGTCTTTCAAGAGGTGGTCACCACCACACCGATAGCATGGACCTTTAGGAGCAAGTTCTCCCTAAATGTGTTGTCTCTGGGCCACATTTCTCAACATAGTAGACTCTTGTAATTGACTTTTCTATCCAACATGGATCCTTGTCAATGCATGCATTATAATAGATTTCTTTTTTATACCATTTACCCTCAATATACATCTCTTAGATATTGATTTCTCTATTTTGGGTATGATTTTAAATATCTAGGGATTGTGTGTACCTTTGTTGGTTCCATAGGTAGGATTTCCCTTTCTATGTTTTCTTCAACATACTTGATAGGTACAACATTCATTGGATCTTGATTGCCGTGATTATATCTAGGCTATCCCTTGGAGGGTTTCCATATGCATCCTTAGGTAGATACATAGGACTACACAGATATTTTTGTCTCTCTTGATATTGTTGTTGTTGATATTTTTGTTGAGTGGCCTATTGTAGTTTGTAGGCTGATACTTGGGTCTCATATTGCACATATAAGTGGGGTGTTCTCCATTACAATTTCCACATCTCCTAGGTGGTTGAGGTCTTTGACAATAGGGAATGTTTCATTCTTCCTTTGCTTGCTCCATATTTAGCTTCTTAGCTGCCAAGTTAGTTATCTCTTCAACTAAAGATCTTGTTGAACTAAAGGAGGTGGAGGCTTCACTCTTGGTATCAGCTCATGAAATCTTCAATTTTGCTACTAGATTTTCTTCTAATTCTACACATTCTCTGATGCAAGGTTGTTAGCCTCCAAATGTATACAATGTAGAACAGTCGCCGGTTGATTAATACCTGCAGAAAATGGGAGATCAATTTGTTTTCACGTGGACTATCATCGGGTGGGAATCGATCTACGAATTGCTTAAAGTGTCTAGTTGCAAATCTTATGGAGCCATGATTGGCTTGTTTGAAGCTATATATAAAAAATGTTGAGTCATGATTGAATCCTCTTTTTAAGAACTTGTTTATCATATTATCTGACTCTCACAAAATTGCAATTCTCTGGTTGTCTCAACATCACGATTGTTTCAAAGCATCATGATTGTCTAACTCTCACAAAATCGCAATTCTCAGGTTACCACAACATCCTGATTGTCTCACAACATTGCTGACTCTCACAAAATCACAGTTCTCTGGTTGTCTCAACATTGTGATTGTCTCACAACATCACAATTGTCACACAACATCATGATTGTTTGGCTCTCATAAAATCATGATTTTGTGGTTGTCTCAACATCACGATTGTCTGGTTTTCACAACATCACGATTGTCTCACAGCATCGTGATTGTCTGGCTCTCACAAAATCGTGATTCTCTGGTTCTATCAATATTGCAATTTTCTCATAATGTCGCAATTCTCTTAGCCAATCGTGACATTTTCAAACAATCATGGCTGCCTTAAACAAGAATATATATATCCCAAGAGGTTCTATTTATCTATTTGACCCCTAAGAGCTTGAATTGATATAACTTTTTCATCCAAAATCCATTTTCTAAGCTTCAGAGTGGGATTAGGAAGCCAAGGGAGCTCTAGAGGATTTTTAGATATGGTTAATTGAAGTTGACCTTCAAGTGGGATTAGGAAGCTAATGGAGCTCCAAAGGATTTTTTAGCAATACAAGAGGCAAAATGGGTCTTTAAAAAATGCTTGAATCAAAATTTTCTATCAAATATATTAAAATTAAAGCTTGATCTAAAGTTGGTACTTTTACAGGTCCATTAAGAGCCATTCAAGGGTGTCTAGATCAAGGTAAATGTCAAGGCTCAGGGAGCATGCTTATTGGACATCAGAGCGCTTTTTAGAGCCCTTTTTAGAGCCCCAGAGTCGAGTTGGAAGAACTCTCAACCGCCTCAATAAATTTCTAGTATAGGCTAAGTGTGATTAGTGGCAATGATTAATTAGGGTGATGCTAGGCACGAATCAAGTCCAAAAATCCCTAATTACTCAAGTTGAAGCATAGCTAAGATAATGTTGCTACAAACCCTAAGGGAAATGAACTGAAACTAAACAATCACTCTTTGGGTGGCGATAAAAACTTAATGGTTCATAACAATGCAAATTAGTGGACAAGAAGTGACAATCAAAGTAAAATATAAAAAGGACAAGTGGTTGATATAAAGGAACACAACAACATGGTTGTACTTGGGAAAATTGGTTTGATCGATAAGGCTTATGAACCTTAGATTAGGAAAACTTCTAGGCCAGGATAGACAAAGCATCAAATCCTCTTAGGCTATTGTCAATCACACAGCTAGGTCATGGGCCCAACAACTCAGTGACTATCCCTATGTGTTGAGTTCAAAAACTAGTGACTCGGAGATGTCGAAGCCAACTGATGGTTCTAGTGTTACATACCTAGAAAAATTAGAAGGTCCACATAAGACTTAATTGGAATATATTAGGACCAACTTATTAGGTGCTCGCATATATGAGGATGGTTTGAGAAGGTGTATTGTCCAACTTAGGAATCCGGATAAGCTTGTGGGACTTGAAACACCCTATGGTCAAGTTTGAAGAAGGCTCATACATTGATAAAGAGGGAACCATGTATGTGGTCACAAGCTTACCCGACAGGACATATGATTTTGGAATTGTCATTCCTAAGACATAGATGGAAGACCTAGAGCAAGGAACCCTAGGAGGAGAACCTAGGACACCTAGAGGTAAATCCATCATGACTAGAGTCATCGCCCCAGAGTGGATCCCCCAAGACAATAAGAGCATAGAGTTATTCTTGAATAGGAGCATTGATAAAGCATTTTGGAGGTTTAATCCTGAGCAATCTAACGAAGTTGGATCAGTCAACATTTATGAGTTTAAGGACCTAGAGACACTAGGCAAGGTTGTCTATCTAGATAACACTTCAAAGAGGATGTTCCTAGTTATGGAACAAGGTACGCATTCATACATCTATAAGGGAGAACTGATCTTCCCTCCACCAAGACTGAATGTTTCCCATGGCCTCCAAGGAACAAGGTCATCCCTGGCTCATTGAACCCAAAGAGATAGAGCTAGAGAGAGATCGAAAGTGAGTTTTGCCAACCCTATAGGAAGAGAGAGATCAAGAATGGAGACAGACAAGATAGATCAGGAGAGGCATAGAGTCCCAAGACTTCAAAGAGGTGCAGATGAATTTCCTCCACCTAACCTAGAGAACATCCTAGGATCTTGAGGCCTATATAGTTGGTTAAGTCCATGAAAGATTACTTTGATGGCACAAGAGATCCATACAATCACGTAGTAGAGTTTAGACAAGTATTGAGAGCAAAAAAAACTTGATGACATGTTCACTCAATATAATGCTTTTGGTTTGACTCTTAAGAACACAGCCTTGACTTGGTTTCAATCATTCAACCAACGGCAATTTAGAAACATATACCAATTATTGGAAGCCTTCATAACTGAGTTCTCCAATAGTGGCATCCAACACAATACCTCATCCCTAATTCATAGCTTTAAGAAAACTCCTCAGGAGGCAGTTAGGATTGTAGGTAGGTGATTTAGATAGTATCTGGAGAGATTCCCTGTTCTTGAGTTACCCACACCAACCAAACAAGTGTCTTTATTTCTAATTGGATTGTTAAGTGACAAATTGAGATCTTATGTGTACCAAAAGGAACCTTGAACCATAGAGCAATGTGTGCGCATGTGCATAAACATAGCGGACAACCTAGGTGATGAACTCAAGCTCTCAAAAATCTATAAAGATTTTGATGATTCTACAAGTTTAATTTCCAAGCCATCCACCTCCATTGAAGAACTAGTAGAGAATGTAGCTCAAAAGCTAAGAGTCTTGGGAAAACACACACCTAGAATGGTCTTGGTGAAATGATGCTATATGTGTGGAGGAGACCACATGGCTAATGTTCGTCCAATCATGGCTCAACCCAAGGAAACCCTAGCAGCCAATACTACATGATAGAGAGAAAATACATGAATCACAGGGCTCAAGATTGTTCGTTCAATATTGAGGTTGTCAGACAAACTTGTTAGCAACCTTACCAACAGGGTAGGTATTAGAACCAAGAACAATAGCCATATTACAAGCCACAACAAAAATATCAACCTCAATACCAACAACAATACCATCCACCATATAGGCCACAATCATTCCTAGGAAACCAACCGCCACCTCCTACCAATGTGATCCCAATTAAGTATGCAGTGATAGAGAAGAAACCTAATAGAGCATTAGTGCCAATGATCCCTTTGGTCTCAAAAAATTACCCTTCATGCTCAATATTCTAACTACACCCATGAAGAAAGTCCACAAGCTTATTATACAAAGTCACCCAAGCATAGTGAGACTTATCTGTATCATTATGAGGCACTACATATGGAATCGAATTGGGAGCCAGAATACTCCAATGTCATGTATACAAATCCTAACCCCAGGCCCCAATAGAGACACATGAGACCATAAGCCCCTAGAGGACCATGTTTTAGATGTCAAGGCGGCCATTTCATTTATGAAAGTTCCCACCCATTGGCTTCGGGACAGGGACATATCATTACAATACAAGGCTTTTGTCTTGAGTGTGACAAAGAACATCTCATGAGAGATTGTCCACGGATACCCTCTAGTGAGCCCAAGGTTACACCAATTAATGTGGTAGCCATAGTGGTGGATTCAAGTTCAAGTAGTATGAACATGGCTCCTATAAACGTAGTCACTAGGGCACAAGCCCTACAATAGGCTAAACCAGCTAAACAATTAGAGTCAAGTGAATCAAGAGAGCCTAGTAAGAGGAAAACAAGAACATGGAAGGATACTAGGGAGAAGGCCAATTTTAAGTGGGCTAGAAAGTTATCCGAACTAGAAGAAAGCCTGAGAGATTCAAAAATAGAAATAGCAGACATTGCATCTCAAAACCCCTCGCATGCCTAAAATCCAGCCACTCCACTTCATCCCACCCCACCACTCATTGTGAATAGACCACAACCAGGGCCTATTCTCGTAGATCCAACCCTAGGAGGCTTGGACATGATGTTCAAGGCCTAGCAAATTCAACTTCAAGAAGGTCCAACAACCTCAAACCTACACAAGAGTTACCCAATAGCAAATCTAGAGATCGAATGCACAAAAATTTGCATGAAAATGGTAGAACTAGCTCAAGCTATGCTCAAGGTAAATCAATTGCTCAATCAAACAATTTTTTTCAAACCGTGTTTGCATTTTCAAGGCTTACTAGAAAGACTAGAGTAGTTGCTAAACAAGCTGCAGGTTTCTTTACCTCCACAAGCTCAACCAGTTGTTGAAAGAGAAATCTCACCACCAACGAAAGTTTAGGTTCTTGATTCCACGGATGTTGGAACATCTCTTTCACTTCAATAGTACTCTCAAGAGTTCTTGGGGGAAATACAAGAAGAGAAATGGGCCAAGGAGAAGGGTAATCCCCCTCCTATTCCTAAAATTGATGATCTTCATGATCAATTTCCCCAAGAAATTCCATATATTTATGGAGACCAAATAGAGCACCAAAAAGATGAAAGATTAGATTTTGAATCTTATTCTTTACAAGAGTTTCCACAATTCACAAGCCCATGGGAATTTGAATCTCTTCATATCAGAGCTCCCACAATATTGATCAGAAATGAAGACTCAGTGGCTCCAAGAAACATTGAATTCATGAAGAACACGAAGGTGCAGTGTCATCTCACCTTAGAAGAACTGCTCAAAGTAAAACGTGAGCTATGGAAACATGTGGCGAATCAGGTTTCAGAACTTGGTTCCAATATGTCAAAAATGGGCTCTAACCAAAGGGTTCCAAAGATACCACTATACAAAATAGGAGACATGCATGAAGGTAAAGAAGGTAATATTTATCTTCCAATCACCCACCAAGGTTACATAACCAAAGCTATCTTAGATTCAGGTGTCGATGTTGAGATTATGACCACCTTGTGGAGGCAATGGGACAAACCCACATTAAGACCAACTAGAATGAAGCTTCAAATGGCTAATGGCCATATTGAAAGACCTCAAGGATTTCTAGAAGGGATAACTCTAACCACTTGTGGTGTAGAGTTTGAAGACACCTTGGCTATATGTGACTTTGGCAAAAATAACATCTACAAAATGATCCTAGGAAGACCCTTCCTATGGCAACTACAAATAGTACAAGATTGTTGAACCAAGTTTTGTACTTGCAGCACTTAGGGGTCACAACCAAGTTCAATTTGAAGGATTATACATTCAGAGATGTACCACCCTACAGTGGAATCCTATCCAGAAGGCACAAGAAGTTTCTTTGTGCATTCTATAAATTCTTCTGATCCATCCTGGATGCATGAAGATACTCACTTGTGGATGTGCAATCTCATAGAGGAAGAGGAAAGACACGTAAAAGTGAGAGAATAAGGAACTTCTCAAGGAGCCAGACCGGTTAGAGACTCAGCCTACATGGTGATGATCTTTCCAAATGAGGAATTGGAGCCTCATGGTTGGGCAAAAATCTTAGCCACCATGGAAATCGTTGTCAATGAAGAACAATGAATGTCTCATTGTGATGAGGAGGGTTATGATATCTCTTTGTTCATGTGTGAACCCTTGCTAGAAGAGTGTGACTCTAATGAGGTCATAGAAGAAGAAGAGGATGGCAAGGATCTAGAGTCCATTGTGATGCATAGTTGCTTTGACTCATAGGAGCACTATCTAGAAAAATGTAGGATTTTTTACCCAAAAGAAGAAAAACCTGTCACAAGCATTAAAAATGTAAATTCAAGGGAAAGTGAAGGTAGTCAAAAGAAAAAGAATAGAAAAGCAGTGAAACAAGGAGAGGAGGAATCATTGTTCAAAATACTAGATAATTTCAAGAAATATAAAGTTGAAGGTCAGAAAATTTTGGTATGAATGCCTAAGAGAGAGGCTATCATAAGAGAAGCATATGATAATAAATAAAAAACCAAAAAAAATGTAGTAATCATTGAAGAGAATGAGAGAGATGTACGTGCATAGGAGAAGACCTAAGTGAAGAAGAAGAAGAAGAGCTTGTAGCTTTATTAAGGTAATATAGGGATGTGTTTGTGTGGACCTATAAAGACTTGAAGGGAGTAGATCCAGAAATATGCTCTCGTACGATCCCCATGATGGATAATGCCAAGCCCACCAAAAAAAATCCCTGCACATATAAAGATAGTTATGCAACCAAAATAAAAGAAGTAATCGATAGACTAATTGAAGCTAGATTTATCTATGATGTTGAGCATACTGAATGGGTGTCACCCATCATAGTAAAGCCCAAGAAGAATGGAAATTTGCGGGTGTGTATTAACCTTAAAAAAGCTAACACCACTTTGATCAGAGATAACTATCCGCTTCCAATCACCGAACATTTATTGGAACCTGTTGCAAGCAAGGAAGTTTATATCTTCCTTGATGGTTACAACCAAGTAGCCATTGCCCTAGAAGATCAACACAAAATAGCATTTACCATAGAGTGGGAAATCTTTGCATTTCATGTGATGCCATTTGGGTTCACCAATGCACCTGTAACATTCCAAAGGCTCGTATTTCATGTCTTCAAAGAGTTCTTGCTAAAGAGTTTGGAAGTATATGTGGACGGTTTATGTGGTCATTCCCAAGGAAGGAGACACCACATCCCAAAGCTCATATAGATCTTCAACAAGTGTAGAGAATATAGAGTTTATCTGAACCTAGAAAAGTGTCTGGTCATGGTAGAGCAAGGTAAGGTCTTAGGTCATATTGTTTCTAAGAATGGAATATCAATAGATGAGGACAAAGTAAGATCCATAATGGATTTGTCAAGGCCAAGGAACACTAAGGAGGTACAAGCCTTTAAGGGCCATTGTGGATATTATCATAGGTTTATCCACATGTATGCAATCATAGATAAACCTCTTTACCGCTATTGACAAATTTTGAGTGGAACGACGAATCCGAAAATTCCTTCAATAAGCTAAAGAGACATTTGTGCACAACACTAATACTAACCACCCTTGATTGGAATAAACCGTTCCATGTCCATGTAGATGCATCCAATTATGCAATAGGATGTGTGATAGCACAACCCACGAGTGAAGGAAAGCTAGATTTACGTATAGCATATGCTACTAGATATCTGAACATGGTTGAATGAAAATATACAACAACAAAGAGAGAAGGCTTAGGCATGGTATATGTCGTCAAGAAATTTAGACACTATCTATTGGCCAACAAGTTCAATTTTTTCATTGATCATAAAAAATTATTATATCTGTTGGGGGATTCTTATGTAAAGAGGGATTTGAGTGTTTGTAGGAGAAAAGGGAAAGATAAGAAGAAAGATGCACATTGGAAGCCTCTGTCGATTGAGTATAAGAAGGCAAATACAATGGGGATGCACAATACAATCCAATGCTTCTGTGCGAAATCCCACAAAATGCACAATCACAAAATACAAAATACCCAAGGGTCTTGTTGCTGCCGGCCTTCTCTGCACCAGACCTCCACATTCTCCAAGCCTGCACTTGTGCACACCTTGCACCAAGCTTCCAATAAGGGGGAGGGATGGAGACCTTTTATCGGTCCGTGCACAGCTTCAATGGGACCTTGGGATCTTTGGTTGTAAGATTAGCACTTTTATGCACACTTCTTAGTCACTCTTCCTGCACACCTTGCACTTCACTTCTCTGCATCGCACACTGTGTGTCTCCTGCCTATTCTCTAACTGGCTTAGCTTAGACTATGCTCACCTTGCTTAGTCCTCCAAGAATAATGCCTTTCCTTGATTTGAGTGTCGGTTCACGTACGCTCCTAACTGCAAGAGTATCTTGGTGCTCACTTTGATGTCCCAAGATTGTCTCCAAAAGTGGGCAACCAATGAATCCCTGTTTTGTCTTGTAGTGACTTTAGACTAAAACAAAAATTTTAATTGGGGGCCATACTTTCGCTTCTGCGTACGTTGTCGCTTCACATACCTTCACATTTTGCCTTTTAATTCTTCACTTGTGCACCTAAGAGAGGGTTCATCTGAACCTTCCAAAACACTTTAAAAACACTTTGAACCTTAGAGAAATTATAGAAATACCTCTTCAACCTGCAACCAACTTTCTGTAATTTTACCCTTTGTGAATCAATTAATTGTGCACTACCTGTGTACTTTGACACCTGAACTTGACCTTGATGTTGTTGATTTTGACTTCTTTGACTTTGACTCTTTTGACTTTGACTATTGTTGACTTTGATTGTGGTTGACTTTGACCAATATGACTTTTATGGGCTCAACGATATTTGGTCAATAAACCTTGCAATACAGGACACTTAGTAAGATGGTTCCTCTTACTAATGGAATATGACTTTGAAGTGGTTGTTAGGAAAGGTAGGACCCATCTCTAGGCAGATCACCTTTCTTGCATCACTTCAGGAGAGTCACTGCAAGGAGTGTTTGATGAACTGGCCAATGCTTATCTATTCAATATAGAGGTTGTTCCTAAATGGGCAAATAATTTGGTACCTGCTCTAACCTTTGGACCTGCAAATAAGACTGTGAAAACAAACAAATATGTAATTACAAAATCACATAAATATCAAATATTGGTAAGAAGTATGTACAAACAAGATACAAAGGGTGTACTAGTTTGTTGTGCCGAGGAGGATGAGCCCATGAAGGATTACTAGGGAATCACTATTCTAAACAATGAACAGTACAGAATCTAAAATGTTTAGGAGTGTATTGGCCTAGTATGGACAAAGAAATACATAAGAGGATTAAGAGTTGTCAAGTGTGATAGAAGAGACCCCTAGTGGAGTATGATACCCTTTATCACGTGTCATTAATTCCATAATGGAGTGCTCCATTGGTAGAATTTATGAGATTGGGGACACCACCCAACGAGACTCGTCTATCAAGAAAATGAAGCATGGAGCAAGAGGCTCAAGAATATGCCTTAGTAGGACACAACCTATAACAAAGAGGAAAAGGTGGTTACTTAAGATTGTGCGTTCACAAATCATACTGTTTGACAATCTTAGAAACGGCACATAGCAGTGTTGCAAGTGGACACTTTGGGCTGACCGAGTTATCAAGACCATTCTATTCTCATGACCTTGGTGGCCCACTCTTCATATGGATGCACATACCTATGTGCACAAATAAGATCCTATGTAATGTATTGACAAAACCGATAAATAATAAATGCTCTAATTAGGATAAACAACTTCATAATATGGATGCACATATGTAATGTATTGACAAAACTGGTAAATAATAAATGCTTTGGTAGGGATAAACATTCTATTCTCACGACTTTGGTGGCTCACTCTTCATATGGATGCACATATCTATGTGTACAAATAAGATCCTATGTAATGTATTGACAAAACTAGTAAATAATAAATGCGTACCAAGTTGCATACAAAACGATACTCAATGCCACCACATTTCATATGGTCTTCGAATAGAATGTTATGTTACCATTAGACTTCTTGATCCCGACTTTAAAAGTAGCACAAGAGCATGAGTGGAATGGACACAAGTTGTCCTCCAGGATATTTGATCTAGAATGCTTAGGTGAAACCAAGCTACCAGTGGTAGTAGGCATCTATACTGCAAAGAAAAGACAAAAGGCACACTTCGATGCACACATCAAGGGATTGAAAGAGGGAGACCTATTGTTGGCTTATACACTAAAGAAACATTCATTAATAGATTTTCCACTAGTGGTGTAGTTCAATTGGCCACTCTAGAAGGTGACATCTTGCCAAGCTATATTAGTGTATGTCGAGTCAAGCTATATGAAGAATCTCTTATAGAGGATATGCTAATGAGACTCAACACTTGTAAGAAGCAAAAAGAAGAAGAGTTAAGGGTTAGAGAAGAAGCACAGGCAGAGGCTAGAGAGCGCATTAGGCAAAATAAGTTAAGATGCCAAGGCCTAGATGTCAATCCCAATGCCCCAAGATATCACATGGCTATGTGCACCAAAAAGAGTACACATTCTAACATCATAGATAGATGACCATTCATCACGGTTGAGCTAGGGCATGACATTATAAGATGATCAAAGCTCTGATCGATTCTGGAGCTGCCACTAAGTGCAACTAGGTTCTCATATTGTAAAGGATTGGGCATGGAAGTAAAGCCATTAGAAGCTTATTTAGTGGGTTTAGGAGGCATGGAAACCCCTTGTATTGGCAAGGCGGACATTCCTATTCTCTTAAAGGATGGCCCCTTGAGAGTAAAGTTGTTAGTTTGTAAGAAGACAATAAAAAATGGTATGGGTTCGGAAGTCAAAAGCACTAGTAGCCTCTACAGAACCAAAGATCGACCACGAGGGATACAAAATTTAAGAAACCATCCAAAGATGAAGAGGCCAAAAGTGATTTGTACGTGGCCAAACACTATTCTAAAATGGATCCCTATAAGGAGGAATGATCAAGTGTCATTCAACCATTGATTGACTACATCATTTTGAAATCCAATGGATACCTCCAAACAAAGATTGCATCAATGTCTGCAAGTAACATCAAAAGCCTTGACATGTGAAAACCATGTGCCCTTTGCATAACCCATCTTTTGCACCATTCAGTTCATACATTTCCATAGTATGCATTAATATAGGGTCACATTACAAGGCCGTCCATAGACACCATTGAGAATCTTAGGAACATGATACACATTTGACATGTGTAAACTATTTTATTGATACTAATCTCTTTCTTCTTGTTTTGTGACACTGCTCCTTAAAAAAGAGAGACAAACAGAGAGAGAAGAGACAAGACCATGCACTCAAATAATCTCATCATTGAACCATCAACAAGGGCATCCATCAACAAGGGCATCCATCAACAATGAAATACAAGCCAATGGTCAATCACAGTGATGGGAGTACAACACAAAGAGATGGACATCGATCGAACTTTCACCATGGTAAGAATCCTCTAATTTGGCAACACTATAACAATGATAGATTAGGAAACCTCTTCGTCAGCATGCCCTTGAGCCCTTAGCTCAAGACCCAATTTTTCACACCATACTTCTTACAATGCATTCCCCAAGTAAGCATGCATAGGGCCACATTACAAGGTCATGCATAAGGCACATATTTTCTTCAACCCATGCATTACACACACTTACCCATCATTCATTATGGGTTACAAGTACTTTGCATGATAATTGTGAAACCCATGTTTGAAATATATAGAGGACATCAAGGTTACAACATCAATACCTATGAATCAATTCACAGCTGAAAACTGCTCAAAATCAACATTGACAACCTCTTTTGAGCAACTAGCAATTTTTGAAAGCTCACAAGTACACCATCATGCTAGAATCAATGGAAGAAGTACATACAAAGGGACTAAAACTTGCAAAGGCTAGAAATCACAAAATGAAGAATGGGACAACCCATCATACTACAGTTGGGAGACAAACCGCTCTTGTTGATACATGATGGACACTACCTCTCAAAGTACTACATGGAACACCCACTCCAACAAGGGTCTAATAGGGACAACAGACTCGACAGGGGGGGTTGGCACTCAAGGTTGGACACAATCTGTAGGAATGCATTGAAGAAGTGGAGACACAAGAAGAGGGAGCATGTAGGGAGCTCCAAGAAGTACATGTCAAATTTTCAGAAGAAATCCCTATTAAAACAATGATTTTGATCACCAGAAGCCATTGTAAATATCATTTCACATTTTTGAAGCTCCATTTTGTACAAGCCACAGATTCCTTGAGCTTGAGGACCTAGATAGAACTCATGTTGCACATTTCATGATTTTTAGAGCTCATTTGAGCCCTCGAATAGCATTAGGAAAATTCTTTTACTAAGTTGGCCATTAATCGTGAAAATGGCCAAAACTAGTCAAAAAACTACAAAAAGAGCTAGAGAGCTCATTTGGGGTTAGCAAGTTAGAGAAAGAGCTTCTTGAAGAGTGTAATCAAGTTATTGAGATTAAAAGCTTCCATTGTTCCTATCTTTGTTATCTTGACTTGTGTGCATGTGTGTGTGTGCATGTGTGTGTGTGTGCATGTATGTGCTTATCACTCACATTTGCCCAAAATTGCTCATGATCTTCATATCCTCCTCACATCTCTGCGGATAGACGAGTAAAGGAGGTGGTGCTCATGCTTGGGTGTAGCCAAAATTTGATGTAGCCCAAGGGTGGGCACCATCTCTTTACTTGTCAATCCATGAAGATGTGAGGAAGATATGAAGATCATGAGCAATTGTGGCGAGCAAATGTGAGTGACAAGCACATACACATGCACACACACACACACACACACGCAAGGCAAGATAACAAAGATAGGAACAATGAAAGCTTTGATTCTCAATAACTTGATTACACTCTCAAGAAGCTCTTTCTCTAACTTGCTAACCCTGAAAATGAGCTCTCTAGCTCTTTTTATAGTTTTTTGACTAGTTTTGGCTAGTTTCAAACCTAATGGCTAGCCTAGTTAAAAATTAAGTTCCTGATGCTATTTGAGGGCTCAAATGAGCTCTAAAAAATACGAAATGTGAAATATGAGTTCTACCTAGGCTCCTCAAGCTCGAGGACTCCTCTACTTGCACAAAATGGAGCTGTAAAAAAGTAAAATGATATTTATAATGGCTTTTAGTTATCAAAATCACTATTTTTATAGGGGTTTCTTCTAAAAATTTGACATATACTTCTTGGAGCTCCCTACATGCTTCTTCTTCTTGTGTGTCCACTTCTTTGACACTTTCCTATGGCTCGTGCCCAACCTTGACATATACTTCTTGGAGTTTCCTACATGCTTCCTCTTCTTGTGTGTCCACTTCTTCTATGCGTTCTTGCTGCTCGTGGCCAACCTTGAGTGCTAACACCATAACTTTTGTAGAATATTTTACTAGCACCTCCAATCATGCTCACATGCATTTGCAATGTAGTTCACCTTATGTAGTTTGGGTGTACACTCTAAATCCAACAATGTGCGTCAATGATTGTTTATCAGTCACATGCACTTCCAATGATCCTAAAGAACCTTTGTACTTTACATGTGCTCTCCCTATGGTTATGACAGAAGGATGACTTTAAATAACCTTGCCATGCACTATAATACTCATGATTGAAGAGAGAGTACACTATTGATGCACTTAAGGACTACACACTTATGACACAAACATAAAGGCACTCATTATACACTTCTTGATGAGGATAAGTACTTGCAGTTGTGATGCTATCGACAAGCACTCATGATGATCCTAAAGAAATACCCACTTATGATTAAACAACCCAATGATGGTGTGATCAATCACAAGTGACCTCTGATGGTCTTTGAATATTGAAATGAAGAGATGGTGTGGGGGATGAAGAGAGTAGATGAATTGATGGGTTTGAGCTGAGAGATGAGACTTACAATGTGGTGAGCCACACACATATGATGTAAAATTCTTGAGTTTTCATAGATTTCCAAGGGAATTTCCATATCTTGATACTTGATTACACACTCAATCATAGAGGAACTTGAACAAGAAATCAACAAAGAGAAAAAACTAAGTAGAAAGGCAGGGTTTATACTCCCTAGCCTTTTGGATCTAGATCATTAATCAACTACTAATGTACAAACCGTCATTGATCATGAAAATCCTACCACGAGAGGTAACAGTGATGATGTAGTGGCTACACAATCACAAAATCCATCACGTAAATTACATAGGTGCAATCCAAGATCTTCCCATCAATGGCACCAAAAAGTATCACCTTGTAGTCTAGGGTGCTTGTACATTTCTATTTTATCAATCAATGGAGATTAGACATTGACCTAGTTGCAGTCATTGGTATAAGTAGATGGGATGAATGGAGGTCAAGTCAAGTAGTAGAAGCACGATCTCATGATAGCCTCAAAGGAAATCCTCTCATGATCTATTCACCAAGTTCCACAATCCATAAAGTCCTTATCTTGATGATCCTTCCTTCCATGGAGGATGATTGTAAGTGCACAAAGATGATAACAAGTGCAACCAAGAAGTAGACAAGTCCAATCCTCCACTCGCTAAGGAGTTTCCTAGTTGAACATCATGATATAGTAAATGTCCAATTATAATGGAACACAATCACAATAAAAAACTCCTCCAAGCCATGGTAGCATACTGCAATAGTGTTGAGTGATATTACTTGAGATGGCACAAGCACTTTTGTTGGTATCAAGCACATGTACTTCTAATGGTGTCGAGAATATGCATGTCCTATCTAGTAGTAGGGTTTAATAACCAAAATGCTTGTATTTCTCTCGTAATGATTGATTTTGCACATGTTACAATTTGTTTTGAAGCTCTCGACAAATATTACAATCTGAAATGGGAAAAAATGCAAAATAAGTAGTTTAAAAGCCCTATATAGAGCTCAAAAATCTATGGGAGATACATTTTCACTTGCTTTGATCCCTAAAGAAGCGTTTAATCATGCAAAAGTATGGAAAAACTAAAAAAAAAGAGTTTGCATGAAAAGAGAGCTCACTACTTAACTTCAACAAATGCTTTCAAATGAAGTTCTAGTCCTTTTAAAGGAGTTTTTCATGACCATTCCTTTTTTTTTTTAATCCTTAGAAAAATAAAATAACCTACTCTAAATAGATCTTCGTTTGCAAATTTTTTGAAGGAAGATTCTTCCCTTCATTACAAAGTATATGACTACAACTAGTGCATCTATTTAAAACTCTTACAATGCACAAAATATGTAGGAAATATACAAGGGTTCTTGAATTGATGACATGGATTTGGAAGAAGAATATGAAGAAAACTAGATCAACAAGAGGAAAAAGAAATCCAAGAAGCATAACAAGAATGAAGACTCTAGCAAAAAAGAGGAAGGATAGAAATGTACATAGACACAAATGCAAAGCAAACATATTTCCATGTGTGATAGAGAATGGGCCATACCACCTATACAAGTGTAGATGAACAAGCTAACTTATATTACAACTCAGCCATATAGAAAAAACATGACTTGATCCCTGTACAAATAGATATATCATAATGTAACACAAAGATGATATCGACAAAATAACTCGCAAGGTAACAAGTATCAAAGCCAACCAAACACTTTCAATATTGCATGCACATATTTTAGTCTTCCTTAGCATAGGCAAGCACTAAATTATGAGTTATGATGTAAGCATCGAAATAAGAAAGGTATCACAATCATCAATGCACCAAACAACATAGGTGGGATTAATAGATCCCTTGACCTTGAATTTAAGGGGAAAGCACAAGTCGATGCAATGCTCATAGAAAAAATCAAAATTGAAAGTAGGAGATCACCAGAGGATACTTATAGTAGAACCACCCAACACACTAAATCAATGGTGTGTAGCACCCCAAAAGCTCACCTCAGAAATTGCGACTTTAGTTTATGCACACTAGTTAACAAAAACAACCAATAATCCTAAAAAAAAAAAAGCAAATGGTCATCACATGTGGAAAAAAAACACAACCAAGCAACCATGGTAGAGGAAAAAGACCCCATTGACTAGACCGAACAAGATATAATCCACAATCACTATCAAGCAAGGTAAAAAGAAAACCAAACCATAGATGGGAGAAAAAACCACAATTCCAATTGTATAGTAACTCCTATTTTAGAAGTTGACATTGAGATAATTGCAAAAGTAGTTTTTCATCAGATTCACAACCTAGGTCTTGAAGCTTCAACCATCACACAAGGTAATGACCTACAATGTATAACCTTAGGAGAGAAGCATAATCAATAGAAAAGGAGGCCAATCACCTTTATGAGGAAATGATAAAGGAAAGTGCTAGATTCAAAGAAGATGGCTTGCATGATCTCTATATAAGTGTTGATGATGACCCAAAAACTTTGAAGATTTCGATAGATTTAAAACCAACATTCAAGGATCACCTATGACATCTGCTACTTCAGTACATGGACATCTTCACATGGTCCCACATTGACATCAAGTGAGAAGCCCCCAACCTCATTACAACATCGAATCAACCTTCATAATGATGTAGTTTCCATCAAAAACCATAAACATAAAATGAACCCAAATTATGCTAAAAAGGTCAAAGAACATTTGGACAAACTCTTGCAAGTTGGATTCATCTACCCATTGCATAAGGTAATTGGCTCTTTCCAATCATTTTTGTATAAAGAAAAAAGAGGAAAATTCAAATTTGTGTGGATTACAAAAAGCTTAATCAAGCTAGAATTATAGAACCACTTCCACTTCCCTATTGTAGTTGTAGTAGTTGGGGTAGAGATGTGTAGCTTTCTACATGGTTTCAATGGATACAACCATATTATAATGCACTTTGAAGACATGGAAAAAAAATTATTTCATCATTTTATGGAAGATTTTTGCATCAACTATCATGAACTTTGGCTAAAAAATGCACCCCTAGATGAAGGTTTTCAATCACTATGTAACTACTTTCATGAAAGTTTTCTTAGATGACTTTAATGTTTAAGATTCCAAGAATGATCATTTGCATCAACTTAAACTTTGTTTTGAGAAGTGTTGGGATTTAATATTATCACAAAATCTTTCTAGATTTGCATCTAGGTGCTAAGTAGAATACCCTTAGTGTGCATCATTACTAGAGAAAGCATCAAAATTGACCCAAAAATAGTGGAAGCCATCATTGAAGACAAATCACTTAAGAATGTTAAACAAGTAAATTGGTCTTTTACAAAAAATAAAGTGGCATTATAGATTTCTTAGATATCCTGCACACATATGCATCCCTCTTACCAAACTTGCAAAGAACAATTAATCCTTCATATGGGGCAATGAGTAGGAACAAAGCATCTGCTACACTAAAAAAGATGCTGATAACAATGCCTGTCCTAATGTCACCATGATTGATCATTTCCATTCCACCTATTTGTGGTGCTTCCACATTGCACTTATGTAGGGACACCATAAAGGGTGGTTTAAACATATCTATTGTGTAAGCAAAATGGTCAATCCTATAGAAAGGAACTACATAGTAACATAACATGGATGCTTATGCGTGAACTTTGATATTTAGAAATTTTGGTAATATTTATTGATAGATTAGGTCGTCATGAATGTTGATCATTGAGAACTTATCTCATTGGCCAACAAGCCCCAACTAGTAGAGAAATCAGCAAGGTGTATTCTTCTTATGTGCGAAGTGGGCTACACAGTACAAAATAGGAGTGGATACAAACATGACATCATGGACTACCTCAATAGACGAAACAATGGCAAAGTCCTACAATGCACATTGATGACCTACCTAACATTCCATTATTTAAAATCAACACTCTATAGAAGGAGGAAAATTGATTTGATGTAATGATTCAATTGCCAATTACTACTCATGATGACCTATCTAACAACATGGAAAAGGCAAAGAGGGAAAAAAATGAACATATGAAGCAAAACCTTCATAATGAAGACCAATCTATTATACAAATTGTGCATTGATGAGGTTGTTTGGAGATGCATATTAGCTGATGAACAAATATTTTTTTAGCATAAGCCCATGCAAGATCTAAAGGTGGCCATTATTCAAGGGAAATGAAAACTAGGAAGATTTTTTAGGAAGGCCTTTAAAGTGACTATCTATCATCAAGGATTTTCACAAGTATTGAGTTTCCAATGAGATGAAGAACCTATGGACAAGAACATAAAACGTCTTTTGTAGATACTACCACTATAAACATTTCAAAAACAAGGACTCAACTTCATTGGTCCAATTCATCCCACAAGCACTCAATAGCAACACCGCATCTTTGATATCATAGATTCCTATATGATGACTAAATTTTGATGCCTTGTGGATCTTGTTTCAAATCATGGATTTGTTGATGTATTTCAGTAACGATATGTATGAACACACTTAGGACGGTCGGGGCACTTTCATCCCTCTTGAAGAGGTTTTTTCCCTCGGCTTCTATATATGCCTATAACCCTGATAGGTTACTTATCTTTGTACATTCACTTGGTAATACATTCAGTAGTGTGTGTTGTGCTCCAAGCTTCTTCTTCTTCCTTGTGTTGTTTGCATGCTTTCACATACCTCAAACTCCAACAATTGGTATAAGAGCAGGTTGCTACTTCATCTAAGGCATTGTCAATACCCCTTCGATCATAGCCTTAAAATCGCACAAAAATTGGTGAGCATACTCACCTTAAGGAGTTCTAAGGACATTGGCTAATGGTTTACAATAGCAATCTAGGCAAAAGGCCCAAAAAAAATTGAATTGAGGTATTTATATTAAGCTAAGAGAATCAACCTTCCCACTAGCAAACACACAAGATGATATTTTTCCCAAGACAATAAATGGATTCAAATTAAAAATGTTCAACTCATGTAGGTGGACAACAAAATGACATTACAAGATATTCATTTGTGCACTCCATGCAAGAAGCTTCCAAATATATCACACATGAAAAAATACACTCGTCCACATAACCAAGAATACTTCCTAGGTTCAAATCATAAGTAGACATTCTTAGAACATCGCATAGCCTTTCTTGCAAGTATGGTTAGCCCTGATTATGCAACAAGCCCTATAGCACAATGACACATTACTTTTCCACCACTCACATCACTAAAAACATATATTCAAGTGCAATCGATGTTGGGATATGACCTGTCATGGACAAAGGGAACCATCTTGAACCTCAAATTCTATGCCACTTTCTATATTTCATGACTTGTTCAAAGTTTGGAGAAAACAATGCTTCCATCACATCTCGAAAGTGCCAAAACCCTAAGATCAATTGTCTACTTGTTAGATTCTGGTATGCAAAGGTCTTATTTTGAATTGATGACATCCTCAATTCATAACCGCCATTGATGAACCACCCTTGAAAACATATATAAGGAGGGATTGGCCACATATATTCTTTGTTTTCAATGTCAATCTTGGGAGCTCAAGAAGTCATGATCACCAAGTAAGTACTCTCCAAGTTCTAGTTTGAGTTCTAATCTTATCCTTTGATATATTCTTGTCTATTCCTGTATCCTAGACATCTTTTGTTCTATTGTAATCTCGTACTACAAGATCCTTTCCAATTATTCCTTATATCTAGTTCATCTCCCTAAAGGGAGTTCTTGTATTCCATATATCTTGCTTCATACATATGGCCCTGGGTTGTGGGATCCCTTGCATCATCTCTAGTCAAGTTATCCATACCTATTAGTCTCGGGTTGTGGGAGTTCTTGTATCAGTTACAAATTCTTGTATTATTTTCCCTACATGGGTGATCTTGTAATCAGAGATTGCACAATCTAGTACTCCCTTGACATTTTGGCAAGACTACCTTCATCAAGACAGGCACCATGGAGATTATTTGTGAAGAAATATTTTCTGCACTTAAAGTTATTCAATAACAAGCCTAAGAGATATTAGAAAACGAACAAAGGAATTCAACATCAGAATATTCAAGATGTAATTATAGAACTTCAAAGGCAAATCCAAGATTTGTAGATTATTGTAAATCAATCTTACCTCCATGACAACTAATATGAAGAAAAGTCCAAAAGTGAGCATGTATGAGAATTTGATAAGACAAGATCAAAGCTTAGAGGATTTCTTCAACAAGTTAAGATCTTCATAAGAATGCAACCCAATAGGTACCTAGATGATGCTTTTCAAGTACGACTTATAGGAATTCTATTATGTGCTCCTTCTCTTTCGTGGTTTGCACCTATACTTGAGAAGGATATTGATTTTTTGTATGATTTCAAGGCCTTTATTCAAGAGTTCACATCTTCTTTGGAGATACCAATTGTTCACGTGTTTCCAAAACAAAGCTAAGGAAGCTACATTAAGGAAATAGGTTTGTGTTTACCTATGCATTAGAATTTAGGCAAATCATTTGTGATCTCACATGGTGTGAAGATTGTTTTATTAACCAATTTTGATGGAGCTTATGTGATGATGCCAAGGACCTCATGCTAACCATGCCCAAGGTAACTGCTTTGAATGAATTCATGAATCAAGCAATTGCATGCTTTTTGAGAGAAAGCAAGAGAAGAAGATTTCTATTCAAGATCGAGAATACAATTTTACCTCAGTTCCTCAACCTGTGTTGGAAGAATCTCAACTAGAACCCATGTAGTTGGATAATGTCAAGGTCAAGTGACTTACACCAGAGGAAACTAAACAACAAAACGACAATGGATCATGCTTTTATTGTGGAAATCATGATCATATGATATTCAAATATGCTATGAAGAAGAAGAAGCAAGTTGGAATTAGGACTTCTACAATCACCATCCCATATTAAAGGAATCATCATCAGATTCATAAGATGAATATATCCGATCATGAGAATCATGTTGTTGATTTTGCACCTAGATATACTACAAACCCTTTGCAATTTCATCATGGATATACATCATCTTGTTCTAGTACCATATATCAAGAGCTCTACAAAGACCAATAGCTATGAAGATTCAAGTCCTAGAATATCTCACACTTGCATAGTCGCTCCTCGTGGAACTCATTGCTTGAGGAGGAGGTGATGTCATCGACAAAGGGAACCATCTTGAACCTAAAATTCCATGTCACTTCCTATATTTCATGGTTGGCTCAGATTTTGGAGCAACCAATGCTTCCATTGCATTTGAACATGCCAAAACCCTAAAATCAAATGCATACTTGCTAGATTCTGACATGGAGAGGTCTTGTTTTGAATTGATAACATCATCGATGATATCATCAATCCATAACTACCACTGATGAACCATCCTTAAAAATCTATATAAGGAGGGGTTGGCCACATATATTCTCAATCTTTCCAATGCTAGTCTTAGGAGCTCAATGAATCGTGATCATCAAGTAAGTGCTCTCCAAGTTCCAATTCAAGTTCTAGTCTTGTCCTTGGTTATGGTCTTGTCTAGTCTTGTATCCAGACATCTTGTATTGTTCTGCTATAATCTCATGGCATGTGATCCTTTGTAGTTATTCCTTGTATCTTATTCATCTCCCTAAAAGGATTTTTGTATTCAAAATGATCCACACCTATTAGTCATAGGTTGTGGGACTTCTTGTATGAGTTACAAATTCTTGTATTATTTTCCCTATGTGGTTGATCTTGTAATCAAATGTATAATTCCAAAATCTTGACTAGTCTAGTTAGAGGGAACAATCTAGTGCTCCCCTAACGTGTCCTCACCCTCACATCCCACACATGCTAATAATATGACCACATGCATACATGCAAAGTCATCATTTCCATGCACTCACTAAACAAACTAATCAACTCGATGCACACCTACCATGACTTCATATATGCAGCCTATTCCCATTATAGTCATAACCAAACAAACCTCAAAGCTAGACACACATCTCTTGTGCATAAGAAGTTCACCCTGACCACTTTATAACTTCATGGCACCCTAGTAGCTTCGCCAACACATACATTAGTAGTCTACAGACTCCCCACCACAAGTCACCCCATGCACCACTTCCGAAATCCCAATGTGATTATTGATTTGGGAATCTGCAAAAACATCTAAGTTCATCATGGTGGAAACAACCCTAGACTCAAAGGATGTTCAAATAAACTCAACTCGAGGCCACTTGGTGCTATGTCAATTTACATTTTTGGATTTATAATATGACATGGATCTTGGTAGCACTACATAACCTAGAGTAGTTAGAATGAGTTGGTCTTGCAAAATTCACAAAATGTCCCTGGCAATCATGGGGGATATTTCAAAGCCCTTCTCCATGTGCCATATGTGGATTGACTAACCATACAACTGAGAATTGTTTCAAGAATACTAGGATTTTATATTTGGAGACAATATGAGCTCACTAAATTTAGTTAATAATCCTATTTTTCATGCTAGGACTAAGCATATAGAGGTTCATTATCACTTTGTTAGGGAAAAGATTGCTAGCAAGGAGATACAATTGTCCTATGTATCTATACATATGCAATGTGCAAACATAATAACTAAATCACTTGATGGAAGCAAGCTCAAGAGGTTTAAATTCATGATTGGATTACAGGAAATACCTATGGAATGAAGACTCAAGCATCTTAGGCTTGAGGGGGAGCTATTGGTACATTTGGCAAGCCTTGATGCTGTTTTTAGATAGTGATGTGTGTGAACATAGTAGGACCATCGGGGCACTATTTTCCCTCTTTAAGAGGTTTTTTTCCCCCAACTTGTATATATGCCTATTGCCCTAATGGGATACTTATCTTTGTACATTCTCTAGTAATACATTCAGTATTGTGTTGAAATGTCTGATTTGGGGCATTTGCATCACTATTTGGGCATTCAGTTTATGCACCTTGATGGTGGAATGGCTTTGTATCAACGAAATATATTGACACATTATTGCAGCATTTTGGCCTTGAAGATTGTAAGCCTATTGCCACTCCTATGGAGACAGGTTTATGATTGAGTCTTCAGGATGTTGGAGATGCATTTGATGTTGTTCTCTATTAGCAGGCTATTGGATGCTTGATTTACTTATGCATTACTCGGCCAGATATTCAGTTTGCTGTCTCACAGATGAGCGGGTTTATGCATTGCCCAAGAGTCAAGCATTGGCAGGTGGTTAAGCACATCTTTTTCTACTTGAGTGGTACTCAGCTACTTGGGTTGTTTTATCCCAAGGGGGGATCACTATCGCTAGATTTGCATGCTTTTTCTAACTCTGATTGGGCTGGTTGCTATGACACTCGTGTGTCCACTAGTGGCTTTTGCTTCATGCTTCGTAGCTCATGTATATCTTGGTTGAGCAAGAAGTATCCTACTGTGGCCACTTCCAGTTGTGAGGCTGAGTATAGGGTAGCTTTCATAGCTACTATTGAGTGTGTGTGGCTCAGATGCCTTATGGTTGATTTGGGTGTTGGCCAATCTTCTGCCACCACCATCTTCATTGAGAGTTAGAGCACATTGGCAGTTGCAAGGAACCCTGTGTTCCATGCTCGCACTAAGCACATTGAGGTGCATTATCATTATGTTAGGGAGAGGTTCTCTGCTGGGGAGATCAGCTTGGCATATGTGCCCACACAGGAGAACATTGCAGACCTTTTCATGAAGGCTCTGCCTAGGGAGAAGTTTGAAGCTTTTTGCAAAGCTTTGGGCTTACTTCCTTTTGTGCATTGATTCCACATAGCTTGGCACTTCCTTATACATGAGTGCTAGCTCCTTGTTTACCGCATCACTCCTAGGGGGGATTTGTTGATATATTTAGGTAGTGATGTGTGTGAACACACTAGGACTGTCGGGGCACTTTTTTCCCTCTTTAGGAGGTTTTTTTTCCCAGCTTGTATATATGCATATTGCCCTAATGGGCTACTTATCTTTCTACATTCTCTAGTAATACATTCAGTATTGTGTGTTGTGCTCCAAGCTTCTTCTTCTTCCTTGTGTTGTTCACGTGCTTCCACAGACGTCTAACTCCAACAGATGCTTGAACAAATATCAAGGTTTATCTCATAAAGACTTGAGTGATTACTCACAAGACACATATGAACAACTCTTGTAAAAGCAATGAGATTTAACACTTGAGATAAATTTAAAAAGAGATGATTGAAGGAATCTTGTGACATTACAAGATGCAACTCATACCCACGTAGTAGTTGGAATCAAACCAATTAAGATCCTAAAATGTAGGATCACTTTTAGGTGGCAGATTCAAAATTCAAATTTACCTCATAGTTATAAAAACACATGATTTTTTAGTCGCAGCAGAACAGTGTGAAGAAGGACTCATTGAGCTTCAACCTTGTGGCTACACTAACCCTACACATGTATGAGTAAGCCTATATCATCTTCTTTGTATCAGACATTCATAATTATACACCTTTGATTCAATTAGTGCAAGTCATTTCATGTGTACTATTGTCTGTTGCCAAGTCTTCATCTCAGTGAATTTGTTTAGATAAGCTCTCTGTGTATACTCATCAAATTGATGTGATTCGACTTATCATATGTTGCTTAGACTGTCTACTTGTCAGATATCAATTTTGACATCACTTGGTTCATTAGATTGTGAGATAAGTTCTTTGCAGGCCACCCATGTCTGCTCACTGTCATCTTCCTAAAAAGTTGGGATTACACCCCCAACTTCTCAATATTATTTCTCATCATGTATTCATCCCAAATTAGTGAAATAACTCCTAATAGCAAGCTTGGGGCTTCAATTACCTATGTCTAGAAGCTCTTGGGTCAATTGCAATCAGTGAGTGAGCACTGAATAAATTTTTTAGAAGAACCAAGTCCATAAATAGCAAGTTTTTTGGAATCCTTCAACGTTGGAAGTTATCTGTTTTGACATAACTATTTGAAGGTGATGCTCCAAGGTACATTGTGGATCCAAATCCCCATTTGGGATGCTAAAGGTGTCTACTAAGCTACTCTGAATCTACATTTGCAGGTGTAGAGCAGGATTTGTGCAACACCACTTCATCTTCGGAGTGTATCCATCATCTCCTCACAAGCATGGGATAATTAAGACCATAGAATGATCTTATGTGGGAACCCTAGTAACATAAGCAAGGTGGATAGCATATAGGTAATTCCTTGACTTCAAATTCTTGTAAAAAAAATTGAGTAAAAGATATTTTATAGTTAGGTATGTTGATATATTTAGATAGTGATGTGTGGGAACACGTCAGGGCACTTTTTCCCCTCTTTAGAAGGTTTTTTTCCCCCGGCTTGTATAGATGCCTATTGCCCTAATGGGTCACTTATCTTTGTACATTCTAGTGGTAAGACAGTTTTCTGACAAATTTTACACACATTTGAGCATTAGCCAATGGCTAGGTCAAGTAGCAAAGACTAGACACAAGAGACTTCAACACTCAAATTAAAAATTTAGATAAGGGAAACTATCAACCATGGAGATTTAGGGTCTCTAAATAACCTTATGGGCAAGGGACTATGGGGATTGATTAGTGGA
Organism: Ceratopteris richardii; assembly: GCA_020310875.1. Classification (NCBI taxonomy): domain Eukaryota; kingdom Viridiplantae; phylum Streptophyta; class Polypodiopsida; order Polypodiales; family Pteridaceae; genus Ceratopteris; species Ceratopteris richardii. The sequence continues at coordinate 50,164,673 of CM035418.1, forward strand.
AGTGAATCATGACCTGTGTTGGATGAAAATCCTACCAATGAGAAACTAAGGGCATTTGAGGAATCAAATGAAAGAGAAGAGGTTGCCCTTTACCATTTCCCAACACATCAAACATGAAGGTATGGGAGACACTTGAGAGGCATTATTCAACAAGCACCAAATAAAGGAAGATCCAACTCAAGAATGACCTCAAAAAACTTAGAAAAAGCTCAATGAGTAGCATAAATGACCACATACTTAAGGTCAAGGAATTATCAAATGCATTGGGATCCATTTGCAGTTATTTAGATGATGATTTTCTTGTGGCCTATACCCTCAATGGTTTGAGGAATGATGAGAAGTGGAAATGCTTTACCACTTTTGTACATGTAAGGGACAATCTCATTGATTTTGAGCAATTGGTTGCTCTCATGGTCACAGAAGACGTGAGCATAGGTGGAGGATCAACTAAAGCAAGGATGCAAAAGTCTTTTATGTAGGTAATCAAAGGGGAAAAGGAGGAAGAGTACAAAGCAGGGGCAAAGGAAGGCTTGGAGGAAGGCAAGGCCACTCAAGAAATCAAGGATATAACTAAGGCACTTCATCACAAATAGGTAGAGGAAGAAAAAGAGGAAGACGAGGAAGGCATCAACAAAACAAGAATCAAGATGGAGAAGGGTGTTACATATGTGGAAAGTTTGACCACTATGCTAGGGACCTCTATACATATGTGGAAAGTTTGACCACTATACATATGTGGAAACCAATGGAGCTATAATCAAGTTTTTTTTATCCAAAAGACAAGGTAATTATGCTTCTACAAGTTGAAAAAATGATAATCTCTTGATGATGCATATGAGTGGGAATTCAAGCAAAGTAGATACCACTTGTTATATTGATAGTGGATATAGAAACCATATGAGTTGCAATGCTTCTTGGTTTACTAATCGACATGCTCCCAAAGGTAAAGGACATGTAGAAATAGGTGGTCATACAACCCTTGAGATCTCTCATGTTGGAGATGTAGCTTTGGATGATGAGGAAGGAAGATGTCTCAAGGATGTCTTGCATGTACCTACCATCACAAAGAACTTGGTGTCCTTAGGGCAAATGATTGAAAGAGCATAACAAGTAAGGTTCAACAAAGGTGGACGCTTTGTGCAGAACCCTAAGTAAGGGTAGATGGTCATAGTAAGAGGAAGGAAGCAAGGGAGACACTTCACTTTGGAGGTAAATTCTCATTCCACTCAACATGTCTACTTCACATATGGCAACAGAAAGATTTGGGAGTTGGAGTTGTGGCACAAGAGGATAAGTCACATCAACATACAAAGAATGAAGGAAATGCAATTGAAGAGGCTCTTTGAAGGGCTTACCAGATTCCAAGGACAAGGTATGAAGCATTTATGTGAATCTTGTCAATTAGGGAAGCAAACAAGACTTCCATTCAAGAAGAGAGGTTACATAAGCCAACATCCATTGTTCATACATACAGATGTCTGGGGGTCAACAAAAGAGGAATCCATTGGAGGTAACAAGTACTTTTTCACTTTTATGATGATTGCATAAGGATGGTTTGGTTTTATTTCATAAAGCACAAATTATATCTGTTTATGGTAGAGAAGGAAATATTTACATTAAGAAGCTAAGGTTTGATGGAGGGGGATAATATTTATCCAATGAATTTTTGGATTTTTGATGGGATCAAGGCATCAAGGCAAGTAACATGTAGGTGGGTTAATAAAGAGAAAGAATAGACACATTGTAGAGATTGTTAGAGCAAGTTTTTAGGAGATGAATGTACCTAACATGTTTTGTGATGCAACAAAATACACTCGTGTACCTTATGAATAGAGCACCTACTTCAAGGATCCACTACTTGAACCCATATCAAGCTTATTATGGTAAGAAACCTAATCTTTCCCTTTTGAAAATATTTGGATGTACTTGTGATGTACATGTGCCAAGTGAATTGAGGCACAAGCTACAACCAAAAGCAAAAAAGTGCATGTCTCTAGGATATTCAAATGATCATAAAGATTACATGTGCTTCAACACAAACACAAAGGACTTGAGGATATCATGGGATGTAGCCTTTGATGATACACTCCCTTGGTATAAGAAATATGATTGTATGCAAGAGCATGAAGAAGAAAAACATGGAGATGATGAAGAGTAAATAAACTTTGAGCTAACAAACCGACGGAGTTTCATAAATGAAAGATATCTCAAGCATGAACTCACCATGAAGGGGGAGATATCTTCATCAAGCTATGAAGCGCAATCAATAAACAACGGCAAAGGAACATTGGTAGAGTTGGATGAAGATAGTAATGAAGTAAGTTGAAGATGATGAAGGACACATGATGGAGAGAGAAGCCACATCAGAGAAAGAGATCAAGTACCCATGGAAAAGGAGGTTCATTCCTCAAAAAGGTGAAGAAAGGAAGTCTTATAGGGTTAAGTATCCAACTAAAAGGTTTACTAATGATTCTTCCATGGAAATGCATTATGAATATATGAACAAAGTAGTAGAATATCATGAGCTCGATTGTTATGAAGATGCAAACAAGTACACCAAATGGAAAGCAACAATGCAAGAAGAGATTGCTACACTTGAGGGGAATCAAACATGGACTTTAGTGCCCAAGAAGGAGGACATGAATGTAATAGGTAATAAGTGGGTGTACAGATTTACAAGGAATTTAGATGGATCTATTTCTAGGTTCAAAGCTAGATTGGAGGCCAAGGGTTTTGCACAAACCTGTGAAGTGGACTTTGAAGAGACATTCATTCCCATGGAAAAGATTAGTACCATTAAGTCACTCACTGCAATGGCTCCAAGAAAAGGATAGAAGCATTTCCAAAAATGTTTCCACATCATGTTTGTAGGTACATATGCATACACATACACATACACATACACATACAGATACACATACACATACACATACACATACACATACACATACACATACACATACACATACACATACACATACACATACACATACACATACACATACACATACACATACACATACACATACACATACACATACACATACACATACACATACACATACACATACACATACACATACACATACACATACACATACACACACACATACACATACACATACACATACACATACACATACACATACACACACATACACATACACATACACATACACACACACATACACACACACATACACACACATACACACACACATACACACACACATACACACACACATACACACACACATACACACACACACATACACACACACATACACACACACATACACACACACATACACATACACATGCACATACACATACACATACACATACACATACACATACACATACACATACACATACACATACACATACACATACACATACACATACACATACACATACACATACACACACACATACACACACACATACACACACATACGTACACATACACACACACACATACACACACACACATACACACACACATACACATACACATACACATACACATACACATACACATACACATACACATACACATACACATGCACATGCACATGCACATGCACATGCACATGCACATGCACATGCACATGCACATGCACATGCACATGCACATGCGCATGCACATGCGCATGCGCATGCACATGCGCATGCGCATGCACATGCGCATGCGCATGCACATGCGCATGCGCATGCACATGCACATGCACATACACATACACATACACATACACATACACACACATACACATACACATACACATACACATACACATACACATACACATACACATATACACACACATACACACACACATACACACACATACACATACACATACACACATGAAGGGCTTTGGTGTACAGAACAAGAGGAGGAAGGAGGAGATGGAGGGAGAGAGAAGAGATAAGAGACGCGCGGACATGCGTGGGAGCCTCGAAACCCACATAATGATCTCTCTTGAGGCAATACTCTATATATGATGTATATATATGAATATGGGGGTAAGGTCACATGACCCTTACATCCCCAACAATCTCCCACTTAAGGGTCAATGTGACCATAAGTGGTAACATATACAAAGAATGATGTAGGACTATACAATAATGTACAGGAAGAGTCCGGATCTCTACCCATACCAGATCAGCCTACACCAACTGCCTCGAACAAGGTGTATCCATGCACCTCAAACTGCTCTAGATTCATATCGATAAGAGTCAAGCTCACATATGACTGATGCAAGAACTGATGAAGTTCCTGCAAAGCTCCCACTCGCTCTATGCCTATGTCAATCATCGAATGACTGACAACTCCAAGTGCAAATGCTCCAATCGCAACTGCAATGTCTGGTCTCGAGCATAACAACTCGTACATCAAACTCCCGAATGCTGACGAAACATGTGTTATCCTTGCTAACCTAAGCATGTCAGCCATGCCTCTATCCAAGGCATCCAAAGCACCATCATCAAGACCAACATGTCCTGATATATCTATGTCAACATCTGGCATGAGCGAATCCAAGAATGACTGCATAACTGCTAACTCCTCAACATCTAAATCAACCATGCTCACAACCAAGGATATATCTAGTTGTGCATCATGAGAGCTAGTATGCTCTGGCATACACTGTGTATTATAAGAGCTATCCTGCTCTACCACACCAAGTGTATCATCATGCTCCACATGAGCTAACTGCACAACATCAACATCAAGATCAAACTGATGATCACACTCTAACTGAGTATCATCACAATGCTCTACATGAGCATCCATATCATGCTCTAAAGCATCCAACTGATCATCCAAAGTATGCTCCATAAGAGCATCCATATGATCAATAAAATCATGCTCTATATAAGCATCATGAGCATCCGAAACATGCTCTACATATGCATCCATCTGAGCATCTGAATCCTTCCATACATGTGCATCATGAATGTCAATAGACATATGTGTAGGTAGACAAAATGAGATATGATGAGTCTCACATCACACATAAGGCTCAACTCCCACTGAGACGAGACTGTCTCTCACATGAAGTACCTATAGTGGATACCTATGCCCAATCTTGGCACCTCTGACAAGCATAAGCTGTCCCAACTGCAACTGAAAATGATGCTCACCAAGGAATGCATAACATCTGCTCTCCTGTAACTGGCTAACTGAAATCAAGCTCATAGGGAATGAAGGCACATAGCATACATGTCTAAGAATAAGTGATGCTCCACTAGGTAGCATAAGGCATACATCTCCTGCACCCTCAATGTCATATGATGTACCATCACACAAGTGCACACATCCACGACTCTCACCTGAGAATCGACAAAACCACTCACGATGTGGAGTAACATGAAAACTAGCTAATGCATCAAGCAACCAAGCCATATGTGTGCTATCTAATGAGCAAGAGGAATCATGAGATGAACGATAGGAGAAAGTGATATCACCATCACTGGCATAATCAACTGCCATAGACTCTCTTGAAACCACTACCTGATCTACATCACGTGCATGTCTCTGACGTCGTCGTCACATACGCCTGAAGCAATGTCGTCGAATATGGCCCTCATGACCACAATGCAAACATCGAAGTCGCCGATGTGATCTATGTCTCACATGAGTCAATGGACTCGTATACATATCATGTAGTCTCTACCATAATGCACTACTCGTCTCCTCATACATAACAGACTCATATATAGAATCCACAAGTTGTAATCGGATAGTGGAGCTGGCCAATGCATCCATATCCATCCATACGTGGTTGGGCATGTCACGAGGCCTCTGTGCATCTCTATGCACATACATGTGTAACCCTGCACGAACCAATGTATGCCACATCTGAGCTTTCCATCTTGGGAAGTCAGTCCCATCGAATCGAGAAGACACCCTACTGGCAATCCAAGAGACTAGCAATGTAACAAGAGACTAGAAACAATACTCTATCCTCAATAGGATCACACCTGCATATCCATATGCATAACTCACATCACACATGTCTTGATGGAGAAAGAACCATGTGAACCACCTGTCACATAACCATGCATCTAGCATGCATATAAAAACATGAGCATAAGCCTGCTCACCAAGTCTCCAAAGTGACCAAGTAGATGTGAAAGAATCCTGGGAAAAAATCGACAGAGTATCCCCTGTAAACTGAGCAATCAAAAAATATAACCAATATCAAAGAACAATAAGTAATCTGTCACCACCTGTCATTGATCCAACCAAAGATAATGGCAACTACATATGCCAAAAACTGATGGCAATACATGCCAATACAATGATGATGTATCTCCCACTCAAGAATGAATCCTGCAAGATGGTCCAACCTGTCACGAACAACCTGTGACCGAGTCCAAGTGAATGGAGATAAACAATGATCCAAAGCTATCGCAAAAGCTTCAAGATCCACTAGAGCTCCTTTCTAGCATAAAAGCCGATGAAATTTCGGCAGCATCTCCTCTGTAAAATGGACTCTAGAACCAAAATAACCATGTGGGAATCACCATCCACAAATGCCAAGAATCACACTGGCAAATACATATCAATCAATGACCAAACACTAATAACGGTGACAAACAAACATGTAACTGAGGCTCCAATCTGGATCCTGTACCTGCAAAGAAAACAAAAGATATAAGTACCAACCAAGATCCATAATCAACTCTCATAGAATTGTGTGCAACTGGTAACTAAATCCATAACCAAGTGGCATAAGCAAGCTATAGACCACAATGCCACTATACATCCATGATCAAACTCATGATGACCTAAACCTCAAAAAGAGTATACCACAATGTCATCTTACATGCCAAACGCGTGACAAGATCATGCTCTACTCTCATATGGAGGAGCTACCACAATGATCATACATGTACAATTCCTTGAAGCTCTGAAAATAAGAGCTTGCACACCAAAAATTCTCTCTCGAAGAAGTTCCAAAGCAAATTCAACCTCCAAGTGCAATTAGGGTTCTTATAGTGAAAATGTTCTGCTCTGTGTTTTGCTGTTTTGGAGGTGATAACTTCTGAATCTAAAGTTTTGATCTTCAGCAAACTTCAAGATCTAACTCTTGGCTACGTAACGAGATAAAGAACACCTCAATCGGAGGTGCGTAGCTCAAGATATGCTTAAGACAAGCACCTGCTGTCAATTTCATTATCACCTGCAACACTACTGCTCTGTATTTTGCAGTTTCGATGACCTTACACTGAGAATCTGAATCTGAAAGTTGTAGCTATCTTTCCAAGCTACGAGCAGCAAGTTGAATCATTGCATTCCGAGTTGTAGAACTCAAGTTATGACAAAAAAACCGACCTGTTGTCTTACTCAATGTAGATTCGCCTTCAACAATTCTCTGCGTTTTTCGTATTTTCGGCACTTCAGAAGTCCGAACCAGGTTCTGCGCCCTCTATGAAATTGTATCTTTGTGTTAGCTACGCACAGAACTTTAAAACGCATCAATCCGAGCTTCATAACTCAAGTTACAACCGAAATACTGAACTGATGTCAAGAGATGCCGACCTGCACTTTCACCTCTTCTCACCTAAGCTTCCATTGAAGCTTCTTGCACACAAGCCTTCAACATGCTCTGATACCAATGAAGGGCTTTGGTGTACAGAACAAGAGGAGGAAGGAGGAGATGGAGGGAGAGAGAAGAGAGAAGAGACGTGCGGACATGCGTGGGAGCCTCGAAACCCACATAATGATCTCTCTTGAGGCAATACTCTATATATGATGTATATATATGAATATGGGGGTAAGGTCACATGACCCTTACATCCCCAACAACACACACATACACACACACATACACACACACATATACACACACATACACACACAGATACACATACACACACACATACACATACACATACACATACACACACACTACACACACATACACACACACATACACACACACATACACACACATACACACACACATACACACACACATACACACACACAAACACATACACATACAGAGACACATACACAGACACAGACACAGACACAGACACAGACACAGACACATACACATACACATACATATACATATACACATACACATACACATACACATACACATACACATACACATACACATACACATACACATACACATACACATACACATACACATACACATACACATACACATACACATACACATACACATACACATACACATACACATACACATACACATACACATACACATACACATACACATACACATACGCATACGCATACACATATGCATACGCATACGCATACACATATGCATACGCATACGCATACGCATATGCATACACATATGCATACACATATGCATACATATATGCATACACATACGCATACACATACATATACGCATACGTTGTCGTCGCGATTCGAGATTAAAGCTTGAAAATCAAATGGGCCGCACCAACTCAAAATGTAGGTAAAGGTATGTATAAAGGAAAGTGAAATGGTTGGTTGTGTTAGATTTGCAGGTTGCAAATGAAAAAGGGCAAATAGTGACTCGCTAAGTATTAGAATCTTGGAGTTTAAAGACTATGGAAGTTTATGCAAAAGAATCCTTCGAGGTGGAAATGATCTTCGTTCATGGGAAAATCTTTCCATGGTGACAAAAAATAGAAGGAGACACATGGAGGGAGAGGAGTCTCGGTGATGTTACTCCTACACTCGTCATTCTACTAATCAAATTCTTTTACAGGTCAGATCTCAGTTGGGGAGGGCAGATACCACATCTGAGCATGAATCGAACGAGTTTGATGCTACATATCTAACCCCTAACAAACAATTAGAATGGAAAATGGAGTGCGAATGTGGAATATTATCTCATTCTTGCTTCTTCTTGAAGAGGAGGATGGACTTCTCCACTGTAAATCCCACCATGGAAGTTTATGTTACTAGACAGAGTTCTGGCTTGCCTCTTACGCTAACCACAACAATCCATCTGAGTGTCAGAAGAAAGTCTCTTAGGTAGTCTAGATTGGATGCCATCCCTGAGATGAAAGAATTCCATCCTAATCAAATATTGCCTGCACAGGTAGCTGAAGATACATTTTATGCCAAAATTGGAAGCTTTTATCAGTCGATGAATGAGGTTTATCTAGGCGGAAGTGAGGAAGGCTTTCCAATACATCACAACATTCACAAGACTATCTATGTGCTAAAAGGATGAAAGAGTAAAAATGTGGCATGTTGAGAAGATAGAGACATAGTCGGATGGAAGTAGTAAGTCAAATTTGGTAGGCAGTTTGTACTACACGAAAGGAAAAGCTGGAGCAAGAGATCAGATGAAGATGGTGACGGAGAATGATCATGTAGTTGCGGGTTTGCGAGTTTGCGTGGAGAGCTTGTCTACTTTTTTTCATGCACGTGTCTTCTTCAACATGGTGATGCGATGTCCTTATGAGATATTTCATACCAATTTGATAGCTACTGGAGTTATAAGGAATGGGCATCTCATACAAATCTAATAGCTACTGGAGTCAGGGAATTGGCATTGAGCATATAATACTGGAAGGATAATCATTGTGTGTGTCATCCAGGGATTGATAAGTGGATAGTGGTAATACTGAATCATATGATTAGTTTCTTCATACAGATAGATAATGTTATGATATGATGAGGAATTAAGTATGCCCATGCTTTTTCCATGATGACAAATGAGACCAATTTTTGTTTGACACTTGACATTGAAAAATAAATATGTGCATAGTGTCTATGATGCTATTGCTTCTCATTTCAGTAAAAGCCACGACAAAGAATGGTGCTCAAATGATGGCTAAGTTCTTATTTGAGAACATGTTCACTAGATACGGGTTACCAATAGAGTTAGTAAGTGATAGAGGCAGGCACTTCTTGAATGAAGTCATTGAAAACCTTCTCCAAGAATTCTTGGTGATTCATTAGAAGTCTGCCCCTATCATCCACAAGCTAACGGACAAGCTGAGAGCACAAATAAGACCTTATGTAATGTATTGAAAAAACTGGTAAATAATAAACACTCTAATTGGGATAAACAACTTTGTCATGTTGTTTGGGCTTACTGAGTTGCCTACAAAATGGTACTCAATACCACCCCATTTCAGATGGTCTTTGGATAGAATGTTGTGTTCACATTAGACTTCCTAATCCCGACTTTAAAAGTAGCACAAGAGGATTCATGGAATGGACATGAGTTGTTCTCCAAGATATTTGATCTAGAACGCTTAGGTGAGACTAGGTTACAAGCAGCAACGGACATCTATGCTACAAAGAAAAGACAAAAGGCCTACTTTGATGCAATCAAGGATAAAGGATTGAAAGAGGGAGATCTAGTGTTGCTTTATACACTAAAGCAGCATGCCCGTAAATTGGAAAAACAAAGATATGGACCAATGATCATTACTAGAATTTCCACTAGTGGTGCCGTTCAATTGGCCACGCTAGAAGGTGACATCTTGTCAAACTATATTAGTGGATGTAGAGTCAATCTGTATCAAGAACCTCTTACAAAAGATATGCTAATGAGACTCAACACTGCTAAGAAGCAAAAAGCAAAAGATTTTAAAGGTTAGAGAGGAAGCACAGGTAGAGGCTAGAGAGCACATTGGGAGAAATAAGTTAAGGCGACAAGGCCTAGATGTTAATCCCAATGCCGCAAGATATCACATGGCCATGTGCCAAACATTAGGTGTAATTGCTTCTCAAATAGTCGATCGACATCCCTTTGTGACCATAGAGGTAGGACAAAAAAAAAATGTAAGGACTGTGAGAGCACTGATTGACTCAGGTGCAGGACCTTATGCAATTAGACTCTCATACTACTAATATCTGCAATCGAACATCAATCCCATCGAATCTTATCTCATAGGTTTGGGAGGTGTGGAAACCCCTTGTTTGGGTGAGGTGGAGCTTCCCCTTCAAGATATCCCAATGAAAGTCAAAATGATAGTGTGTCAAGATGAGGACCTCATGGAACCACTTGTCTTGGGTCAAGATTGGATCTATGGCCATGCAATCAACTTAAACCTAAGAAGTCAACTTCTACAAGTTTGGCTACATGAACAATGCATTACACTAGAATTAGAGAATTGCATGATCATAAGTTCAAGTATCACCCATTCTCTTAGTTCTTCTCAGACTAATCTCATAGAAAAAGATGTTGTATGTATCCAAAGCTCTATGATGCAGAAGGATGTTGCCTCCAAAAAAAGACTTGAAGACTCGTTGAAATTTCTTTCTTTTATGAAGTCTTAGCCATCTATAGCAGTTCAACCACAGAGGTAAGAGAAACAATACAAGACAACTATTGTATCAACTAGACAAACAGATTTCAAGAAGAAAGAAGTTTCGAACATGAAACATATCTGGGTACAAAAAGGAATGCAACCACCAATGTTGCCACACCAACTCCCATCCAGGCAAGCCAACCACAACAAAAGAAGAACCAAGAACCAAGGAAAAGCTCCACCATAAGAAATCTGACAAATTTGGGTGCCTAAGAAATTAGTTGCAACTCAACAAAGGCAATTACACATGTGGGTACCCAAGGCACTCTTACATGCACAAAACCCTATGATCTCTCTCATGAGAAAAGTCACAACAAGGGAGCCAAGGAGAGGCAAGGGTTAGAACCAAGCGTAGAGATCAAAAGAAGATCAACTCACCACTTTGGCAATAGTAAAAAGACAATCATCAAGGGTATGGGTTTGGAAGCCAAAAGCACCAATAGTCCCCATAGAAGCAAAGAGCCAACCACAAGGGATACACAATTTAAGAAACCATCCAATGAGGAAGAGGCCACAAGTGACTTGTACGCGGTTGAACACTATTCTAAAATGGATCCCCATAAGGAGGAATGATTTTTTGTCAGTCAACCATTGATTGATTGAATCAACTTCTACAAGTACAATCAAAAGCCTTGACATGCAAAAACCATGTGCTTCTTGCACAACCCTGTCTTTTGCACCATTCAAGTCAGGCATTTCCAAAGTATGCATTAATATAGGTCCACATTACATGGTCATGCATAGACACATTTGAGAGTCCCAGCCACAAGAACACATTGACATATGTCAACTATTTTTATTGATGCTAACCTCTTTCTTCTTGTTTTGTGACATTGTAAAAAAACAAAAAAAAACAAAAAAAGGAAGAAGAAAGAAGAAAAAAAGAGAGAAGAAGGACCAAGACCATGCACTCGAAGAAATTCATTAGTGAATCATCAAGAAGGACATCCATCAACAATGGAAGAGATGGCCATGGTCAATCACCATGATGGGAGTACAACACGAAGAGCTGAACATCGATCGACCTTTTTGGCAACACTATAACAATGATAGATTAGGAAACATCTTCATCAACATACCCTTGAGCACTCAGCTCAAGACTCAATTTTTTGCACCATAGTTCTTACCATGCATTCCCCAAGTAAGCATCCATAGGGCCATATTACAAGGCCATGCACAAGGCACATATTTTTTTCAACCCATGCACGAACACACTTACCCATCATTCATTATGGGTTATGTAAGGCCGTCGAAATATTATTTAGAAGAATAATCGTAATTAGAAAAGTAGCACATCGAAAGGGTGTGGCGCAAATGTTGTATCGTTTCTTTCTAATCAATAGAGTATGCACAAAAGAGATGACAGATGCATCGCCAGCCAGTTCGGTTTGGGCGATGGTCTGGAATTGATTCTATTTTGAAGTTATGTTAATCGCAGAGTTGTCTGTAAAGTCAGTATTGAAGTAAATCAGGTACTGTGTTAATGTTTATGGTATGACTATTATGAACATCATCTTTGAAAGATCTAGAGGACATCACTGGGACAACATCAATACCTAGGAAGCAATTCAAAGCCAGCAGCTGCTCACAATCAACATGGACAACCTCTTTTTTTTGAGAAGTTAGCAATTTTTTAAATCTCACAAATACATCATCATGTTGGAATCCAAGGAAGCAATATATACAAAGGGATAAAAAACTATCAAGGCTAGGTGTGACAACATGAAGAGTCGGGCAACCAACTTAGCTAAATTTGGAAGACACACAACTCTTCTAGATACATGGTGGACACTACCTCTCAAAGTACCAAATGGAAAGACAAGTAAAGGAGGCGGTACTCACGCTTGAGCTACAAAAAGGGTCTGTCAGGGACGACAAACTTGAGAGGGGGGAGTGTTAGCACTAAAGGTCATGAACAAGGTGCAAGAATGTGTGGAAGAAGTGGACACACAAGAAGAAGGAGAAAGTAGGGAGATCCAAGAAGTGTATGTCAAATTTTCAAAAGAAACCTCTATAAAAAGAGTGATTTTGATCACTAAGACCATTGTAAATATCATTTCACATTTTTGCAACTCCATTTTGTTCAAGGTGAGGAGTCCTCGAGCTTCAGGATGCTAGAAGCATCTACCTACCAATTTTCATAATTTTTAAACTCCATTTGAGCCCTCAAATAAGCCCTGGCACCTAATTTTTAAACTCTGTTTGAGCCTTGAAATAAGCCCTAGCACCTAATTTTTACCTAGGTTGGACAATAGGTCTTGATAGGGCCAAAACTAGTCAAAAAACCATAAAAAGGGCTAGAGAGATCATTTTTGGGTTGGCTTCTTAGTAGCTTGTGAGAGAGCTGGCTTAGTAGAGATTGAAGCTTTTGTAAGGAAGTTCTTGTGCAAATGAAGGTTTCCATTGTTCCTCTCTTTGATCTTGCCTTGTGTGTGTGTGTGTGTGTTTGTGTGCATGGATGTGCTTGTCACTCACATTTGCTCACCATAGTTGCTCATGATCTTCATATCCTACTCACGGCTCCATGGATTGATAAGTAAAGGAGGTGGTACTCACGCTTGAGCTATAGCCGCACACAATACTCCGCACAGAGACTGCAAAATATGCAAAAAAACCACAATACATAGGGACCACAAACATAGACTTCTTAGGTGTTACAAATGCGGTTGAACTTATAGTTTATGGCTGACCAGGCCACTATATCTTTTACTGAAGAACATATACAAAAGTATCCGATGGACATTTGTCATTTCACATGGATACTAATAGTAACACCTTAGGGGAGTCTGCCAAGTAAAAGAGGTTCAAAAGGGTTTGCAAAAAGAGTCCAAATCCCACCAAAGATTGCTTTAGATTCATCACTTTTTGGAAGTGATTCAACTTGATCTTTGAACTTGCACATTGCTTGTGCATGTGTTGGAGGCTTAAAGAAGCCCCAAGACAAGAAATCATAAAAAAAGTTGCAAAAAAGGCCAAAAACATACCCCCAAATGATCCAAATCTTAACCTTGGACCTTACAAGTCCAAATTTGAAAGTTCCAACTAGGTAAATGCAAGTTTAAGCTGAAAGTCAAGCCATGAATGCTCTAGCCTGTAGGGCAATTGTTTCTGGATTTGACCTCATTTTTTAGACAATTAAGACTTCAAAGATTTCCACAATATTATATGATCCAAGAACGTTCCCCCAAAAACCGGATTACCTATTTTTGCACATCAACAATTGCTCTATCTTAGCAATCGTTTGACTACATTTGGGGAATTTTTTAAAGCTCAAACTAAACATTTGAACCTCTCGAGAGCTACGCAGACATTATAAAAGGAGTTTTGGAAAGTTTGGTGACAAAAATTCATCATGGCATACCAACAACTTCTCTAGCATGTGGGGCAATAATTTGCTGGATTGAGTGAATTTTGAGCCAAATTATAGCTTTTGCGATTGCTCAAGCTCATAAAAAAGATTCTATTTGGCAAAGAAAAAGCCAAGAAAAAACTTATTTGCACACCAATGATTGTCCTAATTAGTAGATCAATCACTTGCTATAAAAGTGGTTCATCCAATTGGGTTTCTATGTGACCAACAAGCTTTGTGGAGCATTGCAATACCCTTTGGCATTGAAAAAACAAAAAGTCCATTTGGCATGATCATGATTGCCTTAGATTGAGGCAAATTAGAGCATTTTGTTTGTAGTAATTGAGCTCAAAATCAATCAAATATTGGATATAAGCCCACTATACAAATTAGGGGAACATAATCAAGTGCACAAAGCCATCGAATTCATTAAAAAGTGTTCATTGCACATCAATTACTACTCTAGCTCTTGGGGTAATTGTTTTGCAGATTTTGATGTTTTTATTTGAAGTGTTTTTTGAGTTTTCAAAGCACACAAATCTTGGCATGAGACCATATCTTCCATAGAATACCCAAAATTCAAATTTTAAGAAAAGGTGCAACAGACAATTTCCTTAGGGTTCATCTTTGGATTGAGTTTGGAAGAGTCTTATTTGTCTGTTTTGACCCCCGTAAGCATGAACAAACGTAAATTTTTAGTCAAAATTCCATCTTTTGAGCTCTAGAGGTAGTTGAAAAGTATTCAAGGACTACCCTTACCACCCAAACAAATCTCACTATTTAGATCTTGTGAGTCTAGGGACCCATACTTTTGAACAAGAGAAATCCACACCATAAAACTCATCTACAACCATGAACTTCAAATAAACCCAGATGAGTTGCTAAGGGGAAGAGCCACCTCACATGACCCTAGAATAACCTATGGAATCACTCAATGGTTCAAAGACTCCCAAACAATTCAAGAAGAGTGATAATAGTTTCCCACTCTTATCAATTACCCAATGAGTCCAACATGAGCAGAATGATGAAGAGGATGAAGTCCCACTCCAAGTAGTCACCAGAGCCCAAGCCAAGAAGAAAACCCTAGCCCAAAATGGAAGGGCAAACCTTTCTACTAGTGAGAAAGAGAACGGAACATGATTGGGTGGGACTCGAGCCGCCGAATGAAAGAACACGTCAAAGAAAAAGATTCAAGTCAACCAAGCTCAAGGGGAAGCTAAAGTAGCCAAGGAACAAAATGCAAGATTTAAACAACAAGTTCATCAAGCTAAATCTAGGAATTCCCCTATATTTGATCAAAATCTCAAATTATTGTTGCAAGCTTACCACCAACAAATCTACAAAGGACCAACATCAAAAACCATGAAAAATGTTTCCATAAATCTAACTTAGAAAGAGAGCAATTGGAAATTTTCAAACAATTGATCAAAGTAACTCAATAAATGTTAGCAACTCATGTCTTCCCTTACACATGCATCCTTAAGAACAATTTCAAAAACTAACTAGGCAAGACAAACTTTAGGAGAAATCAAATCCTATGAGAGAGCTACTGCCACTAGAGCCTTCCCCCCAAGAGATACCTATAGCACCCACTAAAAAGAACCTGACTTTGAAGGAAAGCTTAAGTGATCTGAAGATTGAGAGTAAAACATAGAAACTTATGGCAAGAATGGCAATCTAAGAGATGGAGAGACTTGGAATTAACCACTAACATTCTCAAAGCTTCACTTTCCAAATCCACCCTTAGAAGAGGACGCAGATCCATGGGATGAATCAAGTTGGACCAATTTTGAGTCAGATATTGTCTTAGGTACGTAGGCTCATATGAAGAGAAATTGAAGTCTCATAAGAAAACCAAGATGCAGAACAAGAGAGTGACTTAAATCCACAACATTAGAAGAATGCCTCCACAAAATCTTGTCAAGAACAAAATGGAATGCAGTCACTCATTTAGACATCGAGCAACCAACTACATGTGAATTAGAGTGTTGTTCCAATCCCGATCAACAAAGTGGGAGATTTTAGTGAAGGGAACAAGGGAAATACAATTCTTCCAATTGAGTTCAATGCGGTGATCTCTAAATCCATATTTGACTTTGGCATAAGGCATTGGGACCTCAAAACTATGGAGGAGATTGGGAAAGTTGGATTTATGGCCAATGCGAATGAAATTGCAATTGGCATATGGCAAGTCTTATGGGTTTCTTGAGGTGATAATTTTCACCACATGTGGTGATAAATTTGGATACATTGTGCCAATCTATCGGTTCAACAAACATATCACTTATGAGTTGCTCTTAAGACATTCATTTATAAGGCAACTAAAAATAGTGCAGGTTTGGGGATGGAGTTCTCTCTATTTGCAACACGTAGGTGTAACCATGAAACTCAATTTACATGTCTTTTCACAGAGAGGCATTGCTCATTTTCAATGGGATCCCATCCATAATGATAATAATGATGATGGCGATGATGCCACCTCTCTTCATAGTGCCAACACCAGGAAATCTAACTAGATGAATGGGGATAGACACCTCCGTCTATGGTGAAATGTAGTAAGAGAAGGAAGAAGAGCATACAAGAATGAGCTCGGTCTCCTCAATAAAAATACAAGAGATCTAGATTACCCAACCTATGCCAAACAAGTGTTCAATGATGAGGAATTTGAGCCCCATTCATGGACTCAAATATTGGCCAATATGGATGTGTGCATCATTGAAAAGATGGAAAAGCAATTTTCAAACAAAGATTTGTATGGCCTTTTCATGATTGACATCTACATGTCGAAAGAACCAGTTTGAGAAGAAGTCCCCGATGAACCACAATATCCATAGTACGACTATGAATTGATAGAGATGGATAACGATCTTTGGGAAGAGTTCTTGAACCATATCCTAATGTAGTAGCAAATCATGTAAGGGGAGAGAACCATGAGGCCCCACAAGAAGAACAATATTTTAGTATCAATGAAGAGCTACTCAATGAACAAGACACAAATATGGCTCAAGGGAATGAGAGATTATGTATAAACTACAAATGGAAGAAGAGAAAAAAGAAAAAGACAATCTCAAAGATTATGTTAAGAGCAATGACCAAGGCAATATTGGTTTTGAAGTACCTCAAATTTCAAAAAGTATGAAGTGGAGAATATAAAGATAGTGGTCCAAAAACCTAAGTAAGAAGCTACCTCTAATGTAGCCTACAACAATAAGGTGGAAAACTAAGCCAGTAGTAGTGGTAGTAGAAAATGGCAAAGAGCCTTGTACCTACATAGAAAATGATGTCTCAATTGGGGAAGAGAGAGACTTGGTTGGTCTTGTGTCAATACCAAGATCGCTTCGCATGGGGCTATGAATACTCGAAGAGGTTAGATCTTGAGATATGTGCACATAGGATACCACTAACAAGTGAGGCAAAGCCCACAAAACAAAGACCTTATACGTACAATGATGTAAAATCAAAGATAAGATTATAAAATTCTGGCAAAAAAATTTATCCTTCAGATAGGACATATGGAATGGGTATTACCTATGGTGGTTTTCCCAAAGAAGAATGTCAAGCTATGAGTGTGAATAAATCTCAAAAAGGCCAAGACAACCATGATATGTGATAATTACCCCTTACCTATCACACATCATCTACTCCAAATTGTGGCAAGCCATGTCGTTTACAACTTCTTGGAGGGTTTCTCACGCTATAATTAGGTAGCAATTGCTCTTGAGGACCATCATAAGCCAATATTTTATAGAAAATGGGGCATCTTTGCAATTTTGTGTCATGCCTTTTGGCTTGAACAATACCCTATCCACCTTTGAATGCTTGATGTGTCACATGTTCAAGGAGTTTATTTGAAAGTTCTTGGAAGCGTACTTAGATTACCTATGTACATATGCAAAGCAATGCATTGTAAATATCCGTGGTTTGAACCGAATTTTTACAAAATGCAAGTGATTCATTCATATGTATGCATTATAGCTAAACCATTGTTTGGGCTATTGAACATATTGGAATGGATGGAAGATTATGAGAAAATGTTCCAAGATTTGAAAAGTCATTTGAGTTAAGCATCAATCTTGAAATCTCCATATTGGTCTAAATCATTCCATGTGCATGCAGATGCATCAAATTTTCCCATTCGTTGTGTTCGAGCTCAATTGACTGATAATGGAAACATGGACTTTCCAATCACATACACTAGTAGGAAACTGAACAATGATGAACATAATCATACGACAAATGAGTGAGAAGAATTTAGAATGGTGTATGCAATAAAGGAGTTTCACCATTATCTCTTGGGAAACTTCAAATTGTTCACTCATCACCAATCTTTGTTACATTTGGCCAACAATCCTTGTGACATAGGTAAAATTGTGTACTAGATTTTGCTCCTCATGGAATTTGGCTTTGAGATCATAGTAAAACATGGTAAGATGCACCTCAAAAGTGGTCATTTATCATGATTAATCACTAGAGAATCTCGAGTGGGGATGCTAGATTATCTATCTAAATCACACTTGTCTAATAAAAAAGTAGCTCCAAAGTGGGTAGCACCCATTGTTCCAACTCTTACACATGGCACTCATCATACATATCTGCCTAAGGATTGTAAGGGGTGTCTCACTTCAAGACAATTTCACATTCTAGTAGTATCATGTACTATCAAGACCCCACGGGTGTTTTGTTGTGTTGTGTAGATGATCATGAGCAATAAAACCTAATACCCCAATCACATGGTGTTTTGGGATGAAATTTCCACAAAAGTAGGACCTTATAGAATCAATAGAGATTAAGATCATATTGGAATGATGAAAAAAGATGTACACATTTATGTGTCACAATGTGACAGATGCCAAATCTTATCTCCTATGGAGCATCCTACTTTATACCAAGTTACAACACTACATACTTGGGTTAAGACCATAGTCGAGTAGCTATGTGATCATAAGTTTCTTGACATAATTGATAGAGCCAAATGAAAAATTTAGGAGAAAATTCTCTATACTATACACTTGTTGGCGATCCACTCTATACAAGAGGTTGAGACAATTTCTTAAGATTGTGTGTACATAAGGAAGATTATGTGCCAATTCTAGAGTGTTGAGATATTAAGATCAACATGTGATGATCAAGGATGACACATACCACTTTTCATTTCTTTACATTTGTATGCTGATATATATCAAGGATACTTTTAGTGGGATGGACTTTAGGGTTTTCTTTATGTATTGCTCTTTATATTTTGTACTAGTTGTATTATTGTAGGAGTTCATTCTTGTATATTCTCTTTATGTTATAGAAGAAGTAGAAGAAGATCATTTTTCCTTGATTCAATCTATGTGTGCTCCTCTCTTTGTCTATGAGAGTGTGTGATATCTCTCTTCCTTATCTCCTTTCTCTTGACATGGTATTAGAGCCAATGTGGCTATAGCGAGCTCATCAAGAAGGCCAACAATGAAGAGTTTGTGAGAAGGCATGGAGAATGTATGCTTCACAAACAATCTCATATTGCTACAAGATTTGGTGCATAGGTAGAAGATGCCAAAATATTTTCATGAGTTATCCCTTTAGGTTCACTTGTTTTGCTCATATTTCAGTTTCAAAGCCTTTTTACCTTTGTTTTAAGCATACAACTCAAGAATGAGTTGCATACACTAGAGAAAAATAGCATGTTGATAAGTCACTACATCTTAAAAATCAAAATCATATGTGAGTCACTTGCATCTATTGGAACTAATGCAGATGATGATGATAAGGTTGAAGTGTGCCTTCGTGGTTTAGCTATTGCATAAAAGCAATTTAGAACTTCTATTTAGGCCTAGGAGAATATTCGAAATTTTGTTGACCTTGTGTCCATGTTGATAATGGAAGATAAGAAGCTTGTTGAAGACTCAAACTCCCAAGTAAAAGTTAGTTCTAAATAGGTAATCTAGTCTTGTAGAGGAAGAGGCCAAGGCAAAGGCTTCAAAAGTGTAATAGGAAACAATAATTAGGACCAAGGTCAACAATAGACTAATGCAAGAGGTAGAGGATAGTTTCAAGGAAGGGGGAGACAAAGAGGCCACATAAATTTCCAAAGAAATTATCCAGGTAATGACACTAAGGGATGTTGGAATCATGGTAAAACTAGTCACTTTGAATGTGATTGCAGGTTGAAGAATCAAAATAAGAAAAAGCAATAAAACAACTATGCATTTACAATAACATATGATATCAAAAAAGTTGTTCATGGTCCAATATCACATGATGAATACAATGTCTGCTAGTGTTTCAAAATCAAATGGTAATGTCTAGTATGTGGATTCAAGTGCTTCAAATCACATGACAAGCCATGCTGAATTGTTTAGTAATTTGCAAAAATTATCCATTCCTGGATTTATTGCAATGGGTGATGACACATCACATCCTATCAAGAATACAGGAAACATAGCACTATCCATGGAGGATGAGAAGGTAGAACGTATTGTTGATGTACTTCATATTCCTAATATAACAAAGAACCTAGTTTTTGTTGGACAAATTGTTGACCAAGGATTACAAGTCAAGTTCAATTATGATGGTTTACATGCAGAAGAGTACAAACAAAATGGATGGTTGATAGCCAAAGGGAACAAATTGGGTAAGAGATTTACCTTGAATGTGAAAATTCCTAAATTGAATGCATCCATGTTTGCAAAAGGTGTAGGTGTCATTGTTGACATAGAGATATGGCACAAGCAAATTGGACATGCAAATTTGTAGAGACCAAAGTTGATGCAGTCAAAGGATCTTGTCATAGACTACTAAATTTCAAGGTTGCATAGATGCAAAAGGTATGTGAAACATATCAATTTGGTAAATAGTCAAGGGCATAATTTCCACATGACAAGCATGTTAGTGAGAATGTGCTAGAGGTATGTGAAGCATATCAATTTGGTAAATAGTCAAGGGCATGATTTCCACATGACAAGCATGTTAGTGAGAATGTGCTAGAGATAGTGCATATAGATGTTTGGGGTCCTACAAAGACCACATCTATGGGAGGTTGCAAGTTTTATGTCACTTTCATTGATGACCATGCAAGAAAAGTATGGGTATATTTCATGAGGGAGAAGAGTGAGGTGTTTATTATTAGCGTCCAAGACGGACGAAGCCAACAAGGAAATATGTGATAGGGAAGTCATCAAAAATAGAGCTAGAGAGAAGAACAGGAAGGACCAAGCAAGTAGAGCTATCAACATTGATCAGGTAAGGAATAGGCCTAAGTAAAATTTTTCATAATCCGTCATTCATTAAAACAATGATTTTATCACTAACCCTCATTGTAAATATTCATCTTTGGTAATTCAAACTCCATTTCATCCAAACAAAGGATTCCTTGAACTTGAGGACTATAAGGAGAACTTATGTATTGATTTTCATAATTTTTAGAGCTCATTTGATCCTCCAAATTAACTTAGGAACCTAATTTTCAATTTTTAGGACACTAGGTCTGAATTAGCCCAAAGCTAGTAAAAAAACTATGAAAAAATCTTGAGAGCTCATTCTAGAGGCTAGAAAGATTGGGATTTGAGTTTCTAAGATGATAATTGTATCTTGGAGTTGGTGTAATACAAGATTCCATTGTTCCACTCTTTGTCTTGCCTTGTGTGCATGTGTGAGTGTATGTGTGTGCATGCTAATGTGCTTCTCACTCACACATATGCATTCCATTTGCTCATGGTTGTCATATCACCCTCACATCTCCTCGGATTGAATATAATGAGGTAGATCTCCTCATGTTGGTTCTCACCATTGTGTTAGAGTGACACCAAATTTGGTGCCCTTGCCAGGAAGCTAGCTTCAAGGATGATCCTCTGATGATAAGATGTAGAGTATTAAATTTGAAATTGTAGGAAAGTAAGTAATTTTCTCCTTTCTTCACTTTTTACCTTCCTCATCATCATCCCTACCCCCCTTACACACCCCCTACCTGCATCTCCTTCACTGTGAAATTCCCACCTCCTTGGTCATATCCCCATCTACACTTTGTGTAAACCATCAAAGCATATGAACCTTAGGTCAGGTAGATACCTAGGAAGGGATAGACAAAGCATCGGATCATCTAAGGCTAGTATCAATCACACAGCTAGGTCGTGGACTAAGCAACTAAGTGATTATCTATACGTGTTAAGTTAAAAAAGGAGTGCTTCAAAAATGTCATTTAGCATGGAGAGACCCACATGTAGTTTAGGGCTAGCTTACTTGAAAGCACATGAGGGTCCCTATAAGGCTCAGTTGGGGTATGTCAAAACCAACCACTTAGGTGCATGCATCCATGAGGATGGTTTTAGGCATTCTATAATCCAACTCAAAAACCCTGATCAACCCTTTGGAATTGAACACCCAGTGGTCAAATTCAAAGAAGGATCCTACATTGATAAGAAAGGAACCATGTATGTGGTAACCAACTTACCAAATCGGATGGATGAGTTTGCAATAATCATCCTTGAGTCAAAAATAGGAGATTCGGAACAATAAAACATTGGAAATAATCTATCAAATGCATTGCAGTAGAGGATAACTTGAGTAGAGCAATAGTACCAACCTCTCCAATGATCTTATAAAGTGATCCTAATGCCCAAAGTTTTAACTCAATCCATGTGGATAGCCCACTAGCTTACTACATGGAGTCTTCCATAATGAGATCTATCCATATGAATCTCCATTAGGGTAGTCATTCAAGGCTTTTGTCTCAATTATGGGAAAGAACACCTCTTGAGATATTGTTTTAAGAATCCAGTCAAAACAAAAAAAAAAAAATACCCCTATCAATGTTATTGGATTGGTGTTATAATCCAATGGAAGTGTGACAATTACTGCCCCAGTATAAGTAGTCACTAGGGCACATACTCTACAAAAGACTCTAGGCATAGATCAAGAGAAGAAATCAGAGGCTAGTGAATCAGACAACTCAACTAGAAAAAGAGCTAGACCTTGGAAGGATAGTCAAGAAAGGATAAACAGAAAATGGGCTAGAAAACTAAGTGAGCTAGAAGAAAGCCTAAAAGAGACAAAAACAAAAATATTTGAAATTGCATCTCAAGCACACTCTCACCATCACCCTCCAACCCATCGCATGAAAACCCACCATCCATCCCACCACCACCTAGAGCAGGATCAGTCTTGGCAAATCCTACTCTCGAAGACTTGGACATGATGTTCAAGGCTTATCGGGCTCGAATTGAGGAAGCACCAAATGTGTCCGAGTTAGACAAATGTTATCCTAGAGAAGATATAGAGATTGAAAGGACCAAGCTTTGTGCAAAAATGGTGGAAATAGCTCATGCTATGTTCGATGCAAGCTGACTTTTCAATCAAACTAACTTAGTGAAGGCACAATTACATTTCAAAGGAATTTTGGAGAGGATCGAGTAGTTAGTAGCTAAACATAAGTTTTTAGCTACTCCAAAGGCTCAGACTAGTGGAAGTGAAAGAATAAGCTTACACTCCAAGAAGCTTATGTTCCTAATTCTATGAATGATGGAATTTTGTCCTTTATAAATCATTACTTGCAAGAGTTCTTGAGAGAGATACGAGAGGATAAATGGGCTAAAGAGAGCAAGAACCCACCTCCTACTGAAGTATTGGATGATCTCCATGATCAATTCCCTCAAGACATTTCCTCTATCTATGGGGAGCAAGAAGAAATGCAGTCGAGGGAACGATTAGACTTTGAATCCAATTCCTTGCATGATTTGCCTTAGTTTACAGACCCATGGGAGTTTAAGTCCATTCACATGAGATCTCCCATAATTTTGGTTAGTAATGTGGAATCATCTCTACTAAGGAGGCACGAAAGTAGTGAAGAACACTAAGATGTAGTGCCACCTCAATTAAGAAGAGCTACTTAAGATTAAACCTGAGATGTGGAAACATATAGCTAATCAAGTGTCAAACATAGCTAAGTCCCAATCTCAGGTAGGATCACATAAGACAGTGCCAAAGATATCCTTGGATAAGATAGGACATATGAGTGAAGGAGAATAAGGAAATACCTATCTTCCTATCACATACAAGAGCTATACGACAAAGGCTATTCTAGATTCAGGAGCAATAGGTGCTACTACCACTGCTTCCCTATGGTAACAATGGGGCAAGCTAGGTCTTAGACCAACTAGGATGAAATTGCAAATGGAACATGGGAACATAGAGAAACCCCTAGGTTTACTAGAAGGGATATCTCTCACTACTTGTGGGTGTAGAGGTTGAGCATACATTTTCCATATGCCATTTTGGCAAAAATCACCTCTATTAGGAAGGTCATTCATGTGGCAATTGTAGATAGTGCAAGATTGGGGAACCAATTCTCTGTACTTACAACACTTAGGTGTAACCAATAAAGTCTCTCAAAGATTACTTGCATATGGACATACCACCCTTGCAATGGAACTCAATGCATAGAACTTTACATGAAATAGAACTGGTGCATTCCTTAGGATCAAAATCTTCATGGATGCATGAAGACACCCACTTATGGATGTGTAAAGTTGTAGGGGAAGAAGAGAGGCGATTAAATGCAAGAAATGTAGGTGCTAATGAAACTTCACAATCTATTCAACCCAACCTATGCATATATGGTATTTCTTGATGAAGGATTTGAACCCCATGGTTGGGAAAAAATCCTAGCTACAATGTGTTATTGTTAGTGTCCATGTGAAAGGCCAAATGGTCACTGGCCACTTCTTTGTATATGTTCGTTAATAAAACACATAGTGGCCTCGTCAGTCACAGACTGGAAGTTCGACCGCATTTGTAAGACCTAAGAATTCTATCTTCGTGCTCCCTGTGTACTGTGTTTTCCTGCGTATTCTGCAGTCTCTGTGTGGAGCATCGTGTGCGGCATTAGGAGCTCGATTTTCTATTCCGAGGATATCATTGTGGAGCTCTCGAGAAGTAGAGCGCACTATGGTGCATCGATATCAAAATACTTCATTGGTATTAGAGCAATTCAATGCAAAAACTTTGTTCCTTTTGTGCAAGCAAAGCGAGCACCCCCTCCCCCCCCTCGACTTTCTCCAAGGCTTACAACTAAGGTGGCGACCAAGGCATAGACCTTGGCATACCTTGTCATCTGAGTCACCGAAGTCATTGTTGGCTGCATGCGAGGGAGGACCTCAACGATCAAGGAAGATAGAGGTTTCCGGTACTTCCCAAGGGGCCACCCATCCCAGTACTATTCTCCCCAGAGCTCGCTTAACCATGGCAATCTCTTGCCACTAAGCTACTCTTGTGGTGTCTGAAGAAGGGGAAGACTAAGGTTAACATTACCTTGAACATGTTTTGGTCCCTCAAACCTTCATTCTTTGCTTTCAAAGCCTGTTTTTGAAGAATCTTTGGGGTGTCTTTTGGAGCCATTTTGGAGTACTTTCACACAGAGTTCTCTTCACATAGGTCCAAGCACATCAAGAAGAGTGTTCTTTGTACTTCTCTGACAATAAATACCAACCTTTGGGGCTTTGTTCTTCAGCCACACTCGTAAAACTACAAGTTTCTTGAAAGGTTTTCAGTTTTAGTGGGAGAAGCCACTGCAAATTTATGCAGGTTTTTGAGACTAAAACATCAAACTTGACATACACTTGCTATAGGTGTTATTGGATAGTTTTTGGGTTGTGCATTCAACCTTTTAGTGTCATTTGGCACAAACTTTGCTCTATGGAAGAATCAGATTAAAGATGTGCTGATTCAAAGGAGGCAATGGAGGCCAGTAAATGGGATTTCAAAGAAGTCTATTGACGTGGATGAAGATGATTGGGATGAGTTAGATGAAATGGCCAGGTCTACCATTTGCTTGCACCTGGCTGATAATGTTTACTTTACAGTATTAGACTATGAAAGTGTAGAGGAGGTTTGGAAGAAGTTGTGCAATGAAAAAGAGATGGCATCAAATAAAGTGTATCTGATGAGAAAATTATATGACCTTTGCATGAAGGACACAGATAGTGTTGTTGCTCATCTAAATGAGTTTGATGGTATAGTCTCCCAGTTAGAGGCTCAAAAGGATATGGATAATGAAATGAAAGCAGTATTGCTGTTATGCACCTTTCCATCATCACGAGATACGTTTTGCATAGATATTAGCAATAGTGCACTTGGTGGTAAACCGGTCTATGATGACATATGTGGAGCACTCCTGAGTGACGAGATTCATAGAAAATCTATGGTTGGCACTCAGAGTGGATATGCATATAATGTTCGTGATTCTTACCAAGGAAAGAATCAGCAACATGGCACGAGCAAGAATAAGGAAAAGAATGGTCAACAAAATAAGATTAGACATAAATCAAGGAAGAGGGATATTGAATGCCATTATTGTCATAAGAAAGAGCACATGAAGAAAGATTGTTATGCATTAAAGAATGCTAAAGGTAAAGGACAAAATATTGATGGGCATTTTAAACAATTACCTGCACCATCTACTTTGACTATGAAGATTGAAGAAATTAATGCTATTTCTGATGATGCTGATGTGTTGACAGGATAGTACTGTGCCAATTGAGGCCCTTATGGCTGGTTCTCTTTCCCACACATGGCTGCTAGATTCTGGTGCTTCTTTCCATGTGACACCACATAGAGAATGGTTCTGTAGTTATGCAGCAAAGTCTCTTGGTACCGTGAGACTTGGTGACTCTTACCAATGTGATGCTGTGGGGATTGGAGATGTGGTTGTGCAGTTCATTCATGGTTCAAAATTTACTATGCATAATGTACGCCATGTACCTCAGTTATCACGTAGTTTGATGTCAATCGGTCAACTTGATGACCTTGGTTACAAGGTGGTCTTCTATGCTCAATCCTTTCATATATCAAAGGGCAATATGGTTATTGCAAAAGGAAGCAAAGTTGGCTCACTTTATCCTTTATTTGTATCACAGAAAGAACACTTGTTATCTACTACTAAATAGCCTATGGCTTGTATTTGGCATGGTAGTTTGGGCCATATATCTTGTAGTGGAATGGAAAATCTTTCTCGTTCTGGCTACTTACTTGTGTTATCTTTCTCTTATTTTTCATTTTGTGAGAATTGACAATATGGAAAGCAAACCAGAAATGTGCATAGAATGCACATTAAGTTTTCAATTCAGCCTTTAGATCTCGTTCATAGAGATGTGTGTGGTCCTATGCCCACTAGGTCCTTAGGTGGTTCTCTTTACTTTGTCACTTTCATAGATGATGCTACTAGAAAAGTCTGGGTATATCGTATCAAATCGAAGGATGAGATATTCCCTACTTTTCCAAAATGGCTTGCTTCGATTGAGACTGAAAAAGGAACTAAGCTTAAGGCTTTACATTCAGATAATGGGGGTGATTATACCTCACATGAATTCAGCCTTTTTTGTCAATCTAGAGGGATTTGTAGAGAGTTTATAGCTCCTTATACCCCAGTACAGAATGATGTAGCTGAAAGGATGAATATAACTATTCAAGATAGAGTAGTTTCTATTTTGCATCATGCAAACCTCTCACAAGGCTTTTGGGTAGAAGCACTATTGACTGTAGTTCATGTGATTAACCTTTCACCTAGTACTGCCAAAGGTCTGAAAGTGGCACAAGAGGTATGGACAAGGAAGCCACCATATTATGATCATCTTCGAGTTTTTGGGTGTGAAGCATATGTTCATATACCCAAGAATTTTAGACAAAAGTTGGACCATAAGTCAAAGAAATGCATTTTGCTTGGATATGGTAGAGAAGGACAATTTGGATATCACTTATGGGATCCTGAAACACGGTCAACGATCAGAAGTAGTGATGTCATTTTCAATGAGTTGAAGATGCATAAACAGCCCATTAAGGAGGTTCAAATGAGAAGAGTGGTGTTTGAGGATACTAGTCCTCTAGTTAGCATGCATAAAAATGTTGCACATAGGGATGTTCAAGAGAATGTTTGATCAGATCAGTCTGCACATGTTCTAGTTCAGCAACCATTGAGATGCTTTGCACGTGTCTCACATCCACCTGATAGATATGTTCCAGGTTTAGATTTTGTTATGCTAACAAATGCCAGTGAGCCTTCTTGCTACAAAGAGGATATGCAGACAGAGGATCATGTCAAGTGGGAGCGTGCCATGAAGAATGAGTTGGATTCTATTCACAAGAATGATACTTGGGATTTAGTACCTTTGCCAAAGGGCAGGAAAGCTTTACCATGTAAATGGGTATATAAGCTGAAATTCACATCATATAGTGCTTCTCCAAAGTATAAAGCACGGCTTGTTGCAAAGGGTTTTAAGCAACAACATGGTGTTGATTTCGAGGAAAACTTCTCTCCAGTGGTCAAGATGACTACCCTGTGCATGTTGCTAGATTCGTTGCAATGGAGGACTTAGAGCTAGTCCAAATGGATGTGAAAACTACTTTCTTGCATGGAGATCTTATAGATGAGATCTATATGGAACAACCAGAGGTTTACATAGTTCCTGGCAGGGAAAGTCTAGTTTGTAAGATCAAGAAGAGCTTGTATGGACTTAAACAATCCCCTAGACAATGGTAGCAAAAGTTTGATGCTTTTATGAAGTCTCAAGGCTATTCTTGAAGCAATGAGGATCATTGTCTCTACACAAAGAGATGCTCAGACGGCAGCTTGATATGCTTAATACTTTACGTCGATGATATGTTGATTGCTAGGAAGTCCTCTTATGACTTGCCATGACCAAAATTCTCTATCAATCTGATGTTGGTAGTCTCATGTATGCTATGGTAGCTACGAGACCAGACATTGCATTTGTAGTGGGAGTTGTGAGCAAATATATGTCTAATCCTGGCAAGAAACATTGGGAAGCGGTCAAAATGATTTTGAGAGATCTGAGTGGCACTAAGGACAAGTCTCTATGCTTAGGTAGAGGGAAAGCATCCATTATTGGTTACACAGATTCTGACTATGATGGTTGTGTAGACAATCGTAAGTCTACGTCAGGTTACATTTTTCATTTTGTTCGAGGTGCTATCTCTTGGAGATCTCATCTTCAAGAATGTACAATTGTTTCCACCACAGAAGCAGAGTATGTTGCAACAAGTGAGCCATGTAAGGAAGCATTGTGGATTTCTCATCTTGCTTGTGATATGGGTTCACCTCAGCATGTACCTCATTTGCTCAGTGACAGTCAGAGTGCCATTGCTTTGGCTAAGAATCCGGTCTATCATGCAAAGACCAAGCACATTGAGGTGAGGTATCGCTTCATTAGAGATTGCTTAGCCACTGAGCGCATTATTCTTGAGAAGGTTCACACTCGAGATAATGCTGCAAATGCTTTGACTAAAGCTCTACCACATGATAGCTTTCGACACTGTTGTCACTTGATGGGGGTTACTTGATTCATGATTTTACACAGTCACTTGTATACTGTAACATGCCCATCAGGTGGGAGGTATAGTTTGTATACTTACACTCAGGTATTCTTTATCATTCTTTATTTTTTCTCCCATAGTTACTTTGGCCATATTGGCCTTTAGTGGGACATTGTTACCGTTAGTGTCCATGTGAAAGGCCAAATGGCCATCGGACACTTCTTTGTATATGTTCGTTAATAAAATGTATAGTGGCCTAGTCAGTCACAAACTGGAAGTTTGACCGCATTTGTAAGACCTAAGAAGTTTGTCTTCATGCTCCCTATGTACTGTGTTTTTTTGCGTATTCTGTAGTCTCTGTGTGGAGCACTGTGTGCGGCCTTAGGAGCTCAGTTTTCTACTATGAGGATATCGTCATGGAGCTCTCGAGAAGGATAGTGCACTATGGTGCAAAATACTTCACGATGGACATAGCTGTCAACAAGGAGCAATGGACATCCCATTGTGATGAAGATGGTTATGAAATCTCAGACTTCACAATAGAAACACTCACAATTGATCCGGTTATAGAATAATGTGAGCCTAGCACATCTACACTCAAGGAGGTCAATGATGAGGATGATAAATCCATCATCATAGAGCCTTTTGTGACTCAGAGGAAGAATATCTTTATTTGATAGAGGCAGGACTCAAAAACTTGAAAAATGCAAGCCTAATAAAGAAGTTGACTATAGCAAAAGATGATAAGTGTGAGAAGAAAGACAAAAAGAAGAAATTACACACACAAGAAAAAGAAGAAGAATCCTTGTTTGAAGTGCCAGAGAATTTTAAGAAGTACAAGGTTGAGGATAGGAAAATAATGATAAGAATGCCTAAATGAGTGCTCTTAGGAAAAGCCTATGACAACAAAGAAAAGACCAAAAAGATTCTAGTGACCATAAAATATGGTGAAGAGGGATGTACCTACATAGGGCATGACCTAAGGGAAGAGGAAGAACGCAACTTGATAGATTTGTTGAGAGAATATAGAGATGTGTTTGCTTGGAGTTACAAGGACCTACCAGGAGCGGATCCAATCATCTGCTCTCATAGAATCCCAATGACCTTAGAAGTCAAGCCAACCAAGTAGAATCCTTATACATATAACAATGATTACACAACCAAGATCAAAGAGGAAATTGATCTCTTGATAGAATCAAGATTAATCTATGAAATTGCACATACCGAATGGGTATCCTCCCTTGTGGTAGTGCCCAAAAAGAATGGAAAGCTATGCATGTGCATTAACTTGAAGAAAGGTAATGCAACTACCATAAGAGATAGCTATTGAACACTTATTAAAGCGAGTAGAAGGAAAGGAAGTTTACATCTTCCTTGATGGATTCTTGGGATACAATCAAGTAGCCATATCCCTTGAAGATCAACAAAAGATGGCTTTTTCCACATAGTGGAGTATTTTTGCATTCCACATGGTGCAATTGGGCTCACCAATGGATATGATATCTTTAAGAGGTTGATATGTCATGTGTTCAAGCTAAAAGTTTATGTGGATGACCTGTGCGCTCATTCTAGCATTAGAAAAATGCACATCCCAAAGCTTAGACAAATCTATGACAAATGCAGAGAATATCAAGTCTATGTGAACCCAAAAAAGTATGTTTTCATGGTCAAGCCAGGCAAGAGTCTAGGACATATAGTGTTAAAGAACAAGATCTCAATAGATGAAGATAAAGCAAGGGCCATAACAGAGCTATTGCTGCCAAAGACAGTCAAGGATGTGCAAGATTTCATGGGACATTGTGGATACTACAAACGTTTTATCCACATGTATGTTATAATCGCAAAGCCTCTATGACAAATGTGAAACATCCTTTAATGAACTGAAAAGAAGATTGTGTTCAACACCAATCTTGATGACACCATATTGGAATAAGCCATTCCATGTTCATGTGGATGCCTCATATTATGCTATTGGATGTGTGCTAGTACAACCCATTGATGAACAAAATATAGATCTTCCCATTGCATATCCAAGTAGGCAGTTGAGCATGGCAAAGAGGAATTACATGACCACAAAAGAGAAGGATTAGCATGATCTATGTAGTCAAGAAGTTTAGACATTATTTTCTTGCAAATAGGTTTAAATTATTCATGGATCATCAAGCTCTACTCTATTTAGTGAACGAGCCTTGCATTATAGGTTGATTAGTAAGGTGGTTTCTCTTACGAATGGAGTATAATTTTGAAGTAGTCGTAAGGAAAGGAAAGACTCATCTTATGGTGAATCACCTTTCCAGGCTCATTTCAGGAGAGTCCATGAGAGGTATTAGATGAATTTCCTGATGCTTACTTGTTCAACTTTGAAGCAGTGCCTAAATGGGCTAAAACACTCGTGCCTATTCTGACCTTTGGACCTAAAAACCCCATAGTTAGACCAAAAGATGAGGAGATTGTTAAATCTTAAAAATACCATATATTGGTAGGAAATATATACAATCAAAATGATCAAGGAATCTTAGCTTCCTATGTGGAAGAAGAAGAGCATGCTAAATGGTTGTAATTGGCACAATTATGTGCATTAGGGCAGCATCACTTAAAACATTGAACCCTATAGACTCTAACTAGATTAGGCATATATTGGCCAATGAAGGAAGCATATGTCTATATGATGATTAAGGATTGTCCCACTTGTATCAGTAGACCCCCTATTGAGCATGCAACTTTGTATCAAGTGTCAATAAATACCATATTGGAGCAGTACATTAGTTGACTTTTTGAGGACAAAGAAATTCCCTTTAGAGTTGACTTTGGCACGGAGAAGAAGTCTAAGGCATGAAGCTCAACAATACACAATCATAGGAGGTAATCTTTACAGGTGTGGATGAGATGGATATATCATACTATATGTCCATGAAAGTGAATATTTGAAGATCTTAGATACTGCATATCAAGGTATTGTTGGACGACACTTTGGACCTGACTGAGTGGTCAAGGTGATTTTGTTTTCAGGTCTTTGGTGGCCTACCCTTCATATGGATGCACATACCTATGTGAAGCAATACGATATATGTCAAAGGACACAGTATCCTGTTCATAAAGATGAGATGCCACGAAGACTCGTGATCGGAGGATGTGCATTCTCTATGTGGGGAATAGATTTTGTAGGTCTTATTTATCCCTCAGCCAAGAGTTCACATGCCAAGTATATCATTGTTGCAACAAATTATTTGACTAAATGGGTAGAAGTGAAAGCAATGAGAAAGAATGATGCACAAACAATAGCTAAGTTGTTATTCAAAAATGTGTTTACACCATATGGTTTGCCAATAGAACGGGTATCGCAACACTCACTTCTTGAATGAGGTCATTCTCTTACAAGAATTCATGGTCAATCACAAGAAGTCTGTCCCTTATCACCCACAGGTGCATGGACAAGCTGACAACACTGAGAATATCATTTGTATGGTATTAACGAAGCTTGTAAACAATAAGCATTCTAATTGGGATAAATAGCTTCACCATGCAATTTGGGCAGATTGAGTTGCCTATAAAATGATACTCAATGCAACTCCCTTTCAGATAGTTTTGGCCAAAATGTTGTGCTCCATTAGAGTTCTTGATACCCACACTCAAGATAGCACAAGAGCATCAGTGGATAGTTCATGAGCTATCTTCAATGAACTTGGACCTAGAAAGATTAGTTGAGAGGAGATTAAGAGCGCCACTAGCATATATGCTACAAAAAAGAGGCAAAAAGCATACTTTGATGCATATAAGGGTTTGAAAGTTGGAGACTTAATCCTAGTATACACCCTGAAGCAACATGCACGTAAGCTTGAGAGGCATGACTATGGAGCCATGATCATCAATAGGATATCCGCAAGTGCGGCCATCCAATTAGCCACCTTAGAAGGAGATGTATTACCAAACTATATCAGCATATGCAGAGTCAAAATCTATCAAGAGCCTTTGATGGAAGAAATGCTATATTGCTTTAACATAGCCAAGAAATGTAAAGAGCAAGAGAGAAGAATAAGGGAAGAAGCACAGGTAGAAGTCTTGGAGTGCATTTGATGTATGAAGTTAAGATAAAAAGGCTTAGATAAGCCTAGGTATGCAAATTATGAAGCCTGAGGTATTGCATGGCTATGTGCAAACTTAAAAGCAACCCCTCTCATATCATCACCGATAGACGAACTTTTGTTTCAATAGAATTAGGACATGGGATGATTGCTAAGATAGTCAAGAATTAATTGATTGAAGTGCAACAATGAGTGCTATAATATACTCCTGTCATCAAGACATGGTACTATCAATTAATCCTATTGAATCTTATCTTGTAGGATTAGGAGTGGAAACCCTTGCATGGGTGAGGTGGAGCTTCCTATCTCTATTCAAGACATCTCGATGACTCTCAAAGCACTGGTATGCCATGATGAAGACCTCAGTAAGTCTTTCATCTTAGGTCA
The DNA here is from genome assembly GCA_020310875.1 of Ceratopteris richardii. NCBI lineage: Eukaryota > Viridiplantae > Streptophyta > Polypodiopsida > Polypodiales > Pteridaceae > Ceratopteris > Ceratopteris richardii. Next base: position 50,199,110 of record CM035418.1, read on the forward strand.
GGACTAGATCTATGATCATGTAGTCAAATTAAATCTAAGAAATGGACTTCTTCAGATTTGGATAAATGAGTAGCATGTCATGATACAGATAGACAATGGCACAATTATTGATCTAGATATCGCACCAGATCTCAGTTTATCTAAGGTTAATACGGAAGAAAAGATGTTTTTATTCTCCAAATCTATGTGATGTAGAGGGATTCAACTCTTGAAGAACAAGAAAGAGCGAGAATGGAAATCCCTTCTTTTCCAAAGACAATAGTGGTCTTAGTATTGAAACTTAAGAAGCATGACATGCGACACAAGAAGACTTTTGAATCCAAAATAAAGGAAGCATCTTAAAGCAAGGCAATCCATGGTATGACACAAATCTGGGTATGCAAGGGTGAGCACCCCATTACTCCCTTGCCTGTGCAACCATTGCCAAAGAAGAAGTCAACGAGGCCTAGATGACTAGATGTAGCACATCAAAGATCTCACTCACAAAAAGTACTCTCCATTCAAGTACCAAAGTAGTCGATGAAGACTAACCATAATCCTAGACAAAACTGGGTGCCTAAGAGCTGCTTACAAGTTCAAATCATTGCACATGAGCTCTTATGGTTGAATTAATACTCATCAGTCCCAACCCCTAGAAAACCTATGTTGAAAACTATTGTAAACACACCTTCATGTAAAGTCAATCCTAAAGTAACTTGGAAATGGATACCTAAAAAGTCCCATGGCCACTTCATCATTCAAACCCTTATATGTACCAAAATGTAAAACTTGTGATCCCATAAGGAAATCCTGGAAAGTCAAATCATGTAACAAACCACTTGGCCCAACCTTGCAAAAACTTTGTACACTAATAGAAGCATGTTGAGCTCAGTGCATCCCCAAGTATGCATCTAGGTCACAAACTAAATACACTATAGTCACACACATCATCTTCAAACATCTCATTAACCATGCATAGAGTGGTTCAAGGGCATCATCTTGGTATTGTAAAGGGAACAAGGCATCATCAGGTTTGTGATACAATACTAATGTGATTCTTCTTCTTCCAGAAAATCTACAAAACACATTTGCTACAATAGTAATTTATGGCAGAAGTAGGCACTAGCACCTAAGCAAGCACGAGCTCTCAACCCATAGATATTAGCACCTTGCCTATCTCTAAGCACCCAAAGGAAAGATTAGAGTCACTCCAACACTTGCAAACCATTCCAATTCAAGACCCTCCTACAGGACACACAATAGGTCAACCCCCATTCCCACTAGTTTAACAAAATGGTAGGACTCTTAGGTGATGTTGCTTACATTTGGGAAGCCCAGTTTGAGTTCAATAATGTATGGGGCAAGTGCCATTTTTCACTTGAGAGTTTGAGAAGCTGTAGAATGCCATAGAACTTCATTCCACCTTGCAAAAGGTAGGATCAATGGAATTGTTTAGCGCATGCCTGCCCAAACCTGATTTCATGTGATGTTGTTATCTGATAAACACATTATAGTCGAGTAATGTAAAGAATGTACCAAGCACTTCTATAATTCCCTCCTTAACATGTGACAATGAACTAAACAAGTTTTGGCTTTCACTCAATCTAGTTAGAGAGGCCCTTGAAATGAAAGGATTGCATGTTCTTACAAAGAAGAAGACGATGGTGTAGACAACATGAAGAACCCGAACCTCACTAAGCTTAAATACATGGCCACAATGATCCCAAACATTGCATTTCCACTTACAATTTGTATGCAACACTTCACCTCCTGGGCAAGACCAATTTACACAACCACACAAGAGATCCTGGTTTAGTTTGTACCTAGCAAAGATCTCCAATATGACCATCAATCTCCCCATTTGGATTATTGATCAAATCCATGTAGCTAGTAATCGATGACCTCGCAAAGCTATACTGAATGGTTGTTATGCTCTCACTCGCATAATTTATAGATGTTCAGCCTATGACATACCCATCTAGTGTGCACTGTCTTGGAACAAGATCCAAAAATTCAAGAGCATAAAGGCTTCTCACCACCTTTGCGAGGGTCTATCCCATGTGCCCAACCTAGAGGAGCCACTTTGACTCCGTACATCTCACCATCAAGGGAACAAATTTTATGGCCCTTCATAATCTGGCTTCCAAGACATAGCACTCATGGAGCATCCATAGTGTTGTTTCCTATACCAACTGACCTTGAGTTTCCAAGGCCCATTAGCCATTTGGAATTTGGAAATGTGGACTTTGAGCAACTTCTCCACGCTTGAAGAACATGCCAAATGTAGCAGCAAAGATGTATATGAAGATATTTGAATATGTCATTGGACTCCACACTTGAAAAACATGCCAAATGTAGCAGCGAAGATGTGTATGAAGATATTTGAGTTATTGAGCATGGTCTTCAAGATGTTTAGGAAATTGAAAGCTCCATACATCTCGATGCTTGGCTTTAATGAAGGGAACTTTGACTTAGTCTATGATATGATCACTATATCCTCTCTTTAGACCATATATTCTTGGCATGCTTGCATCAAATACATACTAGCCTGCTACAAACATACCTTCGAATAAGTTTTCTCAACTAATTTTTTGGAATATCATTCAGAGATATTTATACCAAGGCCTACTCATATTCTACACATATTCACTGTGGAGCACGCCATCTACTCTAAACAGTTAAGAGTACCACATCCCAATGTCTAGGCCCTATAGATTGGGATTGACTTATGATGGATCTGGCAAGAGGACTCAGACTAAGGGAACAAAAATTGGAAGCTCATGTGGTAGTATATTACACCAATCACCCTCCCCAACAAGGGTATGTTAGGGATGACAGACACGAGAGAGGGGGGAGTGTTAGTGGACAAGCTGGACTAAACCGACAAGGAAGTATGCAACAGGGAAGTCAGCGACAAGAGATCCAGAGAGAAGAACAAGGACCAAGCAGGTAGAGCAATAAATGCCACTCATGCAAGGAATAGTCCTAACTACAATTTTTCACAATCCATCACTCATTCAAACAATGATTTTTATCGCTACCCCTCATTGTAAATATTCATTTTTGGTAGTTGAGAATCCATTTTGCTCAAGTCGAGGAGTCCTCGAGCTTGAGGAGTATTAGGAGAAACTATGTATTTATTTTCATAATTCAGCTCATTTGAGCCTCCAAATTAGCTTAGGGACCTAATTTCTAATTAGGTTGGATACTAGGTCTAAACTAGGCCAAAGCTAGTTAAAAAAAACTATAAAAAGAGCTAGAGAGCTCACTCTAAAGGTTAGCAATCTTGGGATTCGAGCTTGTAAGAGCATAATTGTATCTTGGAGTTCGTGTAATACAAGATTCCATTGTTCCACTCTTTGTCTTGCCTTATGTGCACTTGTGAGTGTATGTGTGTGCATGCTGGTGTGCTTCTCACTCACACACATGCATTCCACTTGCTCATGGTTGTCATACAACCATCACGTCTCCATGGATTGACAATTATGAGGTGGATATTCTCATGTTGGTTCTCACCATTGTGTTAGAGTGACATTTACTCACTTTTAGAATTTTAAGGCTATGGTGGAAAGCAAATGGAGAAGTGTATTCAGACATTAAGGTCTGATGGAGGATCTAAATACATATCAATAGAATTCATTGGTTTTTTTAATTCATGGAATTCAAAGGCAATGTCATGTAGGTATACACCACAATAGAATGGCATCATTGAATGCAAAAATAGATATATTGTATAAATAGAAAGAGCCTTAATGGTTGAGAAAAATATGCCTCATTGTTATTGTGCAGAAGTTGTGCACACTGCTCTATACATCATGAACATAACTCCAATTATTTTTGTGCATCAAGTTACACTTGAAGAGAAGTTTATAAGTAAAAAACCAAACTTATCACATACGAAAGTATTCGGTTGTATTGCATATGTACATGCTCTAGCTGACTTGACGACAAAACTTGATCTAAATACAGAAAAATGTATCTTCATTGGGTAGTCCCTTGAGAAAAAAGGATATAAGACACAACCCAATCACACTCCAAGTTAAGGTAAGCAAAAATGTTTTGATGAGATGGCAAGCTATTATGTTGATGCAAAAGAAGGACTCAATGTTGACTCAAATGACAAAGCAAATGTCGAAAATTTAAGTGCAAAATCTCAAGTTCTGAGTTGACCAGATGTATCACCTAGCAATACTTCCAACTCAAACCCATGGAGTGAAAGATTCCTTTCAATCGAGCAAATTCATCAACGACATCTAAGAAAGGTAAAGAAAAGATTCTTGTTGATAATAAAACATCCACAAGTTTCAAAGAGATTGATGGGGAATCAAGAGGTTAAATAAAGAGCCTTGATGGGGAACTTGGATTGCCCTCTATAAAGAATCTAGGAGTAAAAAAGGCATATGCAGATGATACAACAAGAAAGAAGTGACCTAGAACCAAGAAGATCTACGAGGATGCAGAATTCAGTCCAATGATTAACAAATGATAGTTACATGGCTTGTCATTGTGCTTACATGACCAAGGTAATAGAAGATGTTGAACCTTGTTTTTTTGAAGATGCAATTGGAAATGCAGATTGGGAGAAAGCTGTGGATGATGAGATGGCTACACTTGATGGAAATGCAACATGGAAGCTAGCTCCATTGCCACGAGGAAAGAAACCCATAGGTTGCAAGTCAATTTACAAGGTAAAGCATAATGTTGCTCGTAGCATAAGCAGGTATAAAGCTTGATTGGTAGCAAAAGGATATGCACATACACATGGCATTGATTATGAGGAAACTTTCATTCCAATAGCTAAAATGGCTTATTTTAGACACTTGTTGCATTAGCTACAACCAAAGGATGGATTTTTCATGAGATGGATGAAAATAATGCTTTCTTACATGATGAGTTGCAGGAAGAAGTATATATGGATTAGCCACAAGGATATGAGGATTCAAAGCATCCTAAATATGTTTGCAAGTTGAAAAGTACTTTGTATGGGCTTAAACAAGCCCCGTGCTTGGCATGCAAGGACTACATATTATTGAACTTCAATTGGATTTTCTATGTGTAATGTTGATTACTCATTATATGCAAAGGATTTCATGTTGATGATTTGATTGTAGGTGGTGATAATGAAGAAAGAATTAAAGAGGTGAAGCAACTCCCTATGCAAACTTTTGACTTTAAAGATCTTTGTGTGTTGTGCTATTTTTTAGGCATTGATCCTTGTTGTAGATCTTTGGCAACCCACCTTGCATGAGGATGCCAAAGGAGTTTGTCAAGAGATGTGACACCTGTTAGAGAGAAAAATACCCACTATGAGGAGGTAACATGCCCTTAGGACCCATGATTAGTAGTAGAGCCTTTTCTAGGTGGGGAATAGACTTCATAGGTCCAATTAGTCCACTTGATTGTAGTTCTCATGCAGAATATATAACCATAATGATTGAATACCTCAAAAAATGGGTCAAGGCAAAGGCAACAACCAAAAATGATGTGCAAACTATGAGAAAATTATTGTTTGAAAATATTTTCACTTGGCTTGTATTTCCAATCAAAATTTTTAGTGGTCACAAAACACATTTTATTAATGAAGTAATCGAGTGCTTGCTAGGAGAATTTTTAGTCATTCATAAGAAGTCAGTGCCATATCACCCCCAAGCAAATGGACAAGTAGCCCAATAAAGTTTCGTGCATAGTTCTTACTAATATTGTTAACAATGGAAGGTGTGATTGGGATAAGCAAATTCATCATGCTATTTGGACATACCATGTGGTGTAGAAGACAATTATAGATGCCACACCCTTTAATCTAGTCTATGGAAAAAATATCATAGTTTCTATCGACTTCCTAGTTCCCACTTTATGAGTAGCATGAGATTACTAGTAAATTTTTCATGAACTCTCTCTATTAGTGATGACGTAGAGCAACTTTAACAAACTTGGCTCAATGCAATTGCAAGCATCTATGCTGCAAAGAAATGATAAAAAACCTACTATGATGCACACATATGTGATAAAGATCCACAAGTAGGAGATTTTGTTCTAGGTCACACATTAAAACAACATGTGAAAAAGATTCAAAAGAGAGGATATGGGCCACTCATAATCAACCATGTACCTTTAAGCAGATCAATTATTTTGGCTACCCTAGAAAGATATGTCTTCCCAAATTACATTAGTGGTCATAGAATGAAGCTGTGTTGGGAGTCTTTTACACGAGAAATCTTGCCAAACTTTAAAAAGTAGTGAATAGGAAGGTCAAGTCTAAACACATTCGAGAAGAGGTGCAAGAAGAGGCACTCAAATGGATCGCTAAGAGAAAACCATGGATACAACAAGGAGATGAGAAACCAAGAACACAAATGTTTGATAGAGTCTATCCAATTGCTATGTAGCATCATTGTGGACCAAATGATGGTAAAAGGCCATTCATAAAATTGAAGTGGGCTTCACACCACAAATATGTTCAGATCAATAATCGGCACAGGAGGTTCTTGCAACACCATCATGAAGTCACTAGTTGCCACATGGATGTCCTCAATTCAAGAAACTCAACCTTCATTAATTGTGTGTGTCACATATTCCATGTGTGGGCAAAGTTGGAATTTGGATACTCCTTGATCAATTCCCCATACAGACAACATTCATAGTTTGTCGCGACCATGACTTACAAGAAGATATCATTTTGGGACACCAATGGCTAGTTGAGTACACAACCGCTTTAGATATGGCTAAACATACATTGATTATTCCTGCAATCAACAACACAATCACATGCTCTTTGCAAGGAATCAATGATAGTTTCATAGATGCCCTGGATCTCAGATCTAGTGGAAGAAGCCCTTGCACTGAAACCCCCTTCAAGCTCACCATGTCTCACAAAATTTGAATAATTCTTGATGTAACAGGCTACAAAATTGGACACCAAAATCTATGAAAATCTAGGTTTGGGCCATTTAGTCTACAATGATTGCTATTGTGATGTAGAAAATCCAAGGCAAGTAGATTTTGATTATGTAGGTCACCACTACCATTCTAGGTATGAATCTAATTATGCATTCTACATTGGTCATTCAAATGGTTCCAATATAGAAAAATATTCCCAAGGAAGAGAGATTTCCAATCATTACCAAGTCAAGGAGGGGAAATTTAATACTCAAATCTATCCCCAAACTAAAGAATCAACAAAGAAATAGAGTGGATCATCTACACATCACTCAGATATGGGTTCAAAAAGGGACATCCCATCACACAACATTGCAAGAGTCCAAAAAGGAAGCTACATCTCACATACGACAATGTAACAACCCACTCCAAAGATCAATATTAGGCCATTCTTATATATTTTGTTTATATAATAAAAGAAGTAGACGAAGATCATTCTTCATTGCCTAGATTTGTGTGTGCTCCTCTCTTGTTGTGTGAGAGTGTGAAAGAGAGCTCTCCTCCTTATCCACATTCTCTTGACATGGTATCAGAGCAACTGTGGTTGTAGAGAGATCGTGAAGATGGTGAACAATGAAGATTCCATGAGAAGACATGGAGAATGCGCACTTCACAGACAATCTCATATTCCTATGAAATTTGGTGTGCAAAGAAGGCCCCATAATATTTTCAATATTTATCCCACGAGGATCACTCATTTTGATTAGATTTCAATTTTAGGGTCATTTTTGTTGGTGCAGGGCAATCAACAATTTGAAGTTTAATGAAGGTTTGGAAGTTAAGGACTGAAGGAAAGTTCAAGTTATGAAGCATGGAGGAAGTGCATATTTAGAAGTTGAAAAAGATGTACACATATGTACATTAATTCAGAGATAGTTCACTTATACTTTTGTATAGTCATGAGCTTGTAAATATTTTCTTATATATACTATGAAAAATGTCGGGGCAAATCTGAGAGATTATGTGAGAACAAAATTTGAGGAGAATTAGATGTCATTAGACATGTTTAGAAGTGAGTAGAATCTCTCTCATCACTTAGATGTAAAATTCTCAGAAATGGAAAAATATTGCGCCCGATGTTTCTGTGCATTCTCCTTCTGTGCTTGATCATTTCAAGAATCCTTTTGTAGACATCTAAGTCCATAGTTAATGAGTCTATGGTTAAAGTTTGAGAGCCTAATTGTAAACAGGCTGTGAGAATTATGAGTAGGAACATTCATATGTGAACAAGTGTTCACTGGTTCCTAAAACAGGAACAAAATTCGATGTTAATGTTTTGGTCAGTTCTCCTTCCACAGTGTAAATTTTTGAGCAAGCAAGCACTCAATCTTTAAGTTGGAAGGTAAGCTACCTGTGGCTAAAAGCATTTGCATAAACAGGTTCTAGATTAAGAGAACCAAGTGTTAGAAGTTACAGGTGTCTAAATCGACTTCTCAGAAGAATAGTTTTAGACATAGGTGACTTGTTAAGTTCATTTCTCAAGATCTACTAAGTCTTTTAAAGTGATTTAACTTGGAGGAGGTGCGCAAAACTATAGGTGACACCTTGTGTAAAGTTTTATAAAAAACTTTACACATTTGATAAGTGAATGAGAGAGTTATACGTAGCAGACTTTCTGTGTAGTCATCTTCTTCACAGTTTGATAAAAATTTTGATAATTGATCATTAATCCTATAAATTGGTGAAGGTTTTGACTTACTCTTGATATAGAGGTGTTCTAACTTCAAGATTAGGTTGTTCTTTTGGAGATTACCACTCTCCATCAGTGGTATCAGAGCAGGAAGCATTAGAATTGAAGAAAGGAGGACCCCGACTGCTGCAGCTGTAAAGAAATCAATACTTGAAGGTTCAAAAGGTGAGAGCTTAAGAGCAAAGTTTGAGAAGGAGGCCATACGGCATCAAGGAAGACAAAAGGAGTATCATTCGAAGTAAAGGTACATCTATTACTCATAAAGTTTGAAGAATTCAATACACAGGAGAAGAAAGGATGGGAGATTCTCTTCAGATAGAGAAGTTGGATAGAGAGAACTATCCAGCATGGTCAATGAGGATGGAAGCTCATCTTATGAGCAAAGACTTGATAAGTTACATCACAGGTGAAGAAGAAAAGCCTCAGTTCAGATATCCTACTTTTCCAACTAGGGAGCAATTATCAGATTTGAAGAATTGGATGAAGAAAGATGCTCAAGCTAGGAGCATTATCTATATGGCAGTCAATGACTACTTACTACCTCACATTAGAGGTCTTGAAAGTGCAAGTGATATAAGGAATGCTTTGGAGGATCATTTCCAAAACACCACAAAGTCTAGGAAGGCATCCTTGTGGGCAGAATTTACTACATTCAAGAAGAAGGCCTCTCAATCCATCTCAGATTATGTAACCAGAATGAAGGACATTGCAGATGCATTAGGAGCAGTTGATGAAGACGTTGAGGAGGGTAAGGCAAATTCTCACAGGTTTGAGGTGATGACAAATGGAAGCCATTCATTTTGTCTACTGAATTATCACTTGATCATTTTACTCCTGATTTAAATCAGTTGCTAGGACATATGTTAACCTTTGAGCAGGATGTCAAAGGCGAAAGTGATAAAAGTATAGGTCATGCAATGTATTCAAAGGATAAGAAGAAGAATATCAAAGGGAAACAACAAGTAAATGAAGATGAAGGTACAACTAGCCAAGCTAACTTCCTAAGAGGAAGAGGAGGTGGCAAAGGTAGACGAAGAGGCAGGAGTAATAAAGATGGAGTCAAGGCTTGCTGGATTTGTGGTAAGACAAATCACTTAGCTAATGATTGTTGGCATAATTCTCAGAGTAATGGTGGATATAATCAGAACTTTAATTCAAGAGGAAGAGGTGGTAGAAATCAAAGAGGTAATTTCAGAGGTAGAGGTAGTAGAGGTTACTTTGGAAGAAATGCAGATAGAGGATTCCAAAGTCAACAATCCAACAATACCTACTACAATTATGCTTCAGATCAGAGGGAGGATTCAACATTAATAATGAATGAAACTTATGAAAAGCAAAGTGAAGACCAAAGAGTCTTCTATATTGACTCGGGGTGTAGCAATCACCTGAGTGGCAACATAGCTTTGATGACAGATTTGGAGAATACGATAACTAATCATGTTGTTCAAACAGGTGACAATACAAAGCTCAATGTGAAGTCAATTGGATCACTGAAGGCCAAGGATGGTAGTACTCTCTTGAGTAAGGTTTTGTATGTTCCTACAATTCCTAAGAATCTGATAAGTGTAGGACAAATTGTTGAAAAAGGTTATGAAGTTAGGTTCACTAATGAAGGAGTGTTTGTGGAAGACCCAAGCAATGGGTATAAACAATTTGTTTCAGGGAAGAAAGAAGGAAGACTCTTCACATTGAAGATCCAAGTCAATGTTGGTCATGCCTTGTTCACTTATGGAGGACATAAGATCTCTGAGTTAGATCTTTGGCACAAGAGGCTTGGACATTTCAATGAAAGAGGTATCAAAGATATGGTTAATAATGGTTCAGTGCTTGGGTTGCCTAATGTTGCAGGTCAACATATGGCATACAAATGTGAAGCATGTCAATTAGGTAAGGCTCATAAGCAATCTTATTCCAAGCATGGTTTTATGTATTCAGAGAAGCTTGAATTGGTACACACAGATGTGTGGGGACCATCAAAGGATTTCAGTATCAATGGTTCAAGGTATTATGTGATTTATGTTGATGATGCTACCAGATGGATCACTATCTATGTGATCAAGGATAAGTCAGAGGTATTCAATACATTCAAACATTATCATGTGTATGCAGAGAGAATTACAGGTCATAAGTTGAAGAGACTAAGGTCAGATGGAGGGGGAGAGTATTTCTCTAATGAGTTCAGTGATTACTTGTGGAATGCAGGTATAACAAAGGGAGATTACTTGCAGGTACTCTCCTCAACAAAATGGTGTAGCAGAAAGGAGGAATAGAACTCTTGTTGAGTTTGCAAGATCCATGATGAAGGAGAAAAATTGCCCAAATTATTTGTGGGCTGAGGCTGTGAATACAGCTACTTATTTGGTCAATAGATTACCAAGCTATGGCACCATATGAGGCATGGTGGGGTAAGAGACCTGCTCTAGATCATTGCAAAGTATTTGGATGTTTGGCATATGCATATGTGCCATCTCAATTAAGGCACAAATTGGAACCTAAAGCTGAAAAGTATGTGTTTATTGGATATGATGATAAGCAGATGGGATATAGGTTGTGGAGTCCATCCACAAAACAATTCCTAGTGTCAAAGGATGTTACATTTGATGAGCAAGGTACTTGGTATGCAGGTACGATCAATATTTATGCAGGTGATGAAGAAATTGTGGATCAAATGAAAGGTAAATCAAAGGTTTAGATATTTGATGAAGAAGTGAACAATGAAGTACAGGTTGAAGTTGAAGAAGTGCCAAGATTTGATCCAGAGTGTGATGAACCAAAAACTTCAAGGAGTGGAGAACTCAGAAGGTCATCAAGACACAAATGGCAACCTACAAGGTATAGCTATGACACTTCTTTTTTGGCTACCAAAGATTATGCTTATATGATAAAGGCAGATGAAGACCGTTCTACCTATGAAGAGGCAAAAGGTAAGGAAAATTGGGAGAAAGCTATGCAAGAAGAGTATGATGCATTGATAGAAAATCAAACATGGGATTTGGTTCCTAAACCAAATAGTCAGAAGATCATTGGATGCAAATGGGTCTACAAAACAAAGAGGTATGCAGATGGAAGTGTGTCTAGGTATAAAGCTAGACTTGTTGTGAAGGGTTTTGCTCAGACATATGGTATAGATTATGATGAGACCTATAGTCCTGTGGCAAAGTTGACAAATGTCAGGACACTCATAGCTATTGTTGCATGTAAAGGTTGGAAGTTATGTCAACTAGATGTGAAGAATGCTTTTCTAAATGGTTATATTTCAGATGATGTTTTCATGGAGCAACCACAAGGATTCAGAGATGAAAGGTATCCAGATCATGTGTGCAAGCTCAAGAGAGCTTTGTATGGCTTGAAGTAGGCCCCAAGGGCATGGAATTATAGACTTGTGAAGTTCTTAAAAGAATTTGGGTTCCAAGTATCTAAAGCAGATAGTAGCTTGCTTGTTAAAGCAAGTGATGATGGGTTCATTTACATGTGCATATATGTTGATGATATAATTCTTACAGGTACAGATGAGAAAGGTATTCAAAGCCTAAAGAAGCAAATGGAGAAAGAGTTCAAAATCAGTCACTTGGGAGACTTGTCAGACACACCTTCACTTCAGCCTTTTCTTTTCAAGTACCTTTCAGAAGTGTAAAAACCAAAAAAAAAACAAATCACTTCAATTCAGTGGTGCTATCGCAAGTGTCGTGAGCGCGGGACGTCAGAGATCGCGAGTTGGAGATCGGAGAGCTTGGGGCAGTACAGAGCAAGTGAGGGTGGATAAAAGCTTGAGGGTAGCTTGGAAGGTGAGCATATCAAGTCCCTACTCTCAACATCAATTTAAGTTGAAGGAAAATAGCAAAACGGCCTGCGGCAGGTGTCGTGAGGGGTTATCTAGGGACTGAGGAAGTTTTTTTTTGTTGACTCAGGCACTTGAGAGGAGGGAGACAAGCACTAGGATCACCCACATTAAATTGAATGTCAGATTTATCTGCTTAAAATTGAAAAAATTGCAAGTGTCGTGATCTCCCACGGTTGAGTATCACGACATTTAGGTGTCGTGACCTCCTGAGGTTGAGATTCTATATGTAGTTACAAAGCATCTTGAAAACATCAATGAACAAAGGGAAGACGACAATACCCACAACCTTAATAAAGAAGGACATGAAGAACAGGTGTCTACCCCTAGAGGGAAGTCCATTGTAATTAGGGTTTGGAGAGGGGATCTAATTCCCCAAGATGATTCCCTGATGGATGTCTATTTGGTCAACGGAATGGAGTATCTACTTAGAACCAACTCTTCATTATGGGAAGAAGCTACCAATCCAGCCACCATTTATGAGTTACAAGATCCTGAAAACCCCACTCATATTATGTACTTGGACAAGAATCAGAGAAGATCCTGGCCCTTAACAAAATTAGAAAGACTCGGGCTGAAATATCAGAACATTCCAGTATTCCTACCTAGGGATCAAGCCACAACTTTGCAAAATCCCCAAGGAACTCATCAGGATATTTTGTATCAACATTTAGGACAGACACAACAACCGAACATTCCAGTTAGACCCCACGTTCAGTTTACTACACCTGGTGTAGAGGAGGTACTGGGGTATCCACTCTTATCAAAAGTAGAGAATAAAGATTAAACACATCCAGTACGTCACCTACTCAAGGTAGGTTCTCTTTAGGGAAGTATACCCTTTAACATTTCTGTGAGCAGGCAGAGGTAAATAATAGCACAGAGTTGTACATACTCTAGGAATATTAATCAACATATGACTACAGAAGACCGTATATTTCTTGATTCGAATCAGATGATTACAAGGTTGGGCAGAGTGATGCTCAAATGTGCAAGCTTAGGGCTTAACATGCCACCTTAAAAGTGAATAACCTCAATGCAACAGAGTCTTCTCATCAACTTAAGGGGCCAATTACATGCAGACTAACTCAGAACAATACAAATGGTAAAGAATTTCTCAAGAGAATAGAGCTTAACAACAACACTGACCCACAGAAAAGAAAAGAATCCAAGCCACTCTCTTACACTATAGTGCTCATAGCCCTCCACTGAGAAGTCTACCCTCTGTATCCACACTACAGAGTAGCTCCTACAATAGGCTTGAAACCACAAAGTGCAAGAGAGGACTTCTGCACGTACGTATGCGTATCTGAACCACTGTATCTCTAAAAAAAATTGTACTAAAAAGTGTGTACCCCCAAATAGCACAAATCCCTTGTTTTTATAGGCTCCAATAGGCCAAGAGGTCCTTGCCGAATCTTCCCGCCCATTGATCCCACGCCGCTTAATTACCCAAAATTGAAGGGGTAGGTCAATTATTCCCTTGATTTGAATTGGATCCACAAAAATAGGTAGTCACCGTGAATGGTTGGCGGCAACATTTGTTTATCCACTTTCACTTTTAATAGTTACCTTTTACCTTTTCACCTGCCATCTGAGATTCTCATTTTGTGGTTTTGTTATTTTCTCACTGATTTAATCCCGGGAAATTCAAATGAAGTGCCTTGTCCAAGATATTTCCCCGCCCAGAGAGTTCACTAACGACAGATAACATTTTGTTTCCAACTAATGTGGGGTCCATATGATTGTAGCTTTCAGGCATCTTTCTGATTGCAAATTTGCATTGCTAGCGCGCTCCCCATAGCCATGCATGCATCCTTGTACAAGTGTTGCACCACTTCTAACAGCTGCAAGACTGTTTGCGACAGCCATGTCTGGATCATTGTGTGTATGAATCCCTATTCTAACAGAAGGCCATGGTTCCAAGCTTTATGTATTTCTCGGGTCACCTCCTCCACTATCCATGGCATTGTTCCACCATTTGTGTCACACAATACTACAACATCAGCGCCAGCCTTTGCTGCTGTCTTCAAGCAATCCATTGCATACTCTCTGTTGGACAAATATCCATCGAAGAAATGCTCTGCATCCACCATGACTTCCTTACTCTGCAGCTTCAGATATTTGACAGTGTCCGATATCATATTCAGATTCTCCTCTAAGGATGTCTCTAGCACCTTGATAACTTGTTCATCCCACGTCTTGGCAACAACTGTTATGACATCAACACCACTTGATATCAATGAGTACTGCATGCGTGTGTGTGAGGGTATGTATGTGTGGGATGTGTGTGTGTGTGTTAGAGTGTGTGTGTGTGTGAGTGTGTGTGTGTGTGAGTGTGTATGTGTGCGGGGGTGGATGTGTGATGGTGTGGGTGTGTGTGTGTGTGAGGGGGAGATGGCGGGGGTGAGTGTGGATGTGTGATGGTGTGGGTGTGTGTGTGTGTGTGAGGGGGAGATGGCGGGGGTGAGTGGGGATTAGTGGGGGGGGAAGGCGGGGGAGATGGCGGGGGTGAGTGGGGGTTAGTGGGGGGGAATGGCGGGGGGAGATTGTGGGGGTGAGTGGGGGTTACTGGGGGGGATGGCGGGGGAAGATGGCGGGGGTGAGTGGGGATTAGTGGGGGGGAAGGCGGGGGGAGATGGCGGGGGTGAGTGGGGATTAGTGGGGGGGGAAGGCGGGGGGAGATGGCGGGGGTGAGTGGGGGTTAGTGGGGGGGATGGCGGGGGGAGATGGCGGGGGTGAGTGGGGATTAGTGGGGGGGGGAAGGCGGGGGGAGATGGCGGGGGTGAGTGGGGGTTAGTGGGGGGGATGGCGGGGGGAGATGGCGGGGGTGAGTGGGGGTTAGTGGGGGGGGATGGCGGGGGAAGATGGCGGGGGTGAGTGGGGGTTAGTGGGGGGGGATGGTGGGGGGAGATGGCGTGGGGAGATGGCGGGGGTGAGTGGGGATTAGTGGGGGGGGAAGGCGGGGGGAGATGGCGGGGGTGAGTGGGGGTTAGTGGGGGGGATGGCGGGGGTGAGTGGGGATTAGTGGGGGGGGAAGGCGGGGGGAGATGGCGGGGGTGAGTGGGGGTTAGTGGGGGGGATGGCGGGGGGAGATGGCGGGGGTGAGTGGGGGTTAGTGGGGGGGGATGGCGGGGGTGAGTGGGGGTTAGTGGGGGGGGGATGGCGGGGGGAGATGGCGGGGGTGAGTGGGGATTAGTGGGGGGGGAAGGCGGGGGGAGATGGCAGGGGTGAGTGGGGGTTAGTGGGGGGGATGGCGGGGGAAGATGGGGGGGGTGAGTGGGGATTAGTGGGGGAGGAAGGCGGGGGGAGATGGCGGGGGTGAGTGGGGGTTAGTGGGGGGGGATGGCGGGGGTGAGTGGGGGTTAGTGGGGGGGGGGATGGCGGGGGAAGATGGCAGGGGTGAGTGGGGGTTAGTGGGGGGGGATGGCGGGGGGAGTGGCGGGGGTGAGTGGGGATTAGTGGGGGGGGAAGGCGGGGGTGAGTGGGGATTAGAGAGAGAGAGGGGGAAAGAAAGAGGGAGATAGAGAGAGATAGAGAGAGAGAGATATAACAAATCAACTAAGGTAGTAATGAAAATGAAAGCAACAACTGCCCGGAACACAAATATGTCCCTGAAATGGAACGGGACACTCCCTGAGGCTGCAGCCCAAGGCATCTGAGAGCTCTCCTCTCAATCTCTCTTTCTTCTATCTTCTTCGGACTTCATGCTCGGAGTGCCAGTGGGTTCTCACCTCTGTGCTTGGGGTCCACTACTCACATGCCACAGGAGAAAGAGAGAGGGAAAGGAGAAGGGGTACTACAGACCCCCACACCCAGCTTTTGCACCGTCCCTAGTGCAATTTCTCCCTTATTTTGCTTATTCCAATGAGATCTAGTTGAACTGCAATTACTGAAAAGAAACATGGTATGTACAAGGGGTGGAGTGCTTCCATTTTGTCCTAATTCAGATACTTCTTCACCCTGGAGATGTTAACCAGGGGAATCCTTTTACCTTGCAGATCTTCCAGATGCACTGCGCCATGTGGCAATACTTTGATAACCTTATATGGTCCCACCCATTTAGGTGCGAATTTAGTTGAAATTGTTGGGACTTGATGCCCTAAAACCATGGACCCTTCCTGAACTTCATTGGATCTCAGATACCTGTCGTGCAGTCTCTTGCGCCCTTCTTGTGTTACCTGAAGTTTCTGCATTGCCCCTTCTCTGTACTCTTCTAATGCCACCAATCTCTGAATGGGGGGTTCAATTCCAATGGCTCTGATTCCTATTTCCTTCCTGATAATGAACTCAAATGGGGCCAATGCCTCTTTTCCATATACTAGCCGAAATGGAGTCTCGCCCGTGGTTCCCCTCTTCGTGGTTCTGAAAGCCCAAATTGCACCGATCAGTGCTAGCGGCCAGGAGCTTTGATGATCGAAAGATAATTTGCGAAGCAATCCAATCAAAATCTTATTAGAACTCTCTGCTTGGCCATTTGCCCTTGGGTAGTAGGCACAAGATTTTTTATGGAAGATTTTGTACCTGTCAAATATAAACTGGAGCAATTGATTTACAAAATGTGTGCCTCTATCACTAGTGATTTCCAGTGGGCAACCAAATCTTGAGAAAATACGTTTATACACAAATTTAGCTATTGTTAAAGCCGTGCAGTCCACAGTAGCTTTAGCCTCTATCCATTTAGTGGCATAACATGTGGCCATCAAAATATACTTTTTACCTCCTGGTTGACCAGTTGGACTAATTGGTCCTATGAAATCAAGACCCCACCGTTCAAATGGGAGCCATCCCGAAGATATGACCAACGGTTGGAAATTCAATCTGGTTGGCGCGGGAGCACACCTTTGGCAGATGTGGCATTCTTTAGCAAACTTGATTGCATCCTTGAAAATATGCGGCCACCATAGATCTTTGTGGATGATTCGATGAGCCAATTCTTCCCCCTTTAGGTGTCTTTCACTGCGTGTAGCCTCTAGCAGAAGATTTACCTCTTCTAGATTGACACACTTTCTCAATATATCATCCTGACAGTATTTATATAAATTTCCATTTATAAGAGAATATGCTTTGGTTTTCAAAAGCAATCTTCTTTTTTCTACAGGTGCCAAGTGTTCTGGAATCTTTCCAGTAGTGAGAACATGAAGAATTTCATCATACCAACCAGTCCGAATTGCTACTAGAAAAAGATTGCTATCCACCAGTTCATCATTAATACCTGTTGCCTTTTCGCTCATGGCAGTCCTGGACACTTGATCTGCCATGTAGTGCTCTTTTCCTGGCTTAATATGAATATCATAATTAAATTCTTGAAATAAGAGTAACCATCTCCAAATCCTTCCAGCTACTCTAGGCTTGTTTATCAAATACTTCAAGGGCTGATGATCAGATATAACTATAAAATGTACACCAAGGAGATAATGTCGGAACTTCTGAAGAGCAAATACAATAGCCAAACCTTCCCTTTTCGTTGTACTATAATTCCTTTCGGCTTGGTTGAGTAGTCTGCTGGCATAAGAGATAGGTCTATCCACCTTGTGAGATGATGGTTGAGCTAGAGCTGCACCAACAACATGAAGACTAGCATCTGTATGCACATGAAATTCCAATGACCAATTAGGAACACTTAAAAGTGGATCAGTACATAGCCTCAATTTTAGTTCACAAAATGCTTTGTCATCTTCAGCATTCCATGAGAGGGGACATTTTTACTGGTAAGCCTTGACAAGGGCTTAGCAATTTCTGAATACATCCGAATGAATCTTCTGTGATACCCTGCATGGCCCAAGAAACTTTGCACTTCTTTTGGGCTTTGTGGAATTGGCATGGAAAGAATAGTCGTAACCTTTGCGGGGTCAACAATTATACCTTCAGCAGATACTATGTGACCAAGGAGAGTACCCTTGGTGACCAAAAAGTGACACTTATCAGGATTCAATTTTAAACCTGTTTTGAGACATTGCTCAAAAATTTCTTTTAGATTTTCCAAATGGTCATGAAAATCTTGAACTACTGCTCTTTTATCTGTACCTGAAAATACTGAAAAGTCATCCATGAAAATGCGTAGAAAGGTTGTTAACCATTTGCCCAATATCAGATACATCGTTCTATTAAATGAAGCTGGTGCATTCTTCAAACCAAAAGCCATGCGAGTATAGACATAAGTGCCCCATGGAGTAACAAAGGCTGTTTTGTCCCTATCATCAGGATGGATCACTATCTGATTGTAGCCACTAAAACCATCCAAGAAACTATACAAAGTGTGACCAGCTACTTCCTCAAGTACTTGCTTTGTGAAGGGTTGAGGAAATCCATCTTGAACAGTCACTTTATTCAAAGCACGGAAATCAACACATACTCTTATTTTTCCACTATTTTTCTTGGGTACAATAACCATGGAAGAAAGCCACCTGGAATGTTCTACTGGCACAATTATACCTGCTTCTTCTAGTTTTGTAATCTCTGCTTTTACCGCTTCTGCATACTTCGGATTGAGTCGATATGGCCTACTTCTTACAGGCGCGGCTCCCTCAACTAAGGGTATCCGATGTAACCCAAGCTCTTCTGGTATTCCTGTTAGATCTTTGTAGGACCATGCGAAGACACTTTTGTAAGTAAAGAGCAAAGAAGTTACCTTCTGTAGTAAATTAGGATAATGCCACAACCAGGATGCCAAATGGACTACTTGAGGGTTCTCTTCATCCCCTAAATTTACTTCTTGAACCAATGTTTCAGGACTACTCTTGCTTGAGAAATCATCTCCACTATAAGCAGGAGTAGATTTTAATTTATATTCTGCAACATGTTCTTCCATCCATCCTTGAGGTATATCTGCAAAAGGAAGATCTTCTCTGCTCTTAGGTTCATAACCTTCCACCTTTGATACTTTTATATTGCTTGCCCCTTCAAAGCTTGTATTTTCCTGCAATTGCTTATTCTCCAACACCTTGTGATCTTCATTGCCCTTTTCTGTAATTACCTTATCTGCAATTTCCTCCTCAATTTCATTGATCTCCACTGTACAACACTCTGCACTTCCCATCATCCAATTTAACAATGTATCGTCTTCTTGGGGTAGAGAGGGCATTACCTGAGTGTCCACAGTATAGCCAGTAGTTTTCCCTGAGTGTAATTGCAGTTGGCTATTGGTGCTTATTGAAATCCATAGTTTGTTTTTCCCCCAATCTTGCAAAGCTTTTGCTTGTCTCAGCCAAGGTCTCCCCTGGAGCAAAGGATAGGAAGTCTCCTGTGGAAGTGCAATAACAACAAAATCCAACACAAAATGGCAACCCTGTACTATCATCCGTACCTTTTCAATAATGCCAAGAGGCGCAACCCGATGTTGATCTGCTAGTGTAACTATAAATGGTGCCATTTTGGTGGGGTTCAAATTCAGTTTCTTCATTGTGAAATCTGGCATCAAATTGATACCAGAGCCTCCATCTATGATCACACCTGTGAGAGCTTCATCCTTTATACAAACAGATAATCTCGAGCTTTGGTAGTCTGCTAAGGGTGCAGGGGGAAAATCAACCATGAAACCATCTATACTAGGTGATTGGACCAAGTGAGCAGAGTGTATAATCTTCAGTAAGTCACTTCTTATTTTTAAATCCATATTTATAAGTTCATATAAACTAACCTTGTGATGAATACCTTTCAAGATCTGTTCAATGTTTACCTCCTGAGTGTTTTCTTGCAGACTTGTTGGTTGGCCCTTTAGAGAAGTAGTCATCTTATCATAAGCTCCTTCAATTTCTATTTGATCCTTCCATCCAGGCTTCTTTTCCTCCTCTTTATCCTGAAATCCTTGTTGTTCATCTCTCTGGGTTACAGCTGCTTGCCTAGCTCTAGTCATTATGGGCATTGTAGAGGATGAAACAGCATAAGTCTGAGTGGTGTTTACTTCTTCATGTGGAGAGACTGCAATCATGTGGATTGGAGCAGGACGACCTCTTGGGAAATCTTTAGTATAATGATCCTTGGCCTCTGGACAATGTTGACAAGGAGGCGCATCTTTTGGAAGAGAACATCGATTTTGCATGTGGCCATACTCACCACAACGATAGCACATCAAAGGTCTATTGTATCTAGGCTTTGCGGGCCGATTCTCCTCCCTATTAGATGTATTTGAAGTACTAGCATAATATGAATCCAAATTTTGAGGGTTACCTCTCTGCTGTGTACCCTTGAGGTAGTAGCAATCTCTTGCTTCATGACCATCTTTTCCACAAAATTGACAGCTTACCTTGTTGGGACAATTAGCATTGGAATGTCCATTGTTGTTACAGATTGTACACCAAATTTGTCTCCTTATATCCTGAGTGGTCCTCAAATCTTCTAACTCACGGCGAAGTTGGGCTACTTCATCATCCGTGCGTCGCAGTGGTGGCAAGACCTTCTCTTCTTGTTGATTTTGTTGCATTTTTAATGCCTCCAGTTCCCTCCTTAGTTGCTCAATAGGATCCAGGTCTGCAGCATACTTAGGTTGTGTATCCTCTTCAAAATGTTGCCTTGCTTCTTCAATGCGTGATGCCGCTGCAACAAAATCGTTGAGGGTGGCATCCAATCTAAGAGACTCACGAAGCTTCTACTGAGATGACCTGGGCAGAGCCTTCTCTATCCACTTTTGAACCAAAAAGTCACCTGGAGCATGTGGCAGACGTGCAACAAGTGCTTTTGTTCTAGTGTGAAGTTCATGAAAAGATTCACCTGATCTTAGCTTCAAATTCTCTAGCTGATCTAGAGCTCTTTCCGAGGAATCACTTGGTCTGAATGTTTGTGAGAAAGCCGCCTTCAGAGCCTCCCATGTAGTGAAATGGCCATCTGCATATTGACTATACCATTTATCTGCAAGACCCTCCAATGTTGATGGAAAAAGTGCCAGCATTGCATCCTCTCTATTTCGCAGACCTCGTCCACGACATAAAGAGATGAATCTTCTCACATGATCATCAACATCCTCATAAGCATGTCCCTTGAAGGTAGGGAATTTGATGTTTAATCTGGAGAGCAAATGAGAGAGATCCTCCATTTGTACTGGTGTTTCTTCAGACGTATCTGAGGAGAAGTCTAGAGTTCTCCTATACCCCTCTTTTGACAATGGTGTCGCACCCAAATCAATAGATAAATTTAGGGAAGGCAGAGGGGAGGTAGACTCACTAGCCGTGGTTTTTGTCAACTTGTTAAGGCTCCTCCGAACACGAAGAGACTCCTTATCTGCCCGTGTATGGGTCATGTACCTACTTGCAAATGTAATAGGGCAAAAATACCTCTCACAGAAATGCAAGTGTCCCACCGGGCGTGCCAAACAGTAGAGGAGGTACTGGGGTATCCACTTTTATCAAAAGTAGAGAATAAAGATTAAACACATCCAGTACGTCACCTACTCAAGGGAGGTTCTCTTTAGGGAAGTTTACCCTTTAACATTTCTGTGAGCAGGCAGAGGTAAATAATAGCACAGAGTTGTACATACTCTAGGAATATTAATCAACAAATGACTACAGAAGACCGTATATTTCTTGATTCAAATCAGATGATTACAAGGTTGGGCAGAGTGATGCTCAAATGTGCAAGCTTAGGGCTTAACATGCCACCTTAAAAGTGAATAACCTCAATGCAACAGAGTCTTCTCATCAACTTAAGGGGCCAATTATATGCAGACTAACTCAGAACAATACAAATGGTAAAGAATTTCTCAAGAGAATAGAGCTTAACAACAACACTGACCCACAGAAAAGAAAAGAATCCAAGCCACTCTCTTACACTATAGTGCTCATAGCCCTCCACTGAGAAGCCTACCCTCTGTATCCACACTACAGAGTAGCTCCTACAATAGGCTTGAAACCACAAAGTGCAAGAGAGGACTTCTGCACGTACGTACGCGTATCTGAACCACTGTATCTCTAAAAAAAATTGTACTAAAAAGTGTGTACCCCCAAATAGCACAAATCCCTTGTTTTTATAGGCTCCAATAGGCCAAGAGGTCCTTGCCGAATCTTCCCGCCCATTGATCCCGCGCCGCTTAATTACCCAAAATTGAAGGGGTAGGTCAATTATTCCCTTGATTTGAATTGGATCCACAAAAATAGGTAGTCGCCGTGAATGGTTGGCGACAACATTTGTTTATCCACTTTCACTTTTAATAGTTACCTTTTACCTTTTCACCTGCCATCTGAGATTCTCATTTTGTGGTTTTGTTATTTTCTCACTGATTTAATCCCGGGAAATTCAAATGAAGTGCCTTGTCCAAGATATTTCCCCGCCCAGAGAGTTCACTAACGACAAATAACATTTTGTTTCCAACTAATGTGGGGTCCATATGATTGTAGCTTTCAGGCATCTTTCTGATTGCAAATTCGCATTGTCAGCGCGCTCCCCATAGCCATGCATGCATCCTTGTACAAGTGTTGCACCACTTCTAACAGCTGCAAGACTGTTTGCGACAACCATGTCTGGATCATTGTGTGTATGAATCCCTATTCTAACAGAAGGCCATGGTTCCAAGCTTTATGTATTTCTCGGGTCACCTCCTCCACTATCCATGGCATTGTTCCACCATTTGTGTCACACAATACTACAACATCAGCGCCAGCCTTTGCTGCTGTCTTCAAGCAATCCATTGCATACTCTCTGTAGGACAAATATCCATCGAAGAAATGCTCTGCATCCACCATGACTTCCTTACTCTGCAGCTTCAGATATTTGACAGTGTCCGATATCATATTCAGATTCTCCTCTAAGGATGTCTCTAGCACCTTGATAACTTGTTCATCCCACGTCTTGGCAACAACTGTTATGACATCAACACCACTTGATATCAATGAGTACTGCATGCGTGTGTGTGAGGGTATGTATGTGTGGGATGTGTGTGTGTGTGTGTTAGAGTGTGTGTGTGTGTGTGTGAGTGTGTGTGTGTGTGAGTGTGTATGTGTGCGGGGGTGGATGTGTGATGGTGTGGGTGTGTGTGTGTGTGAGGGGGAGATGGTGGGGGTGAGTGTGGATGTGTGATGGTGTGTGTGTGTGAGGGGGAGATGGCGGGGGTGAGTGGGGATTAGTGGGGGGGGAAGGCGGGGGGAGATGGCGGGGGTGAGTGGGGGGGAATGGCGGGGGGAGATTGCGGGGGTGAGTGGGGGTTAGTGGGGGGGATGGCGGGGGAAGATGGCAGGGGTGAGTGGGGATTAGTGGGGGGGGGAAGGCGGGGGGAGATGGCGGGGGTGAGTGGGGATTAGTGGGGGGGGAAGGCGGGGGGAGATGGCGGGGGTGAGTGGGGGGGATGGCGGGGGGAGATGGCGGGGGTGAGTGGGGATTAGTGGGGGGGGAAGGCGGGGGGAGATGGCGGGGGTGAGTGGGGGTTAGTGGGGGGGATGGCGGGGGGAGATGGCAGGGGTGAGTGGGGGTTAGTGGGGGGGGATGGCGGGGGAAGATGGCGGGAGTGAGTGGGGGTTAGTGGGGGGGGATGGCGGGGGGAGATGGCGGGGGTGAGTGGGGATTAGTGGGGGGGAAAGGCGGGGGGAGACGGCGGGGGTGAGTGGGGGTTAGTGGGGGGGATGGCGGGGGGAGATTGCAGGGGTGAGTGGGGATTAGTGGGGGGGAAGGCGGGGGGAGATGGCGGGGGTGAGTGGGGGTTAGTGGGGGGGATGGCGGGGGTGAGTGGGGGTTAGTGGGGGGGGATGGCGGGGGTGAGTGGGGGTTAATGGGGGGCGATGGCGGGGGTGAGTGGGGATTAGTGGGGGGGGAAGGCGGGGGGAGATGGCGGGGGTGAGTGGGGGTTAGTGGGGGGGATGGCGGGGGTGAGTGGGGGTTAGTGGGGGGGGATGGCGGGGGTGAGTGGGGGTTAGTGGGGGGCGATGGTGGGGGTGAGTGGGGATTAGTGGGGGGGGAAGGCGGGGGGAGATGGCGGGGGTGAGTGGGGGTTAGTGGGGGGGATGGCGGGGGAAGATGGCGGGGGTGAGTGGGGATTAGTGGGGGGGGAAGGCGGGGGGAGATGGCGGGGGTGAGTGGGGGTTAGTGGGGGGGGATGGCGGGGGGAGATGGCGGGGGTGAGTGGGGATTAGTGGGGGGGGAAGGCGGGGGGAGATGGCGGGGGTGAGTGGGGATTAGAGAGAGAGAGGGGGAAAGAAAGAGGGAGATAGAGAGAGAGATAGAGAGAGAGAGAAGAGAGAGAGAGATATAACAAATCAACTGAGGTAGTAATGAAAATGAAAGCAACAACTGCCCGGAACACAAATATGTCCCTGAAATGGAACGGGACACTCCCTGAGGCTGCAACCCAAGGCATCTGAGAGCTCTCCTCTCAATCTCTCTTTCTTCTATCTTCTTCGGACTTCATGCTCGGAGTGCCAGTGGGTTCTGACCTCTGTGCTTGGGGTCCACTGCTCACATGCCACAGGAGAAAGAGAGAGGGAAAGGAGAAGGGGTACTACACCTGGTAACAATCCTAACTACCGACCTCCTAGAAATGTAGAACCAAGAAATAGAATCTCTGTTCATGAGAGACCACCTATAGGAAGAGAAGCAGGTATGCCAATAGGAGGACCAGTTTTCCCTGTAATACCAAGACCCCCCTGAACTTGGAAGAAGATTGAGACCTATTCAAGTGGCTAAACGCATGAGAAGTCAATGGCTCCAGTGAACCATACAACCATATAGCTGAATTCAAGCAAGTAATCGGAGCTGAACAAGTGGAAGACTTCTTCATCCAATATGAATCATTCGGCCTAACCCTTATCGACACAACCTTAGCTTGGTTCCAACCCTTAGATCCTAATAATTTCCAAAGCATGGAACAAGTCTATCAAGAATTGATTGAAGAATTCACTAAGTCTGGAATCACTTAGAGTAGCCTCAAACTACGAATGGATTGGACATGAATTATCGACTCACTTGGACCAAACTGAAAAGTTACATGAAACAAGATTACAAGCAATGGCGACAAAAGGCATATTTTGATGCTCATATTAAGGATAAAAATTTTAAGGAAGGAGATTTGGTCCTGGTATATACCTTGAAGCGACATGCAAAGAAACTACAAAAAAGAGGATATGGGCCCTTGGTGATCAATCGTATATCAACCAGTGGAGCCATCAGCTTAGCAACCCTAGATGGAGAAGTGTTGCCTAACTATATAAGTGGTTGTCGAGTAAAAAAGTATCTAGAGCCATTGACAGAGGAAATATTGTCACAACTTTTAACGGCAAAAAATAGATGAGAAGAGGACAAAAAAATATGAGAAGAAGCAAGAAAGGAAGCCCTAGAATGAATAAGAAAACGGAAGGAATGGATGAGAGAGAGGGATTAAAGATATCGGCTAGGAGAGGAACTCATCCCAATGGTCAATTTTAGAGCCTCTGACAACCTAGGACATACAACGAAGCAACCATATTTGAACTTGGGAGTCAAAACAGTGGAGTACCACTTGGTGGATGCTCTCATTGACACAGGAGCAGTTGTCCACTGCATCAGATCCTCTTTGACTCATAAGCTCAAAGAACAAGTATGTCCAACCAAAGCACATCTGATTGGAATAGGGGGAAAGGTTACTAAATGCATGGGCGAGATTACATTGTCTCTGCACCTAGGAAATAACACGATGCAGCAGAAACTCTTCATGTGTCATGATCAAGATTTATTGGAAGAACTTGTGTTAGGCCAAGATTGGATATATGAATACGAAGTAACTATCCAATTAGCCTTGGGCTACATATCAGCCAAGATAGGGCACCGTGAAGTATTCAGTGTGTTAGAAGAACGACCTGTCAAAGTCAAGTGTGTAGACTCGAGAGATCAACTACTCATGCATGACGATGATTGTACCTGCACCTCTACTATGGCGTCCCCACCTCCAAGCACTTCATGTGAGAGTACACCAATTTTTAATCTTACGCACCCTCCTAGTCCAGTGGTTCCCTCGACTAACATCGTTTCCTTGAAAAGCCCTAGGGAGGAATCGAACACAACAATGACTAGTCAACATAATCACTCCGAACTTTCCCGCATTAGAATATATCCCAACCCAGGCACCAAACAGGCTTGGATTAGAAAAGATTAGGTAACACCATATCATCAACAACACAACCATTATCTACACAGAAAACCACAATAGTACAAGGAGACAGGTCAAGCTCGATCCCGAGGTTCACTAAAGATTGCCCAATTATGGATACCAAAGAAATTGATTGCCGCTTGTTTGTTGTTATCCTTTGGAGCTGTCCTCTCCAATCATTTTAGCATAAAGGATCAACTACACATCTTTAAATTGTCAATCCGGGAAGTATACAAAGACCACAGCCCCTTCTAGTTAATGGAATCCAAGAACAAGAGTTAAATGACTGTTTTTCTGAGAAATTATGAAGATGAAGAGAAATATCTAGGCTTTTGATTACCTTGAGCTAAACAACAGTATTTTCAATGATCTTGGTGCCTAAAGTGTGCCATTTTCTCAGCAGAACACAATTATGAAGTCAAATCTAAAAAACAATACTTGTATCACACAGACGAGACAATCGCGATTCTGTGAAAACTCAGAATTTCCATGTCCAGCTTTGTTCTTCTGCACTTTCTTACTCAACACACTAAGAATCACCTCTCTTCATACACATTACTCAGAAATACACAACTGAAGCTCACAAATTCCATGGATTTCACAAAGAATAGACTCAACAAATCAAAAGAAAGTACATGAAAGAGAGAAACACAATTTTCTTCAGGAGAGCTCTTCACATTACTTGGATAGCAAAAATAATACAACCAACCCTCTCAAAATAGAGGAAATTATCTTTTATACATTTTCAAGTGTCCTCTTTCACACTTGAATTTTGGTCCTTTTCCCTTCTAATCTAAAAATATGCTATCAAAGAGCTTCCAAAAATTCTAGAAAAAATACATATGATTCTAATTTACATGAGGAAGACCTTCCTCATTTTTACATCATTCGTATAAATATTTCTACAATTTTTTGCCATTTTACAAATAATTCTTCTTCAAAAAATGCTTCTTCTAACATTCTTCCCCTCCTAGACTTTTTGGCTCCTGACAAAAAAAATACTTGCTGATAATAGTGAGAACTTCCTTCACTTCTTTTTTCTTTGATAAACCCGTGACAATAGATCATGACTTCTTCTTTCTGTAATGTTCAAGTTATTCACCATTCCAAATAGAGCTTTTCTCCATTGTACAACTGCCTCTGGTTTGTCTATTACATCTTTCTTCAGATATTCTGTGTATGCTGCTTCATAGGCTGTGAGTCTAGACTTTGTGACTACTGATAGATTTCCAAAAAAATTTTATTCTCTTTCAAAAAATCCATAATCAAAAGCATCCTCAAAAATCTGAAGATAGTGACTACCCATCAATATTGTTCTGCTATAATAGGCCATTAAGCAAATTCTATCTCGGGTTTCACTGAGATCAAATAGTAAAGCATTAGTTGGTGAATTGAAACCAATGTAGTTGAGGGTTCTAACATCTGTATCTGTAAAGGTTTCTATACATGCCAATATGAGTTGCATCACTCTGATCAATAGACTACAAGCTGGATCATTGACATCTTTATATGTAGATATGACAGACTCTGCTGTGTCAACCATATATTTCTTTGTTGGCCATGCTCCTGCTTTAGGCCCTGCTACCTTTGGAAAGTTCAGCCATTTTGATGGGATCTACCCTACATTTCTTCTTTCCCAGAACACTGTCCATTCTCTTCTCCTTGCTACTGGACAATAGGCTGGATTGATCTTTAGTTGAATTGGTGCCTCTTTCCATATTTTCCTGCATTCTTTGTTGGCATCTAACCACTTGTTCCTCCATTTAGGATTGGCCCTTTCAAATAATTCCTTAGTGACATGGATATCCTCTTCATATTCCAAATACTTATTTGATGATAATCCTACCCTTGCAAGCTAGTAATTTTTAATACTTTCAATAATCATACAAAAAGGTATACCTAGACCATCTGTTGCCCAATGGTGTTGGTCTGGGTTTATTCCTCTGTTGAGAGCAAAATTCACAATTTGTTCTTCATACTCATTATGCATTTTTCTGATAAATTCCATTCTTGATTCTCTGTCAGTTAAAAGCTTTTGAACAAACTCATCTGAATATTCTTCAACTGCTGCTTTGTTTTCTTGTTCATCAAAGTGTTGAGTTCTATTATCTTCTCCCCCTTCATATTCTTCTGCTTGTGTAGTCATTACCTGCTCTTCAACCTGTTTTTGTGGATTTTCCAATTTTCTCTGTAGCTCCTCCATCCATCAACATAAGTCCTTGATTCTGGGACAGTAACAATTCCTTTTCTGATTTCCATTCATTTCTTTCTTTCTCCATATTTAGATGTAATTTACTCCTTTCTTCTGTCATATCCATATGCAATTTGTTGTATCCTCTCATTGAGCTAGCAGCATGTACACTGGCCTGTTTTTCCAATTCCTTGGCTTCTTTTAGTTATGCTTGTAGTCTTAGGATTTCTTTATTCAATTCCTCCCTCTCTTCCTATGTTACTTGTACAATCTTACTTTCTTCCTTCATTTGACCTTCTTCCATCAATAATTTGTTTATCTCTTCATTTTCTTTAACCATAATCTGATATGAGCTTTGAAGTGTTCTATATCTTCCATCTATTTTCTTCAGGTCCATTTCCATTTTGCTGCTATGCTCCATCTGTTTTGCACATTTGTCTTCAAGAAATTGAATTTTGTTTTGTTGTTGAACCTCCAGTTCTTCTAATGAGATTATTCTTTTGGTCAAATCCTCATTTCTTTCTTGGACAATCCTCAGCTGCTCCTCTAATTTCTTTTGCTCATTAATGATTCTACTATCTTTGGGTATCCTTTCTAACCTAGCTTCTAACTCCACTTTCTTTACCTCTATCTACTTTTCTTCTTTGCAATCATTTTCTTCTTCATCCTCTTCCTCATATTCTATGACCTGATTCTCATGCTCTTCACATCCCTTTTCTGCTTTCTTTTCTTCTTTGTCTGCAGCATCTTCCTCATATTCTAATGTCTGCTCATGATCTGATATTTCTTTCATTATCTCTATCTCTTCTGCCTTCTTCTTCTCCATTTCCTGTTGGTTCTCTTCATTGACCTGTTCTTCCTCTTTCTGTACTTTGTTATCCTGAGTTGAGGTTGAATCTATCTTTACTGAGAGCTTTATCTGATCATTTATTATTTGTTCCTTTTGTCCCTCCTCTTGCTCATCTATATCCATAAGATCTAATTCTTCTTCCTTTTCCTAATCTTCTGTAGTTGTGAACTCTTCATTATGACTTAGATCATAAAGTATATCTTCTATACTTTGGTTTATTTCCTTTTCTGTATTTCCTTCTTTAACCTCCTTGAAATCCACCTTTTCTAACACTTCCTCAGTTTCCTCAATTTGCTCTTTATCTTCTTTCTTGTGCACTGAGCTGCATATCTGAGCTTCCTTTTCTACCTCTAGCTTTTCCTCATCCTCATTTAATTTGAAATAGGTTTGCTGAGATGGTTCTATCCATATTGTTTTAAACCCTGTGTCCACTAATCCACAACTGAACTCTTTCCTTGCTTCAACCTCTTCTTCCATCATTACTGCTTTTCCTTTTAGTATCCTTTTTTCTTCTTCAGGACTAACCTGTTTTGTTGCTTCTTCATGGACCTGTATTCCTTGTGACTTTTGACTCATATCTTCTGATGTTTTGCTTTTTTTAGAGGCTTGTACTATCACAATTGGTGTGCTAGGTACTGAGAAATTTAAACTTTTCAAAAGGAAGTTTTCAATGTCACTATCTGAATCTGAAGAAAACTGTGAGGAACCAGCTATCCCTGATTTGTTCATTCTTTGTTCTTCTATTGCAATGGGTTCCTCCTACTTTTGTTCTTCTACTGATAATTTTTCTGTCTCCTTCCTTTGTGCTTGCTCAACTGCTTTTCCCTTATTCCTCTTAGTCAGCTTCTTTTTCTGCACAGGTTTCTTTTGAACCTTCTTCTTCACCACTAATGTAGTTCTGGTTTCAGGAGGACCTTGTAACTCCTTGAAATAAGCCAACAGTTCTACTTCCTTTTTAACAAAAATCTCTTCAGATTCTGCAGCCATCATCTGATCATGTAACTCTTCATAGTGTTCCACTTCTTCTTGTATCCAGTCAGTTGCTTTACATGAATAGTCTTCCAACATTTTCTGATATTGGGCTTCATAGATTGCCCTCTTATTGTTTCCTTGAGTCAAATAAGTATATAATTGTTCCTTACTTGTTTGAGGTGGATGAGGTTCCTTTGAAGACTGTACCTCCTTTTGAGCAGCTTCATGTTCTTCTTTTGTTGCTTCTTCATGTTCCAATTCTACCTTCCTAGGATCCAACCTTCTCTTCTTTACTGGAATAACTTCTTCTGAGACCCCTTTTCTTTTCCTTTCTGCTCTCCTCATGCTTGTTTGGGCTTCTGTCTCTCTTATGTTCAACATTTTAGAAGGACTTTTAATTCTTAACATCAAACTTCTGAAGTATTGAGCTTCTGGAGCCAATTTCAATTGATCCTCCATTCCTAGAACATGATATATAATCCTTGTTAATAATTGTGCTCCATTCATGAACTTTCTTTGCTCCCAATGTTTGGCTGCTTCCTTCAATTGATCATGGATGTATGGAGTTACATCCATTACTCCAAATGGCTTGGTTCTGTCCTTATTATTGAACATGATCAATGTCACTGGTTTGTGTGGCATGGTGTATCTAGGCAGTTTTGGAAAACAGAAATATTGAAGGAACATTCTGATAGCATATTCTTCATTCTCTTCTCCTTTGAAATCAGCAAATTTGGAATATCCTGCATAGGTTGCTTTATTCTTTTTGAAAAAGCTGTTATCCAACTTAGTTCCCATTGAATAGAACTGAAGGGCTGCCCTGATATGCTCTGCTTTTATAGTAATCTTCACTTCTTTGTTTTCCTTGTCCTTGACTGAACACCTGAAATATGCATCATTGCCCTTTCCAACTTCCAGCAGACTGTTCATAACCTAGGATACTCTCTCAAAATCAATAAAGAATAAAGGTTCATCCATCAGTCTGTGTAATCCCACTACTTTCCATCTTTTATAATTGACTGCAATTTTTTGAAATTTGTAAAATTCCTGGCACAACATGGTATACTTGTGACCTCCAACTCCTACTGTGAAAATGTGCTGACCAATGATACTAAGGGTTTCCTTTAGTTCCTTCACTATCTTCTCTGCTTCTGGAATTTCCTGCTCTTACTGTTGCTTCAATGTCTAAGAATCAATGTCCTCTAGATAATGAGTCTGCTTTGAAGTCATGGATTGGCAGTTCCTTTGGATTCACCATTCTCGAGAAAATATAACATCACACAAAAAAGAAGACTCCACCCACACAAGTCACAAGAAACATAAATGAAATCACATTTGCCTTGAGATGTAAATGAAAAAGAATGAAAATAATATATGAGATGAATCCTGACTTCCTTATTTGTAATAACTCAATTGAAGTGATCATCACATGTGTAGCAAGATGTCTAGTGCTCTCTTCCCTTTTGATAGCTCTTTTTTATATATTTTTTAATAATAAAAAAGAAAAAAATGAAAAAAGAAAAAATGAATAAAAAAAGAAACCTGCTAAATTACAACCTTTATCTTGCTTGTGCTATATAACTTATATAATCAAAACAATTACCAAAGAATTGATAATTTTTCTCTTTTTTTTTCTTCCTCTTTTGTTTTTGTTTTCTTCTTTTTTCTCTTTTTCTTCTCTTTTTTTTTTAATAATAATATCTTTCTCCACTTCTCTCTCTTCCCCTCCTATTTCTTTTCTTAGAAAGAGGATGAGGTAGAGTTAATGGAAATAATTTCCAAGATGTCATAATTTCCTTCTGGTAAAATTCTGAATTCTTTATCAAGAATCCCATGTGTGCATCAGATGACCATTTTGCCTTTTCCTTCATCTGAAACTCTTAATACTTTTGAGCTATTTTAGTATCTTCATGCTTGTTTTCTTCCATTGAATCAGATCTGATTTTTTTACCCAATAATACTTGATTCTTATTGACTTTGTTCTAGGAATAAAACCATCTTCTTTTGATAAATTGTACTTGGAAGTTTTTGGCTTCCATATCCATTTAGTTCTGGGAAATTGTTCTGATGAGCAGTGCTTGTATGTATTTTGTTTCCACATTCTTCTTGTCTTGATGCCTAGATGCTTCTGACCATTCCATACCTGCCACCTTTCTTTTGTCTTTTCAACACCTTTTGTTTCTTCAATTTTCTCCTGTTTTTTATTGAAGTAAATTTGGTCATGAAGAGGTGGTGTTTGTGATTTCTTTGTAGCTTCTAGTGAAAAAGTAAATCCAAGTGCAGTTTTGTGTGCCACTCTATAAGCACATAAGACATGTTTAAGTTGCAAATCCCAATCATTCCTATTTGTGTTTACCAATTTTGACAACACAGTGCAAAGTACTTTATTAGTACTTTCTGCTAATCCATTGGCTTGTGGGTGATATGGGGCTGACTTTCTATGACTGATCATGAAATATTCAGTTATTTTTTCTATTATTTGGTTCAAAAAATGAGTCCCCCTATCGCTTACCAATTCAATTGGTAATCCAAATCTGGTGATAATATTTTCATAAAGAAATCTTGCAGTGGTCTGAGCATCATTCATTTTTGTAGCCCTGGCCTCTACCCATTTAGTCAGGTAATCTGTGTCTACTAGTATATATTCAGCATGGGATTGTTTTGTTGGAGGATGTATGGGTCCAATGAAATCCAACCCCCATTTACTAAATGCTCTTGTTGAAATCAGTGGTACTAATGGCATATTGTCTCTTTTATTTAGTTGACTCACTCTTTGACAAATGTCACATCTTTTCACATCTGTTCTTGCATCAGGAAATAGAGTTGGCCACCAAAAACTAGAATATAATATGAGTTTAGCAGTCCTTTCACTTGAAAAATGTCCTCCTGCCACTCCAGAATGTGCCATCTCTAACATTTCCATATATTTATTTTTAGGAACACAGATTCTTAAATATCCATCCATCCTTTTCTTGTAGAATTGATCTCCTATCAGTTGATACTCTTCAAAAATCATTTGTAGATTCTTTGAGTCTGCACTAGCTCTTACTGGCTTTCCTTTCTTGTTTCTATTCAACTACTCAATTATGTTTGCACTCCAATCTGGATTTTTTTGAAACCAAATAAAGTTATAATTTCTGAATTTTGCAAGGATTGGCATTCCCAGCAGTTGGAAATATACTTTTTGACATCTTGAATCTTATTAGGCCAATGTACTCCCATCCTATTGAGATTATTTAGGGTTGTTAACAGAAGATGGTTATGCTTCTGCAACAGCAAGAGAGAGAGAGAGATCGTACGTCATACACTTTGGAGGGAACGCCTCCTATGCAACAGGAAGGAAGAAAAACATATGTTGCCTGCGCCATAGTTCCACGAGAGAGAAAGAGAGGGGAAGAAACGCCATCGCTATTCGAACAAACAGCTACTACAGCAGATGCGCAACATTAAAAAGAAAAGAACCCTAAAGTCCTAAAAACAAGAAGAACAATGACTTTATAAACACATCTGAAGCCATATGAGCGACAAAAATCAGAGAGAGTGAGTCTCGAAAAAATCTGAGAATGCGTGTCGACGAAAATCAGAGATTGTCTCTTTTTCATTAACCAAAATGCACTATATATACAAAAAGATGTGGCCCTTAAGGCTCTTCCCACTCGGTCTTTTCTCAACCCTTCAATTGAACCTTAGTACAAACTTGTGCCTTTAACACTGGCACGCACGGTGGACTCGAACCCGCAAGTGCAATACTATTGGTAATGTCCTTTTGCCTGGGCTATCCACCTCTTGAGCAAGATGAAAATTACATAGGAACCATTTATAGGCTGGGAACCTTTATACAACATGTTATTCAACCAAAGAAATACATCAATCTTGAAGAATGTTTCAATCTGCGAACCTCCACATATGAAGATATGTATCCCATATCCAACATCATCCATCACTCAGGACATACAAAAAAAAAGAAAATCAGTGAATGCTTCTGCCGAATCAACGCTCCCTCACATTCACTATCTACATGGAGTGTTTCTGCCGACTTAACGCTACCTCACACTCCCTCATTACCGAAAAAGAACACAAGAGTGCTTCTGCCGACTTAACGCTACCTCGCACTCACATCATACTACCTCATTCAAACTAACCATATCTCATGCAACAAGCCAAAATATAGGATACAAATTTTCATGTGATAGAGTTTCCATAACTCATGTCCAGAGACACCGGTTCCATCAAGTCAAGTCCTCACATCAAGGTCAATCACAAATCCAACCCAAGTCTAAAGATAAGAACCCAACCCATATACAATCCTCATATACATTTTCTAATACCAAAGTGGTAGTACCGTTCTTGGAATAGAATAATCCAATGCCATGTATGTAACCAATGAAATAGCAACCTCTCAATTCAAAGTTATATGCATACACAATTATGCTCTACCCTTATGAACAATACTTGCAAACCAAAGTGCATGGTTAGACCATGGTATGGAATGCAAATAAGGTTCATAACATATCCAAAATCAAGAGCAATATGAGAGGCAAAGTGAAGTGCCTGGAACTTAATCCAAGGTTCACAAATACCATTCACATAACCCATGATCTTGCCCTCCTATATGCATACATGAAGTGCAAGAGTAGTTCAATTACATCATTTCATCAGGCAAACAACATTGGCTCATATACAAAATGAAAGGTAAATGTGTAAGGTCTCCCATGTTTCCAAAAACGTTTTATCTTTCATCCAAGGTTTCCGTTCTTTAATTCATGGTGGTCATCTTTTGCATATTCCAAGCTTTTGCCGATAGAATCACTCTTTTGATAGGACAAAATTGATCCACTAACAAGATAAATGTCCAAGGTAATAAACGTACAGTCCAAAATAAACGTTGATAAGGTTCATGTTACCACCAGAGAGAGCACAACCGCGTATAACAAAGTGCATATAAAGAGTAAATATGACCAACGACTGCATAGGTGCGCGCATGATAAAAGCATGGTAAAAACATATCATAACAACCAATGCATAGCATACCGACTATCGAGCGAACCGAAAATAATGGTTCTAATGCTAAAATGCGCAACGTTTCAATAGGTAGTTAATCCCTGTGGGACACTCATCGCAGAGCACATCATCAAATGGAAACAACAGCACTCATAAAGGACTAGTAATTAGTCTGGTATTCGCACCGTGCTGGTAAGAAATCTATGCTCGTTTAAATGACAAAACTTGCTGCAATACATGACCTGCAATGCTCAAAAGAGATAAGTATCCATGTGCGCAGAAAACAATCAATCTTCCACCTTATTGTAGTGCGTTCACTGTATTGCGTGGCCGATATGGGTTCAATCATCTATTCATGATGAAAGTATGCGCCAACATACTCTATGAATCGCAGCAAGTACCAATGGTGGTGTACATCGTTAATCAACAACGTAATGATAGTAGTAAGCAGGCACAATTGGTCTCTGATAATTTGAGTGTATCCTGACATGGCGTATATTCCAGAGCATCCCTGCTGTACTTAGATTCATTTTGAACTACCATGTGAACATACTAACAGATCACGAGACCCACAACGAACTTAGCAAACAAATGCCCTGCCATTAGCAGTCGCTGTGGGAGAACACACATCAGGTGTACGTATCACCAGCCTAGCGACACAGAGTCGGTAGAGAAAGCAACTACAAAATATGCGCATCCCTATGTCGTATGCATAATGCATCCATATGCGTACAATCAATATGTCGCCACAGGTGGTTAGTCCATTCGTTGAAACTGAATCACCGGAGACCATCCATAGCACCTCGGTTATAACGCACGCTGGAGAACCGCGTTGAAATACAAAAGAACAGAGACATAACAGAGAAATAATCAAGCACATACGACTGGTGGACTTATTCGACCGCGCAAGTCCATGGATTCATATGCACAAGTCAGAGCTCGATACGTTATTGCACAAAAACGAAATCTGACTCAGAATCAAGAAATGTATGAGCGTCCGTCATCTACGCTAGCTTTCGTGAAACTTCTGGTGCTGGACTGAGGGTTGTGTCACGACGGGCGTGCCAATTGTTAACAGAAGATGGTTATGCTTCTGCAACAGCAAGAGAGAGAGAGAGATCGTCCGTCATACACTTTGGAGGGAATGCCTCCTATGCAACAGGAAGGAAGAAAAACATATGTTGCCTGCGCCATAGTTCCACGAGAGAGAAAGAGAGGGGAAGAAACGCCATCGCTATTCAAACAAACAGCTACTACAGCAGATGCGCAACATTAAAAAGAAAAGAACCCTAAAGTCCTAAAAACAAGAAGAACAATGACTTTATAAACACATCTGAAGCCATATGAGCGACAAAAATCAGAGAGAGTGAGTCTCGAAAAAATCTGAGAATGCGTGTCGACGAAAATCAGAGATTGTCTCTTTTTCATTAACCAAAATGCACTATATATACAAAAAGATGTGGCCCTTAAGGCTCTTCCCACTCGGTCTTTTCTCAACCCTTCAATTGAACCTTAGTACAAACTTGTGCCTTTAACAGGGTGACTATCATGGAAGCATGAATATAGGGATTCCAATCATGAGCTCTTCTTAAATACTCCTGCTGTTCATCTTCTGGAGTACAATATTCCAATATACCCATATGATTGAGATGATACAAATGTCTAGCTAGCAGCATAAAATTCCTACTTTGTAATACCAGATGTGTGTTGTTTCCAGATGTTCTGCAAGGTCCCATGGTTAGCAAAGGTAATAAAGTCATGGCCCATTCTGGAATAATTTCTATTTTGAACAGATATGCATCTGGCAAGTCATCATCTAAAGGTGAACTTGGCTCTTTGGTTTGGATCCTGGACAAATGGTCTGCTCTCAAATGAGTTTTTCCTTGTCTGACCACTACCTCAAACTCAAATTCCATCAGTAGGAGAAACCATATGACTATCCTACCTGTATGACATGGTTTGTTTACTTAGTAGAGTAAAGGTTGGTGATCCACAAAGAATTTAAACTTGTTGGCTAAAAGATAATGTCTATATTTTTTCACAGCAAATATCATTCCCAACCCTTCCCTCTCAGTGGTTGTATAATTTTTTTTTCTTGGCAACGACGCCAAAAAATGTTTGTTCTTATCCTTTGGAGTTGTCCTCTCCAATCATTTTAGCATAAAGGATCAACTACACATCTTTAAATTGTCAATCCGGGAAGTATACAAAGACCACAGCCCCTTCTAGTTAATGGAATCCAAGAACAAGAGTTAAATGACTGTTTTTCTAAGAAATTATGAAGATGAAGAGAAATATCTAGGGTTTTGATTATCTTGAGCTAAACAACAATATTTTCAATGATCTTGGTGCCTAAAGTGTGCCATTTTCTCAGCATAACACAATTATGAAGTCAAATCTAAAAAACAATACCTGTATCACACAGACGAGACAATCACAATTCTGTGAAAACTGAGAATTTTCATGTCCAACTTTGTTCTTCTGCATTTTCTTACTCAACACACTAAGAATATACTCTCTTCATACACATTACTCAGAAATACACAACTGAAGCTCACAAATTCCATGGATTTCACAAAGAATAGAATCAACAAATCAAAAGAAAGTACATGAAAGAGAGAAACACGATTTTCTGCAGGAGAGCTCTTCACATTACTTGGATAGCAAAAATAATACAACCAACCCTCTCAAAATAGAGGAAATTATCTTTTATACATTTTCAAGTGTCCTCTTTCACACTTGAATTTTGGTCCTTTTCCCTTCTAATCTAAAAATATGCTATCAAAGAGCTTCCAAAAATTCTAGAAAAAATACATATGATTCTAATTTACATGAGGAAGACTCTTCCTCATTTTTACATCATTTGTATAAATATTTCTACAATTTTTTTCCATTCTACAAATAATTCTTCTTCAAAAAATGCTTCTTCTAACACCGCTCAACCTTCTAGAACACAAATATGGGTTCCCAAATCAAAGGTACCAACGGGGACCACCAAATGGAAAACATCAATACACAAGAAGGATCAATATGACATGAAGACGAGGGATCGAGAAAGATGCGACGACTTGAAATTGAAGAAACAGAAATACTCAATGAGAGCAAATCAAGGATATGAAGGGCTAGCAAAGTGGAAGTACAATGTGAGAATTGCACCAAGCACCAGAAACAATGGAAATACGGTCAACTGTAGAAAAAGAAAACAAATCTGGATGCCTAAATGCCGATCGATCTGCATACATCGACCAAAGACTTTAGTTTGCACACATCTTGAGTTCCAAGAACCTCGAGCATGCATAATAGGGCCACATTACAAGGCCATGCATTCGGCACACAGTTCTTCTACTACTTATTAGTGAAGCACATTTCCCTCTCAGGGAATGGGAAAGCACTTGTACAATAATCCCAAGGAAAATAATTAAAGATGCAATAAAAGCTTCGGCTAGGTACTAACGTTTTTGTTTTCTTTCAGATAGAAATTAAAAAAAAATGTATATGAGAAAAAATCCTAGGTATTACCTTTCTCACACCCACGGGGAAGGGACAACACAAGTCACTCGGAGAGTTGCCAAATTCATGAAGGCTAGGTGGAGGATAACTCATGCAACCACTTTTACACTGATTATGGTATGTATTGAGTGCAGATGGCATCTTCAAATTCTGAGGCTATGCAAGAGGAAGAGATCTTGCTTCTTCCCTTGGAATCGGTTACTAAGGCGAGAGGTCATTGGTTCCTTGAAGACCAACCTATTTCGGATCTCATCTTCATGGCCACCATCAAGATCATGGATAGGGATCACTACTTCCCATTAATGTCGCAAGACTTCCAAACCATAATCCAGGGACTACCAAGCATCACAGAAGTTTGGACAAGGGCTAGAATCGATGCATTTCTACGACTCCCAATATATTTATCGGATTTTCAAAGATGCACTCAAGTTATGAACACACTCCAATCCGCAGCAGATAAGCCTTCAATCCCAGATGCTAAAGTGCTGAACAAAACAGGTGCATGGAAAACTATTCGATTTACACATGAAGATATCAATAAAGCTTTTGGATGGAGTCAAGATGGTCTCACAAATCTCAAAGATGAATGTCATGATGCAAAAAAGAAAACCTTTATGGAAATCAACAGAACAAATATTGAAGAATCAGTTCGATTGGTGCATCAGCACTTTTGTTTCCCAAGCATGAACAGATATACAACACCTCAAAAGATTGTGGTTCAACTACTCTCCCATGCTATGAGGAAAATCGGGAATCAGATCAACTTTACTCCATATATACAAGAACGCCTATTCGAAGCTAAGAAGAAATGGAGTCAGAAGAAGTTTCTGAATGGAAGATCTGCATTGACCTTGCTGATTTATGAAGCACTTGAAATGAAAGAATGTCTACGATTAATGCCAACCTCCACCGAAATGGCAAAATATGTGAAGTCGGCCACCATCCCAAAGAAAAATAAAATAGCCATATCCACAGAGGAGGTGGGAACAAGTTACAAGAAACCAATGCGAGGGGCTAAGCGGGCTAGAGACAAAGAGGCGTAAGAAAAACCACAATCCATTTGCTACCAAGGATTTCATTGACACAACCACCTATAACAAAACGAGATCTCTCTGCGGCACTAGAAGAAATGCATACTTACATGCGAGGCCAACTCAACCTCAATGTCCAAGGACATCAATATAGGCAGGCAAGATGAGTGCAACAACAAGAGGACATGGAATGTAGTCCATCACTAGCTGCCAAACACAAGGAATTGGGATTGGAAGATTCAACTGAGGAATCTAGTCATGAGAATGACACCTTGGACACAGACATAAGAACAGAAACGAACAATGAGGAATGGACGGAGATGCATCAAGTCAAAACCACCCCCGACAATCAACAATCACAAGTACAAAACCAGGAAGCATCATTTGAACAAATACACCTCATTCAATTGAACGAACAATCCCGGATTAGCATAAAAGAAGCACCTATAACACAAAAAGATGTGATGCCAACAATAAAGGAAGAAGTACAAACAAACCCGGAAAATGAAAGGCTCTCACAACAAAATATGGACAAAATTGTGATTGAAATCCCAGATGATACGCCACAAGGTAAAACAGTAATCAAAGAGGCTGAGCCAAAGATACAACTTCATATTCCACAGTCGACACAACACTGCACGTGGCACAAGGGAAGGATGTTACGACGGGGGAAGAACCTAGCATACCTACAACATGGTTAAACGTAGATGTTACTCAGTTGAAACCAATAGTAAAACAAATGACATAGACAACAAGGGACACGCAACAACAAATGATGGAAACAGACGCAGACTATGACAAGGCCATGAGAGAAAAAAATCAGTTTCAAGTAACTAATGAACAGTTGTCTGCGCAACTAATAGAGGCTCAACACGTTATCTCAGCCAAAGAAATGGAAGTCAAAGAAGTCTGAGAACTATGCACTACACTAACAGAGCAGAATCAAAAACTCCAAGAGAAACTTATAGAGCTACAAAAATAGTATGAAGTAAGTGAAGCGGACAAAGGAAGAATGAAGGCTAGAAGCAATCTGTTAGAGACACAAGTCAAAGTATATATGGATGAAACTGATAATTTACGCAACAGGAATAAAGAACTGATGAATGCCTTATTATACAACCAGCCTGTAGAAAACCAAGAGACAACAACAATCGACAAGACGGATTTGGAAGATCAGATTGCAAAATATGAAGATCTGCTAAAACAAGAGCAAACCCTGAAAGAAGAATGGGAACAAAGGTATATCCATGACACTAATGAGCTCAAGAAACAATGGAAAGCTGCTGAAGATAAACTCTTGGTAATTTATAATGAAGATGCTAATCAAATATCAGCCATCGAAAATGAGCTTCTAGCGGCCAAAGATGCACTAACCATGACCCTTCATGAAGTTAAAGAAAAGACTGAACGTATTGTGCAGTTGGAAGCTCAAATAGAACAACAAGCAAACATCGGGACACCAGTAGAGCCACAACCAGGAAATCCTACTGACGAGGTAGAGGTGTTGGTGCAGGGCAATCAACAATTGAAGTTTAATGAAGGTTTGGAAGTCAAGGACTGAAGGAAAGTTCAAGTTATGAAGCATGGAGGAAGTGCATATTTAGAAGTTGAAAAAGATGTACACATATGTACATTAATTCAGAGATAGTTCACTTATACTTTTGTATAGTCATGAGCTTGTAAATATTTGCCTATATATACTATGAAAAATGTTGGGGCAAATATGAGAGATTATGTGAGAACAAAACTTGAGGAGAAGTAGATGTCATTAGACATGTTTAGAAGTGAGTAGAATCTCTCTCATCACTCAGATGTAAAATTCTCAGAAATGGAAAAATATTGCACCCGATGTTTCTGTGCATTCTCCTTCTATGCTTGATCATTTCAAGAATCCTTTTGTAAACATCTAAGTCCATAGTTAACGAGTCTATGGTTGAAGTTTGAGAGCCTAATTGTAAACAGGCTGTGAGAATTATGAGTAGGAACATTCATATGTGAAGAAGTGTTCACTTATTCCTGAAACAGGAACAAAATTCGATGTTAATGTTTTGGTCAGTTCTCCTTCCACAGTGTAAAGTTTTGAGCAAGCAAGCACTCAATCTTTAAGTTGGAAGGTAAGCTACTTGTGGGTAAAATCATTTGCATAAATAGGTTCTAGGTTAAGAGAACCAAGTGTTAGAAGTTACAGGTGTTTGAATCGACTTCTCAGAAGAATAGTTTTAGACATAGGTGACTTGTTAAGTTCATTTCTCAAGATCTACCGAGTCTTTTGAAGTGATTTAACTTGGAGGAGGTGTGCAAACTATAGACGACACCTTGTGCAAAGTTTTATAAAAAACTTTACACATTTGATAAGTGAATGAGAGAGTTATGTGCAGCATACTTTCTGTGTAGTCATCTCTTCATAGTTTGATCAAAATTTTGATAATTGATCATTAATCCTATAAATTGGTGAAGGTTTTGACTTACTCTTGATATAGAGGTGTTTTAACTTCAAGATTAGGTTGTTCTTTTGGAGATTAACACTCTCCATCAGTGGTATCAGAGAAGGAAGCATCAAAATTGAAGAAAGGAGGACCCTCAAGGAAGACAAAAGGAGTATCATTCGAAGTAAAGGTACATCTATTACTCATAAAGTTTGAAGAATTCAATACACAAGAGAAGAAAGGATGGGAGATTCTCTTCAGATAGAGAAGTTGGATAGAGAGAACTATCCAGCATGGTCAATGAGGATGGAAGCTCATCTTATGAGCAAAGACTTGATAAGTTACATCACAGGTGAAGAAGAAAAGCCTTAGTTTAGAGATCCTAGTGTTCCAACTAGGGAGGAATTATCAGATTTGAAGAATTGGATGAAGAAAGATGCTCAAGCTAGGAGCATTATCTATATGGCAGTCAATGACTACTTGCTACCTCACATTAGAGGTCTTGAAAGTGCAAGTGATATATGGAATGCTTTGGAGGAGCATTTCCAAAACACCACAAAGTCTAGGAAGGCATCCTTGTGGGCAGAATTTACTACATTCAAGAAGAAGGCCTCTCAATCCATGTCAGATTATGTAACCAGAATGAAGGACATTGCATATGCATTAGGAGCAATTGATGAAGACATTGAGGAGGATAAATAGGTAAGGCAAATTCTCACAGGTTTGAGAGGTGATGACA
The DNA here is from genome assembly GCA_020310875.1 of Ceratopteris richardii. Lineage (NCBI taxonomy): Eukaryota > Viridiplantae > Streptophyta > Polypodiopsida > Polypodiales > Pteridaceae > Ceratopteris > Ceratopteris richardii. The sequence goes on from CM035418.1 coordinate 50,242,314, forward strand.
AATGGAAGCCATTCATTTTGTCTACTGAATTATCACTTGATCATTTTTCTCCTGATTTAAATCAGTTGCTAGGACATATGTTAACCTTTGGGCAGGATGTCAAAGGCGAAAGTGATAAAAGTACAGGTCATGCAATGTGTTCAAAGGATAAGAAGAAGAATATCAAAGGGAAGCAACAAGTAAATGAAGATGAAGGTACAACTAGCCAAGCTAACTTCCTAAGAGGAAGAGGAGGTGGCAAAGGTAGACGAAGAGGCAGGAGTAATAAAGATGGAGTCAAGGCTTGCTGGATTTGTGGTAAGACAAATCACTTAGCTAATGATTGTTGGCATAATTCTCAGAGTAATGGTGGATAGAATTAGAACTTTAATTCAAGAGGAAGAGGTGGCAGAAATCAAAGAGGTAATTTCAGAGGTAGAGGTAGTAGAGGTTACTTTGGAAGAAATGCAGATAGAGGATTCCAAAGTCAACAATACAACAATACCTACTACAATTATGCTTCAGATCAGAGGGAGGATTCAACATTAATAATGAATGAAACTTATGAAAAGCAAAGTGAAGACCAAAGAGTCTTCTATATTGACTCAGGGTGTAGCAATCACCTAAGTGGCAACATAGCTTTGATGACTAATTTGGAGAACACGATAACTAATCATGTTGTTCAAACAGGTGACAATACAAAGCACAATGTGAAGTCAATTGGATCACTGAAGGCCAAGGATGGTAGTACTCTCTTGAGTAAGGTTTTGTATGTTCCTACAATTCCTAAGAATCTGATAAGTGTAGGACAAATTGTTGAAAAAGGTTATGAAGTTAGGTTCACTAATGAAGGAGTGTTTGTGGAAGACCCAAGCAATGCGTATAAACAAATTGTTTCAAGGAAGAAAGAAGGAAGACTCTTCACATTGAAGATCCAAGTCAATGTTGGTCATGCCTTGTTCACTTATGGAGGACATAAGATCTCTGAGTTAGATCTTTGGCACAAGAGGCTTGGATATTTCAATGAAAGCATGGTTAATAATGGTTCAGTGCTTGGGTTGCCTAATGTTGCAGGTCAACATATGACATACAGATGTGAAGCAATCAATTAGGTAAGGCTCATAAGCAATCTTATTCCAAGCAGGGTTTTATGTATTCAGAGAAGCTTGAATTGGTACACACAGATGTGTGGAGACCATCAAAGGATTTCAGTATCAATGATTCAAGGTATTATGTGATTTATGTTGATGATGCTATGAGATGGATCACTATGTATGTGATCAAGGATAAGCCAGAGGTATTCAATACATTCAAACATTATCATGTGTATGCAGAGAGAATTACAGGTCATAAGTGTTGGAGTTAGACGTCTGTCGAAGCACGCAAACAACACAAGGAAGAAGAAGAAGCTTGGAGCACAAACACACAATACTGAATGTATTACTAGAGAATGTACAAAGATAAGTAGCCCATTAGGGCAATAGGCATATATACAAGCCGGGGGAAAAAAACCTCCTAAAGAGGGAAAAAAGTGCCTCGGTAGTCCTAGTGTGTTCACACACATCACTACCTAAATATATCAACAAATCCCCCCTGGGAGTGATGCGGTGAACAAGGAGCTGGCACTCATGTATAAGGAAGTTCCAAGCTATGTGGAAATCACTCCACAAAAGGAAGTAAGCCCAAAGCTTTGCGGAAAGCTTCAAACTTCTCCCTAGGCAGAGCCTTCGTGGAAAGGTCTGCAATGTTCTCCTGCGTGGGCACATATGCCAAGCTGATCTCCCCAGCAGAGAACCTCTCCCTGACATAGTGATAATGCACCTCAATGTGCTTAGTGCGAGCATGGAACACAGGGTTCCTCGCAACTGCCAATGCGCTCTGACTGTCAGTGAAGATGGTGGTGGCGGAAGATTGGCCAACACCCAAATCAGCCATAAGGCATCTGAGCCACACACACTCAACAGTCGCTGTGAAAGTTTCCCTATACTCACCCTCACAACTGGAAGTGGCCACAATAGGCTGCTTCTTGCTCAACCAAGATATACATGAGCTACCAAGCATGAAGCAAAAACCACTGGTGGACACACGAGTGTCATAGCAACCAGCCCAATCTGAGTCAGAAAAAGCATGCAAATCTGGCGGTAGTGATCCCCCCTTGGGATAAAACAACCCAAGTAGCCGAGTACCACTCAAGTAGCGAAAGATGTGCTTAACCGCCTTCCAATGCGTGACTCCTGGGCAATGCATAAACCTGCTCATCTGTGAGACAGCAAACTGAATATCTAGCCGAGTAATGCATAAGTAAATCAAGCATCCAACAGCCTGCTGATAGAGAACAACATCAAATGCATCTCCAGCATCATGAAGATTCAAGCGTAAACCTGTCTCCATAGGAGTGGCAATAGGCTTACAGTCTTCAAGGCCAAAACGCTGCAATAATGTGTCAATATATTTCGTTTGACACAAAGCCATTCCACCATCAACTTGCATAAATTGAATGCCCAAATAGTGATGCAAATGCCCCAAATCAGACATCTCAAATGAGGCATGCAAATCAGCCTTGAAATAAGCAATATGCTTCTCAATAGGACCAGTGAGTAGCATGTCATCAACATAGACAACAATGATCAGAAGCACATCATTAGCACGCTTAACATATAAGGTGCTTTCAGTTGGACTATTCACAAAACCATGTGCAACCAGATAGGCATGTATCTTCTCATACCAAGCACGTGGTGCTTGCTTTAAACCATATAATGCCTTCTTTAACCTACACACCTGGTTTTCATGCCCTTTCTGCATAAAGCCACGGGGCTGAAAAACATACACTTCTTCATGCAAGTCACCATTCAGAAATGTTGTTTTAATGTCCAACTGATGTACATTCCAACCATGATGGGCTGCAAGTGCACAAAAGCTCCGAACAGTATTCATACGGCATGTAGGTGCAAAAGTCTCATCAAAATCATTGCCTCTTTCCTGCGCATAATCCTTTGCAACAAGCCTAGCCTTATACCGGTCAATTGTACCATCAAGTTTACGTTTCAGCTTGTATACCCACTTAGTGCCAATGGCCTTCTTTCCAGGAGGCAAGTCACATAAAGACCATGTACCATTCTTCATTATAGCATCATATTCAGATTGCATGGCAGCCATCCAATTTTCTGAATTCTATGCTTCATCAAAAGTAACAGGCTCATTCTCATCACAGAGACTAGACGCAGCCATAGCATAGCAATCTGATGCAAAGGAGGCACTATGAGAGCCTGAACGAGTATGATATGACAAAGGTGCATCTAATTTGCTATCACGCAAAGTCTGCACCAGCCATTTTGGCATAGTTTTTGCCTGCTCAATATCAGCTCTCTCATCAACAAGTGCATCATGTAAATCTGCATCAGAAATAGAATGATCTGCATCATCATATGAAACCTGCAAAGGCTGAGAAGTTGCCTCATTAGGACCAGCACTAGACTGTCCACCTGTAAAAAGAGGCATCAACGTATCATACATGTCTTTGGAGCTAACAGATGTCTCCTTAGTACATGAAAGCAATGGCTGAATAGCATCTTCCACAAAGACAACATCACGGCTAACCAGAATGCGTTTAGTCTGTGGATGATACAGACGATAGCCTTTACTTTCAGAACTGTACCCAACAAAAATACATTTTACTGCCTTATCATCCAATTTTTTGCGATGTTGTTCAAGCACTAATGCATATGCCAAACAACCAAAAACACGCAGATGAGCAACAAATGGCTTGCGGTCATGCCAAGCCTCATATGGAGTGATAGACTACAGTGCTTTAGTGGGACACCTGTTCAGTACATATGCTGCACACATGACAGCCTCAAACCAAAAACTATGTGGTAAAGCCTGACTCTTGACCATGCACCTCGCCATCTCCATGAGTGACCTGTTCTTTCGTTAGCAACTCCATTCTGTTGAGGTGTATACGGCACTATACACTGGTGTTTTATCCCACGTTCAACCAAAAATGCATTAAAATCAGAAGACATATATTCCCCCCCTCGATCAGAACGGAGGGTGCCCATTTTACATGCTGACAGATTTTCAGCAAAAACCAAAAACTGTTTAAAGCACATGAACACTTCGGACTTTGCTTTGAGTGGATATACCCATGCATGCCTAGAAAAATCATCAATGAAAGTCACGAAGTAAAGGTAATTCCCAAAAGAGGGTGTCTGCATAGGACCACAGACATCACTATGTACAAGCTGCAATTTCTGCGTAGCCCGAACTGAACCATCTTTTGGAAAGGAGGAACGCTGCATTTTGCCCAAAATACATCCTTCACATACATGTTTTCCAGGTGCCTCGAGCTTGGGCAAAGAAGACACCATATCAGATTTCTGCAGGTGTAGCAAACTAGCAAAATTCAGATCAACAAAGCGTGCATGCCAAAGCTTTGCATCTGACATAGCCTGAGAATCATGAACTACACATGCTGAATCATTCACAGATCTTTCATAGTCTATGAGCTTATACAGCCCATGACATAAAATGCCAGAAGCAATAATCACATCACCATTTGATAGATCATGAACTGTACACCTGTCATCAACGAATTTCACAACCAAGCCAATCTTGTCTAATGTAGAAACTGATAACAGATTCTTCTTGATCCCAGGCACAAATAAAGCATTTGACAAGGTGAAAGAACTACCATCAGCAGTAGTCAGAATGATCTTACCAACTCCCATAACAGGATAAGAGGAGTTGTTGGCGCATGTGACAATATTCCTTGTAGGGGCAGGCTCGAGTGAAGAGAAGAAACTGCGCTGCGAGGTAATATGGTTGGTCGCCCCACTGTCAAAGTACCGAACATCTGAGTCCACTACAGACATGCACTGCTCATGAGAAGATGGGTCAAAACTGCAAACAATAGTAAACGCCCATTCTTCTTCCTGCACAAGATTAGCAAACTCTGTTTTTGGTGTAGAGGTTTCTGCAACAACCATTCTAGCCTCTTTTTTCTTTTCCTCTTTTGCAGCCAGTTTTGGATAGTTCTTTATCATATGATCATTCCCTTTACAATACTTGCAAAATAATTTCTGCTTTTCTGATTTCTTCTCATCTTTATCCTGGTTCTTCGAATGTGCAGCATTTGTAGATTTCTGCTTACTAGTAGAAGAGCTCCATTTTCCTTTGCCCTTCTGACTAGCCATGAAAGCTTGATTTGCAACACACATAATGGACCTGTTCTCCCTGGACTGATCTTCCTGCAACAGAATAGAGACTAACTCCTCAAATGATAAGGCATTCGGATTGCCTTTCGTCATCAACCGAAGAGTAGAAGAAAAACTCTGATATGAATCAAGAAGACCATTCAGAACGGTCTGCACAAGTGAGCTATCTGGTATAACCTCATAGAGATTATGTGAGAACAAAACTTGAGGAGAATTAGATGTCATTAGACATGTTTATAAGTGAGTAGAATCTCTCTCATCACTCAGATGTAAAATTCTCAGAAATGGAAAAATATTGCGCCCGATGTTTCTGTGCATTCTCCTTTTGTGCTTGATCATTTCAAGAATCCTTTTGTAGACATCTAAGTCCATAGCTAATGAGTCTATGGTTAAAGTTTGAGAGCCTAATTGTAAACGGGCTGTGAGAATTATGAGTAGGAACATTCATATGTGAAGAAGTGTTCACTGGTTCCTGAAATAGGCGCAAAATTCGATGTTAATGTTTTGGTCAGTTCTCCTTCCACAGTGTAACGTTTTGAGCAAGCAAGCACTCAATCTTTAAGTTGGAAGGTAAGCTACCTATGGCTAAAAGCATTTGCATAAACGGGTTCTAGGTTAAGAGAACCAAGTGTTAGAAGTTACAGGTGTCTAAATCGACTTCTCAGAAGAATAGTTTTAGACATAGGTGACTTGTTAAGTTCATTTCTCAAGATCTATTGAGTCTTTGAAGATATTTAACTTGGAGGAGGTGCGCAAACTATAGGCGACACCTTATGCAAAGTTTTATAAAAAACTTTACACATTTGATAAGTGAATGAGAGAGTTATGTGCAACAGACTTTCTGTGTAGTCATCTTCTTCACAGTTTGATCAAAATTTTGATAATTGATCATTAATCCTATAAATTGGTGAAGGTTTTGACTTACTCTTGATATAGATGTGTTCTAACTTCAAGAGTAGGTTGTTCTTTTGGAGATTAACACTCTCCATCAAGAGGTACGTCCTCTATCTCCCCCGATCTATCATTCTCCAATAAAAGAACAAATGGCGGAACCGTGTGATGATCATCCCATGCCATATACTGCAGAAATAAGTAAAGGAATGGGCACTATTAGTGTTCCGGTTGACAGAAATTTTGAAAATGAGGTAGTCAGAGTCATGAAGGAAGCCAAAATTAAAGGGAAAGACTTGTATAAGATTATAAAGCCCTTCAATATTCCTTATGGGCTACTGAAAGAGCAAACACGGCGATACATAAAGTAGATCACGCAAAAAGATCCCGGTGAGCATTTGCACTTCAAAGAAAACACCTTCAATTACACACAAGAAGGATTTGAAGCTGCCCAACCTTTGTGGAAAAGGAAATTTTTGGCAAAGAATCTGACTTTGCGGGTGCACTGGCAAGCAACACCATATTTACTACACGTAAATCCTTCTTTTTGCCCCATACCACGTCGCCGTGGAGCACGAGAATTTTTGGACATGCAAAAGACTGGTGTGCTCAATAAACAATGGTTGAATTATCCATTACTTCCGAGTCCACCTCACAATTATTTACCAATCAAAGATTACATGGCAAAATCCATTGAATTTTGGCTACATCGGTATGCAACAATACCCGACCTAACCATCAAGATGACTAATAAAATCCTCAGCATGATACTTACAGTATTAAAAGTTTTCAAACATGCAGAATATACATTTTTGAATTTCATTGGCATTAACCAAGGCACGGATATCCTTATTTTTTATCTATCCATTATGCCTAGTCATCCTACAATCATGGCATATTATTCAAGACTGATGTTCTTGCCGGGTCAATACATGCAAACTTTCGAGGAAGCCTTTTTTATCGGATTTTTTGAAATTGAGTCCGAGATTTTCTTGAAGATGTCAACGAATCTGAATGCCAGACTGGTGGCATATGAATTGGGTTTCTTCGCAGACCATAGACAGCCACCACATGATGGTGTAAACGCTGAACAATGGAAGCAACTGATGATACGTGAAGCAAATCTGCTTAATTAAATAGAGCAAAAGGTCTACAGGACGTACTCCCATGGCATTCCAAAGCCTGTCGAGGACGATAGAGTTCAAGAGGGGGGTAGTGTTGAAGGAGAGTTCAACAAAAAGAAAAGAAGAAGAAAACCAAGAAAGAAGCTTCACTAAAGATAATATATCTAAAGACATATCTGCAAGAAGCCTCGCAGGGGCATGCAACACCCATCTCTGCACAGAGCCCCACAGGGGCATACAACAGGGGGAGGTACGCAAGCGACAAGGACGGATCAAGGCCAACAAGTATCCATGAAGAAGTGCAAGAAGATATCTGGCAGATCCAGAGCCCCAGAAAGGTGCTTTAACCTCTTGGTCTTCGGGAGGTCCAGATCGAAGGATGAAGATCCAAACCTCCATATCTTCCACTGATTGCATGCATGGTAGCCTGACTTAACATAGCAACCCAGATTTAAAGGGTCATTGGAAAATTAGACTACAAAATACTTGTAGTTCATCTCCACGGTGAAAAGAAAAGAACAAGTAAAAAAATGCATCAGGTCCCAGAGGATGTGAAAGAAGATTCAAGAACAGGGCCTTTAAAATGTAATGCAAGCTTGACAAGGAGGCAAGACTGACTAAGTGATGCATGCGGTGGAAAGAAATAAACAAGCTGCAGACAAGAAGTGAAGCCTATCAATGGACGACAAAGACAAAGAGGGGGAGAGTGTTGCAGAGCAAAGAAGAGCAAAGATGCAGAGAAAAAGAAGGGCCCCAAAATTTTTCCGATTTGGACACTATGTTTTTGTACCATAGTCAGTTGTAATATATTTCCCAATGTAAATGCACTAGAGGAGTCTTCTAGATGCATACCTATAAAGATTTGTCTCATTACCCTTGTAAATTAGTAGTGAATTAGTCTTTTAGTCAATAAAGTGCCGGTCTCTTGTGTGAAAGGACCATTTTTAGGGCACATGTATATAAGTCAATTTGTGACTCTTTGTAAGGACTTTTTGCCATTGTGAGAATCAAGAGCATAGAATTTCGAATTTGTGTCTTCTCCTCTCTGTATCTTCTTCCTTGTGAGCTTGCATGCATGTGTGATGCTTGGAAAGAGTGCTTAGAAGTGTTGTCTATCCATGAAAGTGCTAGTTTGCTGTGGGTAAGGTGTGTGTGAAGTGTAGGAAGTGCTGAAGTGTAGGAAGATCATTCCCGTGGCTCAGTATTTTGCTCATAACTTGAAGCAAGAGTGTCAGAATTGAGTGAAAAGATGACCATTGGATGCGTCTTCTCGAGAGCTTTGAAATGAAACCCGCTATTCACTATATTCGGAGTTCAGAGTTGAGAGAAAAGCTCGATTTACTATTGACTACTATTCCAAGTGTCGCGACACCATGGCTAACCTTGAAAGCTTGAATGTGATGGATTTATACTTACTTGTACTTTGCTCGACTTCATTTGCATTGATCATTATTTGAATGCATGTCTCCATACACTCGACTAAGTCTTGATACTCCTTGGATTGATAATTAAAGAGTGAGTCCCCACTATATGCACTTGAAGAGGATTGAGGTATAGTCTTTTTCTCCACAAGTCCCTAAGTCGATACTTAGGTACACAGTCCTCCTTCATTGAAACCTATACAAGGAGCTCTACATGAGACAACTAGAAGGTTTTGTGATTCCAAGGAAAGAGCATTTGACATGTGGACTTAGATAGAGTCTCTATGTGATTAGCCAAGCCTTGCACCAACAATACAAAAAGTTTGACCTTGTGATGCGTCCATATGCTTTTACCATAATTCATACTAATCACAATTTATTACAAAGAAGGAGAAGGATGGTAACATATCAATGACATATAAGAATGCCTATTTTAAATGGGATTTGAAACTCCTCGGACATTCTAATCCTAACATGGTTGATGATGTATGATTATGGAAGTTTACTAGTGGATGTGTTCATAATTGCAAGAGAAGTTGTTTCATGGTGGTCACATATTTAGCAATTAGTTGTGCTTTCTATCATAGAGGTTGAATATATATCAACCTTACAAGCTTTCAAGGAAGCTTGTTGGAGCTCTTGTATATATAGAGCTTGGATTTCTTTTAATACAAGTTCCCATTTTGCATTATGACAGTTAAAGTGTCACATGATTGGGCCAAGATTTTATGTTTAATGCATAGACAAACCACATTGATTTTTGATGCCACTTTATTTAGGACATGGTCAAGATGACTTGATTCAACATGCGATGCAATCCAAATCTTGGCAATTTTTCTTACAAACTATCTCTATAAGGAAGTTCATCAAGACTAATTACGACTAGCGGAAGTTTCTTGAAGGAATCGCCCTAAGAGACCCCTAAGGTCCTCTTTTTATGTACATTGTATTCTTGTATTTTCCTTATCCTACATTTTTACCTTATAAAATCCTTTTGAAAGAGTTCTACATAGTTTATTGTTTTATTTTCTTCACATAAAAATGGGGGAGCAAAATAATGGTCAACACTCACATTCATTAATATATGAATAAGGTAATCCCCTAAGGATCATATCATGGAGTTCGCGATCTTTAGTTTTCTAGGGCAATCTTAACCCTTAGTTTCACATCTCTTCCCTTATATATGATTTCTTCATCTACACCTCCTCTCATTTCTTCTTCCTTGTGATGTGCTACTTTCTTATCACGTTTTCTTGTTCACATACAATTAGACTCTATTATTGCTGTTTCTATATGCGATTGCATCCCCTATTCCAATTTTACATCGATGCATTTAATTAAACACCAAATCATGGTAAAATTTGTAGGAAAATGTTCATTTTTGTTCAACAAATTCAAATGAACATTGCAACTACATTGCAACTTGTAGGATACAAACATGATGCAAATGCCTTGTTGTTGGATGCGAGAACTTAAACAAAGATGATTCATAGCTCAATATTTGCGAGTTGTTAGATGTAGAAGAGATTAGTAGAATACCCATCTCCATCTTATGACATAATGATCGATGCTTTTCAGTATTAAAGGACCTTCAACAAGGTGAATACACTTGACTTGAGATATTTGGACTGACATTAAGATGGAACAAGTGATAAATATTATTATGGAGTAAGAGAGAATATATGGGAAATTTAAAAATAATAGAGTTTTATCCATTTTTGTCTACATGGCTCATGGATTTTCCATTATCTCTTAATCTCTTTCGAACTATACTCTACCTTTTAATTCAATAACAAGGTCCATCTTTCAAAACTTTTCATAGATGTCCACATTTCATAGGTGGTTTGGTAAAGCTTTGGACTCTTGAGGCAGAGGTCGAGAGTTCAACCCCCATAGTAGACATGTAATGGATTTGGTCAGTTTAAATAAGTTGTAACTCAACCTACTAGTTGTAACCTAGTCTAACCCCTGCTTTGTGGGATATGGGGGTTCCCGTGGGTACTATGCCCATTCACCTATATAGTTGTACTTTCAAAGTTAAAGCTTGGGGGAGTAGATGCCTGCCAAACCTCCTTACAAAAAAACTTTTCATAAATTTTACTTTTAATTACTTTTTTTCTTGATCTTCAACCTATTCCGCCATTGGCTTGAAATTTAAAAGAGAAACTTGCACACCTAAGGGACCCTCTTTATCCCTCACTTTCAAGAACTTGTGCCACCAATCTACACCATTGAGTCTAGAGTCCAATCTACACCATGCACAACCAACAATTTTACCCTTATTTTTTAAGAATAAAAAAACATTATACTTTTAAAAAAGTGCCTTAGCATTATGAAATCCTTTGGAGTGCGAATAAGTTGATTTTAGAGCCATCTTATGTTGAAAAAGAAACCTTGGGACGCGAACAATTGTATACACTTGCTTTTTCAATTATGAGAGAAGGAAACATGCCACTATGCTTATTTATTTTTTGTATGTTGGGGTTCAAAGGTAGGTCAGCTCCCTAGGAAAAAGTTTTAGCGGATAACTCTGGGCACTACCATGCGAGCTTTGCAGCTGCTTTCCTCATAAAATGGTAAAACGTGTAAACTGTATACTTTTCAGCAGAAGATGGCCTATTGCGTATCGCAACTCTTGACTCCTAGAGTCGCCCGTGCAGGTTTGCGTCTAGGGAGCTATCTCATCGGAGTTAGCCTGATTTTTTTTTTTCTTTCCATTTCGTCATGCAGCTTCTTGCTTTGTTATTTTTCAGAGCTCCTTTCTACCAGATTGGCTTTTGCTCTTCCGCACAGAATTCGAACTGGCGGAAGTTTTGCGTCACGGTATTCTGTCGAAGGCCATGAAAGGAATGCGCTGAGTTTGAACATCGAAATGAGGGTGTGCTTCAATTCTCCAAACATTCTTGTGTGTCTGTGTGTGTGTGTGTGAGAGAGAGAGAGAGAGAGAGAGAGAGAGAGAGAGAGAGAGAGAGAGAGAGAGAGAGAGAGAGAGAGAGAGAGAGAGAGAGAGAGAGAGAGAGAGAGAGAGAGAGAGAGAGAGAGAGAGAGAGAGAGCTCTGCATTTATCGAAAGGATAAGTGTAGAGGTACCCTTTCATTCATCTCCTTGTTCATTAGACCTCGGCTCTGTCATATTTGTGTTTTGATACTATGAAATTGTTTGTCACATTTAACTCTTCACGTGTGGATATTTCATGACTTGCAGTGTACATGGATCCTCTACGCAAGAACTTTCTGGTTTTATCCTTCCTTTTTTCCTTTTTGCCTCTTGAAGATTATATGCATAGCGAATTCAAGAGGTTATTCGATAACCGCTTTTCAGAGCCTTGTTGTTTATTTAAGAGTACTTCTGTGCATTGGATTCTAAAACATACATTTGCAGAATTACTTTGGATGCAGAATGGAATTGTTCTCTTTCTCCCTATCGCGAGAGCTTTGTTTACGAGTCTAGTTGCTTGTATGAAGAGCCTAGTATGTTGCAATGCTTGTAATTAAGATCGACTTGGTTTTTGTGTTACTGGTTATTAGCACCAAAATCCTAGATTCATAACAATCATACTTCCATCCGTGGTATAAAGGTTGATATATGTTTGATCCAATTATTCAAACGTGATCAGATGTTCTTTAACTGCTGGAATCTGGGATTTAAGAGTGGATTCACAATGGGGGGCAGCATAGCTTTGCTAGACTTGTCTTGCAATCATTTATGGACATTTGTCCTATGGTGTTCACTACAGGAAGAAGCACACCTGATTATTCATTCCAAGTCACGGAACATAGATAATGGATTTGTTTTGGCTTCCCCCCTTGTCCCTTGAAAGTATGAGTGCCAAGCATAGTTACCTGAAACGGCATTTCTGGGGTCTGGAAACGGACCGGCCGTTTCCACGTTCCGTTTCCACCTGGGAACGCCGTTTCCTCCCTTTTTTTTGTTTTAGGTTCGATTGAAGGTGTATTTTTTCTGTAGTATGCCACTTGTCTACTACCGATTCTTGTGCCTCTTCCACATATGACCTGACTGTTTCGAGCTGCAGCTCTTAGCAACCAAAGATGGCTGCCCTTAGCAACCAAATAGGTCAAGACATTGGAGCCAAAAGTACTACTTAGACTACTTGTGACTTGAGTAACTACTTATCACTAATTTAAGAGCATGATGCCCCTATAATCCATGGTGGCATGTGCATATTACATAGACTAGAGTGCATAAATCATGAATCATGATGCATCTATGAGTCATGACATATGTGCATTGTGCACACATCACACATGTGACATAAGATTAAATAGACACACATGTGACACAAGTGAAGTTTAAACTTGAGATGGAGTCAATCATAATGTATTATGTAAATTGTAAATTTCTAATATCATATGAATCATGATTCATTATATATATATATATATATATATATATATATATATATATATATATATATATATATATATATATATATATATATATATATATATATATATATATATTACTGTTTCCCGTTTCCTTCCATTTCCAGATTTTTGGAAACTTGGAAACTCCGTTTCCAGCTGGTCTGAACCGAATGGTTCCAGCCATGCTGGTAACTATGGTGCCAAGTCACTTAAAAATCAATATTTTATTTATTATTTTAGTTCCAACTGGGACTTAAGTATACAGTCTATACAGTTTTCTGTTATCTTCACTGTTCACAGAGGGAGACAGTTTAAAAGAAGCTTTGTATAGTTCCACCCTCTTATGTGAACACTTAAAAGGTGGAAGAACAATTATCTGCACTGGTCTGCCTGAAATATAGCTAAACCTGATGGACGTTCTGCCTGATCTCTGCAAATCCAGCCGAAGTGACAAATTCACCCAAAAGAAATTTCATAATAGCTGCAAATGATCCATAATTTTGAAACTCGAGAGATAGATTTGCCCTAAAGCAAGTTCACAAGACCTGCAAAGGACTCATAACTTGACCTTGACCACTTGATTTCCAGGAAAAAAGAAAAACTCTAAAGTTCTTTGTTATGGCTGATATGACATTTTGAGTTATGAAATTGTGAAGTGCCAAAAGTGTGTTATCATTCTATAATGCATGGAGTGGATATGCATGTACAATAATCTTAAGCGTGTCACATACGTGGCTACAAAAATAAACTAACAAGTTCCCCTTGGGAGTGATGTTTTGAGCAAGGGGCTTATGTTTAAGGAAGTGCCAACCAATGTGGACTAAGATTGATTCACAAAAGGGAGTAGGCCCGAAGGTTTGCGAAAAGCTTTAAACTTATGTAGAGGCACAACCTTTGTGAAAAGGTATGCAACATTTTCCTATGTGGGCACTGGGCACATAAGCCAAATGGTCACTCCAATAAAGAGTCTTTCCTTGAGATAGTGATAGTGCACCCTAATGTGCTTAGTGAAAGTATGGAACACCATGTTTCTTGAATGGAAGCTTGTGAAGCTTTCTTTCAAGACACCCTTTACAAGATTTTGCATCATTTGGTAAAGGAAAAGTAGGTAAATTCTCCACAATAACTTGATCTTTGATATGCTTGAGAGTTCTATAACTGATATGGTCAAATCTAGCATGCCATAACATCATATTCTCCTTTGATGTATAAGACCGGACAACATTAGGATGACTAATTTTGAGAAATACAAACATCCCACTTTTGTTTTCACGGTTCACCTCGTAATAGACAATACTCCTCATTACGTGTGAGGATTGACGGAAGGATTTGAACCCTCGAGTGACGGAACCAAAACCCATTGCCTTACCGCTTGGCCATACCCCACAAATGATTGGCATAAATGATGATGCCATACTTCTCATTCACGAATCCTTGTCAAAAATCACTAAATCACTTTATAACTATTTGATAAGAAAGTAGATATGTATAACAAATTCTTCTTCATTTCTAGACCATAGAGAATATTAGGAATTGTAAAATTATCACTGCATTTGACTTTAAAATTAATTTCTTCAACCCCAACAACATCCAAGTCATGGTCACACTTCTACCCCATAATAGACAATACTCCTCATTACAGGATTGACGGAAGGATTCGAACCTCCGATTGACAATTCCACTTCTATTTTCACCTCGTAACAGACAATACTCCTCATTATGTGTGAGGATTGACGAAAGGATTCAAACTTTCGATTGACGGAACCAAAACCCGTTGCCTTACCACTTGGCCATACCCCACAAATGATTGGCATAAATGATGATGCCATACTTCTCATTCATGAATCCTTGTCAAAAATCACTAAATCACTTTATGACTATTTGATAAGAAAGTTCAAAGTAGATACGGATAATAAATTCTTCTTCATTTTTGGACCATAGAGAATATTAGGAATTGTAAAAATATCATTACATTTGACTTTAAAATTAAAATTTCAACCCTAACAACATCCAAGTCATGGTCACACTTCTACCTAGAAAAAACCTTTTTGTAACCTGTCATGCGCTTAGTAGCTTGAGAATGAAAATTCCAAGGATTTTTCCAAAATTGCATTTAATGCTTCTTGATCCAAAGTTATTTCTTCTACACTAACACATGCATAAGATTTTTCACTAGAAGGCTTAGGTTTTGAACCTTCTTCAACATTATTACATGATTCTCTTTTTCATTTATAAAAAAAACTCTTTTTGCATTCTCCTATGAAGTGATTTGGTTTCTTGTAATAATGGCATATACTTTTCTCTGATGCCGATGTAGTAGATTTCTCTTTTGGTGCGGTATTAGTAGTTGAAATAGATGTAGAAGAAGATATAGAGGATGACTTTGAAGTGGATGACTTACTTTCCTTTTTACTTTGTCGAGTCTTCTTCTTCTTCTTCTTCTTCTTCTTTGTAGTCTCCTTTTTCTTCTTTCCTTTAGATGATGATACTATAGCTTTATCATTTTGTTCCATACTCTTCTATGGGTCTTCATCTTGAAGAAACAAGAATTGCAACTCCTCAAATGTAATTATTTTATCTCTTGTGTAGAGAGAGAGAGAGAGAGAGAGAGAGAGAGAGAGAGAGAGAGAGAGAGAGAGAGAGAGAGAGAGAGAGAGAGAGAGAGAGAGAGAGAGAGAGAGAGAGGTAGGTAGCAGAACCATGGTAGCCAGCTATGGCTTTGGAGAACTATTCGCCTCTCAGCTACTTTTCTACATGGAAACAAAGGTACTAGATCTTACCTTAGCATTCCCCCTTGTCCTCGTCTCCTGTCAGAAGTTTCCCATACCACCCCATGGAGGGGATTGGAGAGCCTGCCTTTCTGAGCCATCCCGTCTCCATGGGCTCTAGTGGATTTGTGCACGTAGCCATGCCTTGTTCCTCCTTGCAGGATGAGGTTCTGATACCTCTCTAGGATCAGCCTTGCAACACGAGATAGCACAAGACATAGTCACACACACACAGAATCTGATCAGACGCACCTCCCAGTCATAGGGTCCATTTTCTTCCTGGTACACAGCTGAACTTTGGTTTATTTCTGCTGTGGATGCTATTTGGGCCTTTGCTCCAGGCTCCAGCTTTTACATCTGTATTTGATTCAGCAAACATGGTTCATCCCCATTTGGTTTTGGTGTTTGCACATGACATCAATTCTTATGGTTTTGTACTTATTTGATTTTGGTTCATTCTCTTTTTTGTTTATCTTTGTTTGCTTTTTATGCTTCAGCTTCATTATATTTTTGTGGGGATTGTTCTTATTGTATTTTGTTATGTGTTTGTGTTTGTTTTGCTTAGACTTTTTTCTTGTGGATAAATGCATGCATTCACGTGTCTGCATGTGCATGCATGCATTTATATACCCCCCCCCCCCCCCCCCCCCCCCCCACCCCCCTGCCACGCCAAACACACACACACACACACACACACACACACACACACACACACACACACACACACACACACACAGAGACACGTGTATGTGTTTATATGCAGTGTGCACGTGACCTGTGACACAAGGACCGAAATTTGATGCATGCGAGGGTTACAATGCCTTTGGAAGGCATTCTAGCATGGATTCATTCCTAAATAAAATAGATCCACCTTGAAATTACAATGTTCTCTTTTCCATGTAGTCCGTAGAAGATTCCCCATGTAATAAGTTTCTGCCTTTGTAGTACATGTAAATCTAGTAGCATTTATGTCGTGTTTGAAAATTGTCTATGAGGAAATGGAACGATGCGATTTCTGTTTCTATATTCTGTAGAGTAATTGCACTGAAGGAAAAAAGGTTATGTCATGCTACCAAGGCTGATCTAGGCTTCGTGCTATTTTGCAGGATGAAGCTCGAAGAGTTCTGGTACGAGCTTTTCAGGGAGAGGACAACCTTTCCAAGAAATGGGAGGAAGAAATAAAGAGAAGAGAACTTGCAGCAAGTGATGGTGGTGATGGTGGTGATGGTGGTTCTAGAGGTAGTGGCCTTGGTGGTGGGGGAGGTGGAGGTGATGGTATGGATCAAGATTCAGGCGGCCAAAATGAGCCCTGGGATTGGGAGGAAGCTGGACAGACCTTCATGGCTACATTTGTATTGTTTGTTCTTGTAGGTGATCTGAAATTCTGGCATTTCTCAAAGTTTGAATGATGATGTCTAATGGTATATTTGTTTTTATGCTTGTTCATGTAGTCTGCAATATTGTTTTGTTATATGTAGGGATTCAGCAGCGATGTTAAGGTATGCAATTGTTTTAATGCTAGAGGTACAAGGCAATTTTTGCATTTCTATCTTCGGTACTGCATGTTCCTTGCCCTGTTAGAACTCAATTTTGGTTGTTGTCTATCGAGCATGTTTTTACTTCTGGACCAGTGAACATGAGGTTCCAGGCTTCATTAGCAAACATACTCCACACATTCCAGAATGTACACTTCTGCAGTGTAGCCATTTCGAAGAAGTTCAGTGCACTGCTATTGGAGGCCCTTTAGTGCAGTGCCTCTTATGTTATGAGCAAGACATTCTTTCTTATGAGAAGCTTGGTGGTCTGTTTTTACGTGTTGTGTTTTCTATGGCTATTTTCTTGGAAGCAATTGCAAACTCAACCCCAAATACATATTTGTTTTTGTACAAGCAGGAGTCTTTATTAGAGATAGTAGGTGCATAACAAAACAAATGTTGTGTATAATCATTCAAGACTATGTTTTCTAAATAAAACTCAAATCTTTGATGCATTCATTATCTTCTCATGATCTTCTGATCTGAACAAATAAGAGATGGGTTATAGAAATTAAACTTTGTTTCCTAAATGTGCTTTTTGTATAGTACTTCTCAATCACACACGGACCAGATCAAGTGTTCGATATATTCAAGGTATTCTTCATATATATCTGGCAAGGCTTTAGGTTGAGAGTGATTCCAGAGGAGTATCTCCGAGGAGACGCAAATCCTCGAGAGGATGAGGAGCGTGAAGGAGAGCTTTTGGAAGAGGGTGATTCTGGTAAAGACCTTCAGCGTAGTGGACAGTGGGAGACAAATGAATCATATGAAGATCATGTGCCAGAAAGAGAGGAGAGTATGGAGGACACCGATTTAACATCATTTTCTGACTACAGTGAAAAAGACAGGGAGGAGCATATCGCATTACTAGAAGCCCAGTCAAGGGAAAGAGTAATGAAGATGATCCCTCACAGAAAAATGGAAGGGATGGAAGAGTTGGATGAATCATAGCGCTGGAAGCCTCAAGAGATTCAAAATTAGTATGTGTAGCTAGAACAATGCAGGCGACTGCAACTAAACTGCTGAGGTACACATCTGTGAAGTGGAAACTGAACTCCAAGAACATTTATTTTAACCTACACAAGGGTTTTTTGTAAAAAATAAGATAATTCCTATTTATTATTCGGTCGCTCTTGTTTATTTCTTATCTGGACCTGGTAGAAATTAAGTCATGTATTCTTTTAAGTGCAGGCAAACAAGAGTGGCGTTCATTATTGGTTTTGCATGCACTTGAAACAGTTGTTCATCCAGGATATGTCTGGCAAGCATTTCAAGTGAAGTGCTTTAGTAGCTGAAGTTGGGAATGTGTTCTGAAGTGATTTCAATTTTAGTGCTTGAATCTGCATTTGGTGAATCTACATGAATGTCTGTGGGTCATCGTGGTTTTTCCAATATCTTTGTACAAAATGGTTGGTCCCTTATCTTCAAATTATCTGTTAATTTGAAAGGAAAAAGTTATTTTTTAATGAACTGACTAATTCAGAATACAGTGTTTTTTTGGTATCTTGTAAGGGGTAGGTTAAGAATTGATTCATGTGTGCTGTGATGTTGATAGTGCAAAGATATTGTGCATACATTTCTCTGTGGATTATATGGAGATAACTTGATGTCAGAAATATTATTGATCTATTTTAAGTAACGGTCCTGGTGAACTTTGCTTCCTTCGCTATCCTTCTCTATTTTCGATGTAGGTTGTTTATGCAGGCTTTATAACACAAATAAGAAGTCTGATAGTTCATTGGTTGTCTTGGGTATGAAAGGAAAAGATACTGACATATATGAACTGACACAGTACCAATATGAATCATGAAAATCAAGGGATACATCCATGAAGCCTAGGATGGAGAACAGTGCACAAGTCCTCAACATTTCATTGTATTAAACCCTGGGGGACATCTTTTGTGATGCTTTGCAAGTGACTGTCTCTGTCATGGAAAACCCCCCAAGATCTTCAGACAGGAGGCCTTTTTTGTTGGAGATTTGAATAGTGCATACATTTGTGTCTGGAAATGTGCAGCTTGGCTTGGGATTTCAAAGCATGAAACCTGTTAGAAATATATGATAATTCTAGTGGTCTGCATTCTCCTACTGATTCGTGGTGGATAGATGCAAATAACATGGTTGGAAATGCTATACACGCATCTTCTACTGATTGATTAAGATCTTAAGATGATAATACTAGTAGTCTGCATTCTTCTACTAATTCTTGGTGGATCAACACAAGGAACATTGTTGAAAATGCTATATATGCAACTTTTACTAATTGGTTACGATCGTAGAAACACTGGTGCCGTCTGTATTGTTGGAGAACTCACATTCATATCGAAGAAAGAAGTGAAAGCATGCATTTCTGTAGATGTGATCTCAATCATGTATTTGCTGCAGCCTTTTTTGTTCGAAACATGAGAAGGGGCATGCCATACCGCTACAAATTTTGATAAGAAAATTCAGCAATTTACATCCAACTGGCATGCCATACCATTACAATTTTTGATAGGAAAAATCAGCAATTTATGGCTTGATGTTTATCGTCGATAGTAGCCAAAACTTTTGGCAAGGTTAGGTTCAAGATCTTGGGTTCACTTAGGGTTGATATTGACATCATATTGATTGGGCACAATTTTATATTAATATCTGATGTATGGGTGCAAGGTTCATTGAGCTCGCTGATTTTATTAGGGTTAACAGTATATACACATTAAAGCCCAATCAGTTTTTCACTCATGGATCGACTTATCAAAATGCGTTTCAAATCAATTAATGGCATTGACCCTTACGTGCATGTTCTCAGAAATTAAAAAGATGAGATTGCTAGAAATTCAAATATCAGGGTAAGAATTGGTCAGTTTTCAGATGTAAGTGGTAAAAGAGTGGCCGAGAATTATTTGAGATTTGTAATAGGTGGATTATTATGTTACAGTCCATGGTGGTGAGGAGATTATTAAGTTGGGATAATTAGATATTACTCATTTTATGATTGTTGCAAATATAGAGATAATTTTATTGAGAACAATTGAAGTGTCCATAGCGGTCCAACAACGTAAATGTTGAGGCTTGATTGTTTTTTTATGTGCTTCCTATTTAAAAATCTTTTCAACCTGTAAGAACCTTAGTATGTGAGATCATGAAGTCTGCTTCCTCATTTTCATTCTTTAATATCAGCTTGTTGATTCTGCTTAAGATTCTTGTATTGAGGTATGTTCTTTATTTATGCTGTTTTCACCTTTTTTTTTCTGTTTTTCTAATGATAGCAACATTTTGTTAGTGGGCTGCACTTTTTTATTAATAAGGTTAAAGAGAGTGCTTTAGACCCTAAATCCTTAACTAGTTTTAATTACGAATGATTACTTCTGTTGAGGTGTGAGAATATTAACTTTATTGGATCCATTTGTGTATATGACCTGTGCAGGGAACATTGTTCCATCATACTTGCACATTACTTTCACAAAATTACATATACTACAGATGAATTTCTATTATTCTTCGAGAATTTTCTTTTTCCTTTCCGAAAAAGGAAGCTTGATCTTGCGGTCTATTCATGCTGATAGCTGGAATTGATAGTGTAATGTGAAAGGCATAGTACCCATGACACCCCCCGAATCCCACACAAAACAAAGCTTCTTTAAAGTCCAGTATAAGTGATAAATTTAATAAACAATACACAAATATTTGCTATATTCTTTCTAATGTTGATGATAGGTCCAGTATAAGTGATAGGTTGATGATAGGTCCAGTATAAGTGATAAATTTAATAAACAATACACAAATATTTGCTATATTCTTTCTAATTTGTGCAGCGTTGAGGAATCACATATGAAGGTAAGGGGTGTTCTAATAAAGTAAGTTAATGGATTGGATTCTAGTGATCTTAACACAAGTTGTTTCAACAATCATAAAGTGGGACATGATTCCAATAAATCTCTTAGTCAATTTAAGTATATTTCATGAGCATTTTGGAACCTTGATTAAGATTATGAAGAAAGTTTTTCAAAGTCTTGTGGAGATATGACCATTTTTCTGGAGGATTGTAGAGACCTGTTCTTACTAGAGTGCTCATGTTTGCTTCATGGATTATAGAGTTCTTGCTAGTAATGATTAGAAATAAATGCATGCTACAACTCGTGGAGTATATTTATATGAATGACCTAAAAAAAGACATTCATAATAATCTCATTGATGCTTTTGTAGAGTGTTCAATTAGATATTATGATCAATGCATAGAGAACTTCTGGAAAATTTTAAATATGGGTGGTTAGACAAATATAAAGATAGAGAGATAGGTAAATAGATTTAAGGTAGATAGAAAGACAATAATCCAAACGGATGGATGGATGAACAATTGAAACGATGGATTGGGTAATTGATAGATGCATGAAGGAATAGATCGATAGATTCATCGATGACTCCATAGATATATCCGTGGATAGATAGAAATATCGAGTGATAAATAGATAGATAGAAATAACATAGAGAGATAGATAGAAATATTGAAAAATACATAGGTACATAGAAAGAAAGATAAAAAAATAGATAGAAAGATTGCAAGACAAATAGATGGAAAGATCATATATATATATATATATATATATATATATATATATATATATATATATATATATATATATATATATATATATATATATATATATATATATATATATATATATATATATATATATATATAAGTAATCATGTTGATTGATAAACGGATGGATGGCTGGATGGACATACAAATAGATAGATAAATAGAAAGTCACATAGACAGACAAACATGTAGACAAACAAGTAGATAGGTAGACATACATAGAGAGAAACAAACAGAGAGACATATGGACAGGTAGACAAATTGAAATTCATACAAATGGATAGGTAGAGAGATAGACAAATAAAAGATAGCCTGATAGAGAGGTAGAGAGATAGACAAACAAACATATAGCAAGATATAGAAACAATTGGATAGATAGACAAATAGATCGATACATAGATAGATATATAGATAGACCAAGAGAAAGAAAGAAAGATAGATAAATGGATAGATTGACACATAGATAGAGAGAGGGAGAGAGACTAACTGACATATAAAAAGATAGATAGATAAATAGATAGATAGTTAGATATATAGAGAGAGAAGAAGGAAAGAAAGAAAGTCTTTTTATGTCTATGATAGGCCAGAATCGGCCTATGAGACAAAACATAGGATACATGATGCGGATGTCATTCGACTGTCACAAAGATAAAACAAGATCATGAAAAGCTAATACAATCTAGTCTCAAACATGAGTGGTGAAATACTAAGGGTGATGGAGCCCTATCTCAAGGGGTATACGAGTGTCTATATGTCGAGGGTAGTACAAACATGACAATCCATCTATCTACTACCTCCATCCAGTGTCAGTGGAGGGGTGGAGGATGTGGCATATAGGTGGAGCCGGTGCTAGGTCTTCCCATATGAAAGCTATAGGATCTGCTCTCATTTGGACTACTCGCACCGCAGACTCCTGGCGCTATCGAGCTCAAATATCCTCTATCTAGCGATGTTATGGCCTCACTCCTTTGAACCGTGTGACTCGTGGTCGTCGTCTAGCTAGGCTCATCTCATCCTGCTGTAGTGTCACTCCTTGCTAGGAATCAGGTAGGGGGCACTATGGCCCTCTGGAAAAATGAGTGACCTGCAACTATCTCCTCTCCATCTGTGTAGCTGTGTGTGTCAGTGGTATAAGTGCATCGCTATGGATCTAGATCTCTGTGAGGAAACATGCTAATTGTCTCTCATCTCCAGAGTCCATAATCTCTTGTAGGGTGGGTTGTCCTCTGAACAAAGTCTCATATCTGTCTTTAGTCTGAGTGTATGCTCTGCATCGACATACAATCTTCTCTACCCTAGGGACCCCATTGTGTCTCCCATTCTTGATCTCTAGTTTGTGTGATGCTACCCTAAGTTGACCAATCACCACTCATGAACTGTGTGGCATATAGATGTCCATATAGTGTGATCTCTGTATGAACCCATTTGACAACATGGTGAGAAACTCGTCTCTATAGTATGACATCCTCCCCTCTAAACTAGAGAGAGAGGGGGGGAGGGACACACACACACACAAAGAGAGAGAGAGAGAGAGAGAGAGAGAGAGAGAGAGAGAGAGAGAGAGAGAGAGAGAGAGAGAGAGAGAGAGAGAGAGGGGGGGGAGGGAGGGAGGGAGGGAGGGGGAGAGAGAGAGAGAGAGAGAGAGAGAGAGAGAGGGGGGGGGGGGGGAGGGAGTGAGGGAGGGAGGAGGATGGCAGGGGAGAGGGGGGGGAGGGAGAGGGAGGAAGAGGGAGGGGGAGGGAGCGGGAGGGGGAGGGAGCGAGAGTGGGAGGGAGCGAGAGTGGGGTGGGGGAGGCACTACTAGAAATAGGGGGTGTCGCGACGTCCTCCAATGAAAAAAAGCGGGTCTCGTCGCTTATGCAATGCTAGCGTCGCATAAGTGACAAGACTTTTTTTGTATAAAAAAAAAGACAATTTGTTGCATAAGCGATGCATAGCGTCGCTTATGCGATGCTAAAAATATGCATCGCAAAGAGCGTCGCTAGCCAACGATGCATTTAACGATGCTGGAAAACTGCCTCCGACGTTGGAGCGTCGCATACACAACGTCCTGGTATTCCAGAGCTTCGCATAAGCGACACTCTGGAATGTTAAAAAAAAATCGATTTCTCCCCGCACATTTGTGCCAAGATTAGGAGATGAGAGAGAGAGAGAGAGAGAGAGAGAGAGAGAGAGAGAGAGAGAGAGAGAGAGAGAGAGAGAGAGAGAGAGAGAGAGAGAGAGAGAGAGAGAGAGAGAGAGAGATCGACATGGTTTTAGCACACACATCTCTTGAAGCAAGGTACGCGCACACACACAAACACACACACACACATACACACACAGATTTACACACACATGTACATATGCATACACACACATATACACACATAGACACACACACATACACACGCATACACACATATACACACACATACACATAGACACACACACACATACACACACATACATATTAGACACATACACACTTACACACACACAAACACACATCCACACACATTTCAACACACACATACACATGCATACACACATATATATACACATACACACGTATATGCACACAGACACACATACACACATAGATACACACACATACACACATATACACACACACACATACACACAGATTTACACACACACATACACACTAATTTACATACACACATACACATGCATATGCACACACATATATACACACATAGACACATGCATACACACATGCATACACACATAGACACACACACATAGACACATAGACACACACACACATACACATACACACTTACACACACACATCCACACACATTTACACACACACACATACAGATGCATACATACACATATATATACATACACACATATATACACACATAGACACACACATACACACATAGACACACATACACACATACACATAGACACACACACACACATATAGACACATACACACACACGTAGAGAGACATACACACATTCACAACATGCATACATATGCATACATAATGCATATGCATATGCATACATACATACTTACATGCATACACACACATACACACACATGCATACATATGCATACATAATGCACATGCATATGCATACATACATGCTTACATGCATACACACACATACACACATACACACATACACACATAGACACACACACATACACACACATATATGCATACACACATAGAGAGACATACACACACATACACATACATACATACATAATGCATATGCATACATACATACTTACATGCATACACACACATGCATACATAATGCACATGCATATGCATACATAATGCACATGCATATGCATAGATACATGCTTACATGCATACACATACACACACACATAGACACATACACACATATACACACATACACACACATATACACATAGATTTACACACACACATAGACACACACACACACACACACACCTACACAGACACACTTACACATGCATACACACAGACATACACACATACACACATGTATATACACACATAGACACATATACACACACATACACACATATACGCATACACACTTACACACACACATATACACACATACACACATCCACACACATTTACACAAAAACAATCACTTGCATATAGACACATACATACATATACACATGTATATACACACATAGACACACACATAGACACACACACACATAGACACACACACACACACACATAGACATACACACACATACACACACACATGGACACATACACACACATATATGCATAGACACACACATAGAGACATATACACACATATATGCATACACACACATAGAGACACACACACACACACATACACATACATGCATACATACATGCTTACATGCATACACACACTCACATATACACCTACCTACACATATACACACATACATATGTACACGTTATATATATATATATATATATATATATATATATATATATATATATATATATATATATATATATATATATATATATATATATATATATATATATATATATATATATATATTTCTAACCCATTCTCTTTTATATGTACAGGTATTATGGATCCTAGTAGAGAGAGAAAGGTGAAACTCACTCTCATAAAAAGTCTTATGAGAGCAAGAGTACCACCTGATACTCTAGGGATCATCATGCATGAGTACTCAGAGATGCCTGATGATGAGCTGGATTTCAGGATCGAAATGCTTACCCAACGATCAGAGGAGGGCTCTTTTGTGGCTCCACATGCAGGAAGACATCTATCTGCTCATAGGTATGTTTTTTTTCACAAAATTTTTTAATGATATTATAACACATATTTTTATTTATTTTTATCTATCTATTTTCAAGCCACCTATACCACCTCCTGATCATGATAGTAGAGCACAGGTGCCTATGAGGACATGCATAGGCACCTTAGGGCTCGAGTGTGATATAGAGCCAGAGGGGAATATTGTGTACATAGGGAATGGATTGGAGTTCAAGAGACGAATGCGAGCATTATGCGACTCTTACCTGTGCCTTGTCTACTTGCAGTGGAAGTAGGTATAAATTTTACATATAAATTGAAATAAATATCTTATGTTTTATTTACATGATTTTTTTTATTTTTGTAGTGAGCATGATGAGAGGGATAAAAATACGTACTTAGTTCACTTCAGACAGAGTTTGGGACAGGATGGTTGCATAAGTGGTGTCTAAAAAAGATGTAAACACTTATGGCTCATCGTCGCGATAATGATGCATTGCTTTTATGTATATATATGTGGATATGAGTATGTGCTTTTATGTATGTTTGTATGTATGTGAGAGAGAGAGAAAAAAAAAAGTGAGACTAGAGGTACAAATACACGCATACACACACATATACAGCATACATGCACATTTACACACATATACACATACATGCACATTTATACATACACACACATACATCCACATTTTTACACACACACACACATGCATGTAGTTACACACATATAATGAATACACACATACACACATACACATACACATACTCACATACACATACTCACACACATACACATACACATACACATACACATACACATACACATACACATACACATACACATACACCTACACATACACCTACACATACACCTACACATACACCTACACGTACACCTACACATACACCTACACATACACATACACATACACATACACATACACATACACATACACATACACATACACATACACATACACATACACATACACATACACATACACATACACATACACATACACATACACATACACATACACATACACATACACATACACATACACATACACATACACATACACATACACATACACATACACATACACACACACATACACATACATAATCATATGTACACACACATAGACTCACATAATCATATTTACATACATATATACACATACACATGCATACACACACACATACAACACATGCATACACACATATAGATACACATACATACACACACATGCATATGCACATATAGATACACATACATACACACACATGCATACACACATATAGATACACATACATACACACACATGCACACACATATATATATATATATATATATATCTATATATATATCTATATATATATATATATATATATATTATATGGATATATAAATTAGAGTATATATATCTCATTTTATAACAATACACACACACACACACACACACACACACACATATATATATATATATATATATATATATATATATATATATATATATATATATATATATATATATATATATATATATATATATATATATATATATATATATATATATATATATATATATATATATGTGTGTGTGTGTGTGTGTGTGTGTGTGTGTGTGTGTGTGTGTGTGTATCCTAATTCAAAAACCCTATTATAAGTATTCTAATTCACAAATCCTATTTCAAATATCCTAATTCAGAAACAGTAATTTTGATATTAGGGTTTTACAAACCCTAATTTAGAAACTCTTATTTAGTCGTTTAGCCATATGATTGAAGTATATGTACACATTGCATCCATTCCTCCGACGTCCTACTAGAGAGATGTCTCTCCTCCCAACCTTATGCCTCTATATATAGCTACTCGAATCAACGAGGATCATTTTATGTATAAAGATATATACACATCGTGTAGATACACATACATAAATATAAAATGGAGTAGATACATTATCCATCACACATACATGCCTATATGCACACATAAATATATATACATGCATACATATTTACATGTACACATTTACACATAGACATACATATATACAGGTACACATCACATATACGTGCCTACATGCACACATGTATACTTATACATGCATACACAATTATAAACACTTGCATATATTACACAAATGCATATGCATCTATACATGTATGCATACTAACACATGTATACATATATCACACATACGCACACACATACATATACTTGAAACACATATATATATATGCATACTAACTTTCCTCTTCATCATCAGTAGAATCAGCATGTAGAGTATTATCCTCTTCATAAAAAAGGTTCGTATCATTATCATGTATAATGATTCTAATTTCTCTTTCAGATGTTGATGTATCAGTATCTAATGGTGAATCATCAAGAGGACTTTCTTCAATCTCTCTAACAATAAACTATTCAAACAATGACCTACCTCTAGGCTGAACATGAATGACTTGCCACCAAGGATGAGCATCTAGGTTTTTATAAAAAAATGCTTGTTCAATATGCCTAGGAAGAATATATGGTTCTTTAGTAGATCGCATTACCTTGGAAGAATCAATTGCCAAAAACCCAGATAATTCCTTTCTTAATGTGGAATTACTACTTTATACTCGGCTCGAAACTAGTCAACCTTCAAAATGACCTATCAAAATATATAAAAACAAAAACCCATTATTAGGTGCTTAAAAAAATAATAAACTCTATCATAAAAAATATAAACTTTTTTCTACTTGTTTGAATGTACGTAATGATATTTCATAGATACCAACAACAGTTCCCATGTAACCAAGTTCACCATCTATAAGGTTCGTGTCTTTTGAGCTAGCACGTGATAGTTGGTTGAAAGAAGCAACAATACTAGAATCCTCTGTTTTACGTAAAGAATCAATGGCTTTGATTTTAATATGCTATCCAAAAGTCCACATATTTGTGAACATTCGAGCCTGCAAAAGAAATTAAATTAGATAGAAACTAATATACATATATGAAAAAAACAAAATATTATTAAAATAAAATTACCTTTTGTTCACAACCTATCATTAACTCTGTCTGCTCATCTAAGATTTCTTCATTATTTGTGTTGCCGCGTTGCAAACGAGTATATAGCCAATCCATGAAAGAAGATATATTTGTAATCTCATTATTATCGAGATTATGTCTATATCTTTTGTTTCTTTGTCTTTTACTTCAGAGATTTTGAAGTTCTTGTTCGTACTCGCTAAGGAATGCTTGCATGCATTCGCTATTATATGCTACAAAAGTAGAAACATCATTTTTTTCTTGAAATGTAAATAAAAATGGAAATCCCTTACCTAATAGTATCTCATCTGTTATTTTTGAAGAAGTCTCGTTGGTTCATGCATGTGGAGCTTCTTCATGAACTCTTTCAAGGTAGTCACTAACATAATACATGCACTCTTCAAGCATCCAACCCTTTGCCATTGATCCTTTTGGTTTCGCTCTTTGTCGCAGATAACCTTTTGATATTCCCATAAATTGCTTGACCTAAAAAATCCATCGAGTGTTGACAACACCTGCAATCTCTATTTCATCTACAAGATGGACTAATAAATGAACCTGCATATCAAAAAATGAAGTAGGAAGCTCTTTCTCCATGAAACATAGTAGCTCTTTGCATTCACATTTTTTTGTGGGATCGAGTTTTTGTCAATCTCTTTTGATGTAATCCACGTATACATATCAAAAAAGAATTTATAAAGAAGTTAATTAAAAAATAAAAGATATCAAATAAAAGTATCATAATTACGTTATAAGTGATCCAAGATGATAGATCACATCTCGTACTCCTTTCATTCTACATCCATCGATAACCAAAGATAAAATATGTTTCAAAAAGTTATGCCAATCATGGGTCTCGAATCAATTGAATCCTATTGTTGATAGTCTGTATCTCTTTTGTCGTAAGTACCCAAGGAGCAAGTGCATAAGTCTTCGTTTCCTGTAGATGTCTATCAAAAACTGGCCATAACTTTGGTTTTCGGTTTTGATGTTTCAAATCATTCCTTGATGCTACGGTATCTTTTAGTCCAAGAAGATGCTGCCATAATGAATAACCAATACTCTTGAATATATGCATAGGATCAAGAAGATGACTTTTAACACTTTCCAATACTTCAAAGAATACCATATTGATATCTTCTCAGTGAGTGCCAATTTTCCTTTACCTCTCTTCACATACTCATTATCTTCATCATCATTGAAGATTTTTTATTCTAGATCTATTAGAGATCCATCTGTCCATTCTTTATACCAATCCATTGGCATCATAGGTTTTGGACACTGACCTATTTCAAGCTTTCCATTAAAATGTATCGCTTCTCTTTTAGATCTTAATGGATGATCATCAGGAAAGAATGTCAAAGATAAATATTTTTGTTGAGATATTTACTATAGATTGATCTCAACCAATCACCACAATATGGACAAGATTTATAACCCTTAGTAGATATTCGTGCATCATGAAAACGATCAAAATATAATTAGATTAACTCACATTTATTTGTATGCATATTGAATAAAAAAATTACATCAATACCTGAACAAGCACCATATCGTAGAAAATCGTGAATAGTCCAAGCCACAATACCACGAACCATAATATTTCTTTCATTGATGCTTTTCGATAAATCAATGACATTAATACCTCTCCATAACTCTTGGAGATCGTCAATGAGAGGAGCAAGATATATATTCATATCTTTAACTTGTCTTTTTCTTGGGATCAAAAGTGAAAGCATTAAATGTTCCTTTTTGATGTTAAGATATCGTGGAAGATTGTAGTTTATGTCTACGACTGGCCACATTGACCATTTATTGGATTTCATGGAGAATGGATTAACCCCATCTAATGCACCCATGTCAAAAGCTTTGATAATTTGATGCTTTGAAACATATGTCTAATCCGTGAAGCCAATGGAAAATGTCTCAATACCTTTTTTGGGATTTTACCTTCTTCGTCCTTATATTGAGGAGATTGACATTTTGGACATGTCAAAGAGTCTGCATATTCACCTCTATATAAAATAAAATCGTTAGGACATGCATGTATACATTGATAATCTATACCAAGATTGTTGATTATCTTCTTCATTTCATCATGTGAGGTAGGAAGAATATTCAGACTTGGTAAAAAATTTTCATATAATAACCTGTAAGTTAATAAAAATTAGACATATTAATAAAAATAAATAAATAAGTATACATATATGCATATAATTTTATATATGTGTATGCTTATGTGTATGTGTATGTGGATGTGTACATGCATGTGTATATATATGTATGTGTGTATATGTGTTTTATATGTGTATATGTATGTATATATACATATGCGTATGTGTATGCATATATGTATGTGTATGTGTGTATATATGTGTATGTATGTATGTATGTATGTGTATGTATGTATGAATGTGTATGTATGTATGTATATGTGTGTATGCATGTGTAGCTGTGTATATTTGATTTTGTTTTGTTTTGTTTTTTTTTTTTTTTGTATATTGTGGTTTGCAGACTTTCATATCTAGACCACTGAATCGTTTGGTTGTCTTTATATTCAATCTATTACCTGCCTTGCTAACTAAGACTTACATATTTGTTTAAAAGCATTAAGTATCAGTTAACTATGGAGGTATTAGGTTGTTTGAAAATAAGACAAGCAAAATTCTCTCCATGATTTTGGAAAATGGATGAATAATTATAAAGTATGGGCATACATGAAGTGTTCATTCAATGCAAGTTCTTGTTCTTACCGTAGCTAAGGTAAAAGCAAATACCTGCACTGAATGAATGCTTTGTGTATGCCCATCCTTTAAAATTAACCTTCCATCCTTCAAATTCTTCGATGTAAATTTACTTCTCCTATTTTCAAAAGACTTAATACCTCCATAGCTAACTCATACTTAATATTTGTATGCACACTTCATAATAGAGTTGGAAGCACAGGTATTAGGTCGACTAGAATAGGAGAAGCAGATGTGTCAGAAAGATTCTAAAGGTTGGGCAGACAATTCCAAAGGTTAGATGGACAAAATCTTCATTCGATACAAGATGTATAATTTGACTTTACTCTCATAACATGTGTATATGTATGTTTATGTGTATATATATGTGTATGTATGTATGTGTATGTATGCATGTGTAGCTGTGTATATTTGATTTCATTTCTAATTTTCTTTTTGTTTATTGTGATTTATAGACTTTCATATATATATATCTAGTCCACTGAATCGTCTGACTGTCTCCCATTTTATAGTCAATCTATTACATGCCTTGTTAACTAAGGCTTACATATTTGTTTACAAATATAAAGTATCAGTTAGGTACAGAGGTATTAGGTCATTTGGAAAATATGAGGACCAAATTTATCTCGAAGATTTTGAAAGATGCATGAATAGTTTTAAAGGATGGGCAGACAGAAAGTGTCCATTCAATGCAAGTTCTTGTTCTTACCTTAGCTAAAGTAAGAACAAAAACCTGCATTGAATGGACGCTTTCTTTCTATCCATCCTTTAAAATTATTTTTCCATCCTTCAAAATCTTTGAGATAAATTTGGTTCTCCCATTTTCCTAACGACCTAATACCTCCATAGCTAACTAATACTTAATATTTGTATGCAAAGTTCTTAAAAGAGTTAGCAGCAGAGGTATTAGGTCAACCAAAATAGGAGAAACAAATGTGTGAGGAACATTATAAAGGTTGGGTGGACAATTCTAAAGGCTAGATGGACAAAACATCTTCATTCGATACAGGTATGTATAATTTGACCGTACTCTCATAACATGTGTATGTGTGTATATGTGTGTGTATGTTTATATTGTGTATGCATTCATGTATAATTATGTGTATGTCTATATATGCATGTATTTATATGTACACACACACACACACACACACACACACACACACACACATATATATATATATATATATATATATATATATATATATATATATATATATATATATATATATATATATATATATATATATATATATATATATATATAGAGAGAGAGAGAGAGAGAGAGAGAGAGAGAGAGAGAGAGAGAGACAAAAATTTATAAATTATACCTTAATAGTGCCGAAACAGATACATTACTCCATCCAAAAAGATTTTGAAGATTGAGAATAAGTAAGCTTGCACTTAGTCATGTCAAACAAGTTCCTTCGTATACATGCTTTAGACATTCCTCTCAAAGATATTTCTCATTTTTAGAAATATCAATGCTCTCATTGTCATTTTGATACCAATCCTCAAAAATCTGGCATGCCATTATCTTCATCATTGTCACACAAATCTTGTACTTTATCTTCTTTTGAATATAGATCTTTCAACCTTGCATATTCGAGAGGATCATTTTTGCGTAGCCTCCTCATAGAAGCTTCTGATAAATGAGGTCTTACTGACAATTGTGAATGGTGTGGAGGAATGTTATCAACATCATACGTTGGAATCTACACACATGAATAAAAATCATTAGTATTCCATAAATGAATAAAAAGTAAACTTTAAACATAAAATTAAATATGGATAGAAAATTTTCATTCTCTCTCTAGCTAAAAGGTGCTCTTGGAGGTCTACGCCATCCATAATTCACTAATAATTCATCAACAACATGTAATGTAGTAATAGCATTGACAACTATGTATCTTGATACATCTCTACTCATGTATGGTAATTCATGACTATTTTCACGCTCCTCAAATGTGTAATTAGTCCTTGAACTATTATATAACCCTCGACTACTATTTATTAAATTTGCTATATTTCCATGCATGTAAGGTCTTCCATCAATATATAATCTTTCATTTTCTGCATGTGAAATCCTTCTACTAGTAAGGGATGCTGCATTCAAGCATATTCCATAAGTACTCATGCTTTGAACATAACGTGCAAGTCGATGCCAATCTCCCCATCCATATACACGACCACAAAATGACATAAGAGTGACTTCAGAGTTCAGAGGCACATACAAATCCTCTACAATAAAGAGACCACGACCAACACTAGTAATAGTGGATGGAGCAATCATATGGCGATTACCCCAAAAGTTGAAAACCTCTCCATCTAAAGGAAGTGGTCCTCTACTCCATCCTCCATATCTTCTTCTATCATATGTTTGTACTAGAGAACGATCACGAGCTGGCAATGGATAATCTCCAGCCATTTCAATCTCTAAACTAGGAGGTAGAAGATTTGTAGAAACCTCTGCTTGTAATTGATGAACAACAAGTCCATGATGTGTATGAGGTATATTAACATTATGAGTATGAGAATTATTATCATCATCATCATCATCGAGCAAGTATTCTTGTATATCAACAGTAATTTGATTCTGTATATGGTTTTTAAATAAAATAATGACATTAATTTATAGAAAAAATACATACCCAAGAATTATCACATTGACCAGGTGGTGGTGCATGCTCAAAAGTACCATACTCTACCTCATGTTCAATACATTCCAATCGTGGTATTCAATA
Organism: Ceratopteris richardii; assembly: GCA_020310875.1. Taxonomy (NCBI): domain Eukaryota; kingdom Viridiplantae; phylum Streptophyta; class Polypodiopsida; order Polypodiales; family Pteridaceae; genus Ceratopteris; species Ceratopteris richardii. Next base: position 50,276,997 of record CM035418.1, read on the forward strand.
CATGCGATAGCAAGAGTTACACCAACATATAAAATGCTCTTGATAGTAAATTCATCATAATTCCTATCGGAGGACACATGTGAAGTCATTGCATGGGTAGGAGGTGGTGGAGTGCCCTCTGTTTGATCAAAATCTGATTATAACAAGAAACAAAAAAATATATCAGTTATGTATCCATCAAATATATTTAAAATTAAAAGTTTGATGTACTTACAATATATAGTCCTTGCACGATTAGGAGACGATGGTGGAGTTCCATCTAATTGATCGGAATCTACAAATAATGGTATTTGATATTAATAATCTGATTATTTACATACATAAACATTCACATATAGATATTTACACATACACACATATTCACATATACATATTTACACATTTACACATACACACATATTCACATATACACAAATACACATTATTGTGGGATAAATGCATGTATTTTGTATGAATGAGTTTATATGCATGCATGTGTATGTGTGTACGTATATATGTGGATATGTATATGTGTGTTTATGTTATATGTATGTATATGTGTATATGTATGCATATATGTATGTGTATATGTTTGCATGTATATGTGTATGTGGATATATGTATGTGTATGTGTGTGTATATATGTGTATGTATTTTGATTCTTTTTTTCTGTTTGAGATTAAATTAACAAGAGATATTGTATGGTGGAAAAAATAAGAGGCGACATAACATACCACCAGAGACGTGGTAGTTTTTCGTAGACAACTATGTCTTCAAGAGTCATTTCCTCAGCAGAAGGTTTACAAATTAATAGTTTATATTTATAATTTCCATATATTTTATTAATATTTTACATTTAATTTATGTATTTCTTTTGTCTTTAAATAAACAGGCTACGGTAAAGAAGAGAGTTGAGTCAAGCCACACATTGCACCTAGGCCAAATGGGCCATCATGGTTTTGTAGCTACATTTGTAAGTATATGTGTTATTCTAAGTATATTTTTTATTTTGGTTAAAATGCAAGAAACTAATCTTTTTTATTTGTTTCAATGCAACGAAAGGATTATGGCTGATATCCTATGAAACATGAGATTGAGTACGCTACACATTTTGGATATTGGCGTTTGAGCGAGTATATGCGAGATCATCCAGATGCATATGTGAGTATTATTAAATTTTATATAATTATTTTATTTTTATGGATTGGATGAGGTGGAGAGACAGGCATAGGATGGACAATCTCGATCGTCACAGGGTGCTCACACAGATACATTAGATCATGCAGTTGATCGTGATGATGAGGATGAGGATGAGGATGATCATGATTCTGATGATGATGATGATGATGATTAGGATTCTTGATTATGACATTGGATGTGTATTTACATTGACACATACACACACACACACACACACACACACACACACATATATATATATATATATATATATATATATATATATATATATATATATTATCTACATAGTGTTCATTTCAGTTATGTTTTGAATTGTGTGTATGGTATTAAGTAATCAAAAGTCTTGGTCTATTGATTGTTATAATTTATTGTTTGCATATGCATGTGTATGTGTGTGTATGTGTAAGTGTATGTGTAGATGTATGTGTGTGTATGTGCATGTGTATATGTGCATATGTGTGAACCTGCATCTTCATCATGTATAAGTGTCTATGTGCATATCAATAAGTGTGAGTATGCTAACTAATGAAAATAACACAATTGAAATGATATACAAAGAATGGAAATTGTACTTAAGTTAGCACATTCCGTCGTGTCACACGTTGATAAAAACGTCGTATTGCTCCTCGTTTAACCGATGGCTGTGCTCGAGGATTCTTGCGATGCTTTTTACAATTTTATAGAGACAAAATTATGTCACCTTAACTGTCGCTATGCGCCTGTATTCCTTGTAATGAGGGAGCAAGAGTGAGGGGATGGGGAAGGAGCGGAGAGAGAGAGAGAGAGAGAGAGAGAGAGAGAGAGAGAGAGAGAGAGAGAGAGAGAGAGAGAGAGAGAGAGAGGAGGGAGGGAGGGAGGGAGGGAGGTGGAGGGAGCCAAGCATGTAGGTAGGCTGGATTGTGATGATGAATCAATAACTTGATAGGAAGATGTATATTTTGGTAGATAGTTTGATGGATAGATGGAAGGATATATAGATGATTAGATATATGAGTAGAAAAATAGAATGGATTGATAGAAGGATAGTTTCATAAATTGTGAGATTGATAACTAGATTGATTGATGGACTCTCTTTCTCTCTCTCTCTCTCTGTGTCTCTCACACACACACACATACATACATACATACGTACATACATACATACATACATACATAAATACATACATACATACATACATACATACATACATACATACATACATACATACATATATACATACATACATACATACATACATACATACATACATACGTATGTACGTACTTACATACATACATACATACATACATACATACATACATACATACATACATACATACATACATACATACATACATACATACATACTTAGATACATACATACATGCATACATGCATACATACATACATACATACATACATACATACATACATACACACACACACATGTCATGAGGAAGGAGATAAGGAAGAGAGCTCACTCACACACTCTCACACTGTAGCATTTTGAGATATATCAACTTCACACAATTTTCGTGTACATAATAGCATTTTCTGATGCTTCAACTAATGTAGTATCCAAATTCAAATTATGATCTAATAGCAAAGAAATTGGCTTAGGATCAGCTATACCATGCTTTTGCAACATACTCAAGGCATATTGCCTTTGCGACATCCATATACCTATTTGTGTATGTATAAACTCAATACCCAAAAATAATGCAATGCACCAAGATATTTCATGTCAAATTCTTGCACAAGGAGTTGCTTTACCTCTTTAATGCTTTCTTCATTATCACCTCCTAAAATCAAGTCATCAACAAAATAGCCACAATCATGATGCCATCATCACCCTTCCTTGCATATAGTGAATGATCTGCATCACACATAAAAAATCCAATGGTGGTTAGGTAATCAGCAATCCTTGCATGCCAAACACGATGGGCTCTCTTAAGCCCATACAAAGCCTTTTTGCAACCTACAAACATATTCTGGGTGCTTTGAATCTTCATATCCTTGTGGTTGATCCATGTATACTTCCTCCTATAATGCACCATGTAAGAAACCATTATTCATATCCATCTGATGCAAAGTCCATCCTTTTGTTGTAGCTAATGCAACAAGTGCTCTAACTGTAGACATTTTAGCTACAGGGCTGAACGTTTCCTCATAATCAATGCCATATGTCTATGCATATCCTTTTGCTACCAATCGTGCTTTATACTTGCTTATGCTACCATCAACATTGTGCTTTACCTTGTAAACCCACTTGCAACCTATGGGTTTCTTTCCTTGTGACAATGGAACCAACTTCCATGTTTCATTTCCATAAAGTGCAGCCATATCCTCATCCATAGCTTTCTCCCAATCCGCATCTCCGATTGCATCTTCAAAACAAGAAGGTTCAGCATCTCGTATTAGCTTGGTCATGTAGGCACAATGATGAACGATGTAAGTGTCATACATCAATCCTTGCACTAAATTCTGCATCCCCCTAGATCTTGGTCCTGGGTCACTTCTCCTTGTATCATCTGCATGTGCCTTTCTTACTTCTAGAGCCTTCACAGAGGGCAATCCAAGTTCCTCATCAAGGCTCTTTTTTGAACTGCTTGAATCTCCATCAATGTCTTCAAAACTTGTATATGATTTATTACTAGCAAAAAGTTTTTTTTTTTACTTTTCTTTGATGTAGTTGATGAATTTGCTAGAATGAAATTCCCATGCAAACTTCCACTCCATGGATTTGAGTTGGAACTATTGCTTGGTGATGCATCACGTACGCTCAAAACTTGAGATTCAACACTTGATTTTTTAGCATTTCCTTTTTCATTTGAATCAAGATTAAGTCCTTTGGCATCTGCATAGAAGCTTGACATTTCATCAAACACCACATCTTTTCTTACCTTCACCTATTATGTGAGTGTATTATAAAATTTAAATCCCTTTTAGGGAGTACCCAATGAAGATACATTTTTTGGCTTGTGGGCCAAGTTTCATCCTCAAATGATTTGGAACATGTACATATGCAATACAACCAAATACTTTCATATGTGATAAGTTTGGATTTTTACCTATGAACTTCTCTTCAGGTGTAACTTGATGTACAACAGTAGTCGGAGTTCTGTTCATGATGTATACATTAGTGTGCAAAGCTTCTGCCTAATAACAATGAGGCATATTCTTCTCAGCCATCAAGGCAATCTCTACAATATGTCCATTTTTGCATTGAGTAACGCCATTCTCTTGTGATGTGTACCTGCATGAAAACTACCTTTGAATTCCATGATTTTGAGAAAGCTACTCAACTCATTTGACTATTTCTAGCACATTCTCACTAACATTCTTGTCATGTAGAAATGATGCTCTTAACCTTTTACCAGTTTGACATGCTGCACATACCTTTTGCATCTCTGCAACCTTGAAATTTTGTAGTCCATTGACAATCTCCTTTGACCGCATCAATTTCAACCTCTGCAAATTTGCATGTCCAATTTGTTTGTGCCAGATGTCTATATCTATCATAAATCCTGCACCTTTTGCAAACATGGTTGCATTCATTTTAGGAATTTTCACATTTAAGGTGAACATTCTACCCATTTTGTTTCCTTTGCCAATCAATCTTTCATCATGTTTGTACTCTTCTACATATAACCCATTCGCATTGAACCTGACTTGTAATCCCTTGTCAACCATTCGTCCAATAGAAACCAGATTCTTTGTTATATTTGGAACATGCAGCACATCAGCAAGATGTTTTGCCTTCCCATCCTCCATAGTCAGTGCTATGTTTCCAAGGTTAAAGTGATATATTAATTATGCCAGATGTAAAAAGGGTGAATAAGAGAGAATCTCGTGGATGTATTGAGAGCCAAAACTCATGACCATAGTCAAATTCAAAATTCAAAAGTAACTCCTAAAAGGATGGAAGAATGTTAGGTAGATCCAACCAAGAATCATGTGGAAAAAGTACATATATGCCGTACACATTTAGTGGCAAGTATGAGATCTGAAGACTCATTTGAGTGGATACCATGCTTAACTCAAATCTTGTGGAGTCCTTCAACATATCTTTGTATCGTATCTTACTTATCAATACATTTCTACCAAGTTTCATTAGTTATATTGCTCTCTAATCAATCTTATAGTACATTGCTTCAAGTTTCTCAACTTGTCTGAGTCATTGTTGCAAGTACATGGTCTCATTATCTTGTTTATTGATTGGAGCATGAAGGTAGATATCTTGTGAGTGTGCTTACAATGTTTCATTGTCATTGAAGTTGTATACATTGAGATATGAGCATATTTATGTGATTGTGTATGTGCATCTTCATCCTCCTACAAAGTCAAGATCACCCCTAGACTTCTTATGTAGATTGCTCTTAGAATCTACATATTTTTCACCATATGGGGTGAAAGGATATTGATTCAACATTGTTTTACATTCAAATGGTTGATTAATCTTGTGTGCAACCTATTACATTGATTGGGGATATTCTTATCTGAGTGCAACAAGTTACTTTCAACATGACCTTATTGGCTATCAAATTAAAAGATAGAAAAGATGGATACAATCTTTTATTGGGAAGAGCCTTGCTAAAAAAAACCAAATTTCAAGAAAATTCGAGAACAAAAATGCTAAATTTTCATAAAGAAAAACATAAATACCATGTTATTTTGGATCAAGTTCAATCATGCCCAAAAATTTCTTTACCTACCATAGCCAAATCACTTTTCATATGCTGAATGGTTTATATGAAGATGAAGAGGCTTAATTTCTAGAAGCCAACCAAGACATGTGGTACATTGAGTTAATAGATGTTAATGCCAATGTTTCACAATATTGGCATACTTGATCCATTATGGCTTCTCTTGCAATGGAGGATAATCCTTGTTCACTAGAAAATTCTAGAAAATATGGAGTATTGAAGATGCATGGCAAGACTATAGCATGAGAGTAGATGAATTGGAAATTTGTAATCTAAGTACTCTAATACTTGGATTATCAAAATTTGTGCAAAATTACCTAAATCATTCTTAACAAATCTATTGGCATTACTTGAAGATTACTCATATGTTTTGCATGGGACTATTAAGATATGCAAGACTTCAATCCCCAATTGTACCAACACTAGATCTAGCTTAAACCAGATGTTTCCCTCATCATCCAACAATGATTTAGAATGAATCCCAACTATACAAGATAAGTGAAAGAGGAACTTGATCTACTACTACACATAAGATTCATTGTTCCTATCAAATATCTGGAATGGGTTTCACTAATTATACCAAAGAAAAGTAAGCAATTATATATTTGCATGGATTATTGCAAGCTAAATGCAACTATAATGCTTGATCCTTATTCACTGTTGTTCTTAGATAAAATTCTAGATAAGGTATCTGGCATGAGGTTTTACTCTAACATTTTTACAAGAAACATGAGTAGGACCTCCTAGGTCACTCTACTTCACCCCTTCTACAATTAGTTAACATGTTTGTAGCTACTTGACATAGCATCTCATATCCAAATCGCCTAAGGTTTTGTCCACACACAATAGACTTGTATAACTTTAGAATGAGTTATCAAACACTCCAAATGGATTGTTTTTGGTTAGGAAACTAGACCTAAGGTCACTACAAGACAAAACAAGATATACTTGGAGTGTACATGAGAAGATTCGTGGTGACAAAAGGAAGGAAAAGGTAACATAAGGAATATAAGAAGATGGGAGATGTGTGCACCATGGAGTGAGAAAATGAGTTTTACATCCAAGGTCAACATCTTGGATACACATGTGAAGTAAAGTGAAGTGAAGTGTGTGTACACACAAGGAGTCGGCAAGACAAGTAAAGAGTGTATGAGCAAAAGGCATAGATTAAGCAAGTCTAAGGATAGAGAAGAGGGAATCGCAACTGAGAGAGTTGCAAAGAACTCTCCAATAGTCAATAGAGATCTTGGGAACTGACTAAAGAGTGAAGAGAGTATTGTATACTCTATTATTTGCAGCTCAACCGCTTTCAACGAAGAAGAAACAATGGAAAGTGATCTCAACTTCATCTTGAGTGGAGGCTTGAGTGCAAGGTTGCATAGGAGCAAGCCATTGAGTTAAGGTGAAGATGCGGCACAAAGATTGATTACTTGTACAAGTATTACTTGGTTGTACTTGGGTGTACTTTTTGTCTTAAAATCTAACCTATAGTGAGTACTTTTTTCTTATTCATCAAAGCAAAAGCATTGTAATCTTCTTGTATTAATCAAAGCACAAAGAACTTTTAGATGCAATGTGTGCTCCTCTCTACTTTTCTTCTACAAAAACTCAAGCTCCTTTGCTAAAGAATTCCCTTAGCAAATTTGGCAGGCCCAGTGGTACAAGATAGCTTGAGCATAGGGGAAGAAACCGATCACATTTCTCAAAGTGAAGAAGAAGGAAGTGAAGAAGGTGTGGGCATGACATTTTGGAGAGTTAACTCTTTCTCTCTTTAGAACTTCTCCTAAGTTGAAGGAAGAGGATGTGTAGCTCATGACCACAACCAAGTCCCAAACATTAGGCAATAGAATCCCATTCAGAACCACAAGAATAAAAGTTTCTCATAGTTTAGCTAGTCCCTCTTCCTCATCATCATCAGTAGGAAACATGGTAGCCCAAATAATCTTAGAAAATTTACTTTCCCAATTAAACATGAAGTTCCCCTCATTTTGAGGCTTAGCACATGAAGACCCTGAGAAGCATGACAGGAGGTTTTAGCTTTATGCAAAACAAGGGGATTAATAGAAAGAAAAAATGCCTTTTTGATACTCTTATTGGAAACATTAGAAGGGTTGGTGGATAGGTGGTTTAGCAAATTCACCAGCAACCACTTTGTGACTTGGCATCTAATAAAAGATGATTTAAAAAAACAATTCCAAGAGGGAGTACCATAAAAAATATTATTGAAGAATTAGGGAGTCTAAGATTGAGTGTGGGGGAGACATTCCCTGAATTCTTCACTCGGGCCAAAGCACTTATGGCCAAGTTACAAGATCCTCCACATGACTTTTTTGTCAAAGAGTCCCTTGACAAGCCAATGCCAATATCTACCCAATGCAAGTTGACAGAGTTGGTGCTTTCTATAATCAATAAATTCATTACAATAATAACAAGTTAGGAGAAAATTAGACAACAATATGGATTTGTGTCCTCTTCTCTTCCATACTCCATAAAACCCTAGGGCCCAATATCCCAATTAAGAAAAGAACTTGAGAAGCTAAGAACCAATAGACCTCAAAAGGAAGACAAGGGTGCAATGGTGCAACTACTATGCAAAATTGAATCTTTGAAGGGTCAAAAAGAAGACCACACCCAAGCATAAGAGGTTGCAGAACTCTGTCAAGAGTTGCAAGAACTTCATTCAAGAAGTGGAGTCAAAAGTGGATTTTGATGTAGAATGTGTAGCAAGCAAGGTATATGGTAATGGAGTGTCCTCTTGTAAGTATAACTTGCCAACCATGCAAGAAGCCTTGCCACAAAGCTCAGAAGTGTTACTCAAGAGGAACTCTAGGTCAAGCATATTAAAAACAACCAAGAGCTAAAACAAGACATTGTTGCCACCAAATTTAATAGCAACAACTCCAACTCAAGGTAATATTCAAAACATGCATCCTCAAGGTAATTTTGGGAATGGTCCAAGGAGGCCAATAATTTGTTTTAGGTGTGGAAAATGTGGGCACTTCCAGAGCAAATGCCCTCTACTAGAAGGTTCTCCTCCTTGTAGAAATTACCCAGAGTCTAGATATCATTAAACCATGTGTTGCCAGAAAACAAGGCCTCCACATCTAAATCACATATCCAAATGATTTCTCTAAACAAAGAAAATAGTGCAAATGAGGCCATTATGCCTTCACCCATCACTAGAGTAGTTCATTCGGAAGAGCTTGAATCCACTGTGATGCAAACAAGGAGCAAGGGAAGACTCCCTGAAGAACCTATTTAGGAGTCTCGGACACACATTTCAAGTGAAAGGAGATAAGATAGAGAGCTCTCTTACATGCTCCCACACAACAAGAAAAGGGGACACACATTTTGAGGTAAGGAAGAAGAATCTTCTTCTACTTCTTATATTACCTAAAGAGAATTTACAAGAATGAACTAATACAACAATAGAACCAATACAATATATAAATAGTAGTACATAAAGAAAACCCTAATGTCCACAAATGAGTGAGTTTGCAAGAAAAAAATGTTCCATCACTCTCGGTAGATAAATCTCATGAAGTTCACTAGAAGTATCCTTGACATATATTGGCATAACCACTATACATTTCAGATAAATGAAAAGTGGTATGTGCCATCCTTAATAATCACATATTGAGTTTGTTATCTCAAAACTCCCCCTCAACCTCAACAACATATCCTATAACCAAGAAGCTTTTGAAACTTCTTTAGCTTCTATAATCCAAATGCTTTAGTGAAAATATCGACAAACTACCCATCTATCCTCACATAAACAAGATCAAATCAACTACCAATACCTTCTCCCTGATGAAGTGATAGTGTACCTTGATATGCTTTGTTCTAGCATGAAAAAAGCATTTTGTGCTAATTATATATTGCTAAGAGTATCGCAATAAATGATGATATGATTTTGCAATTCCACACCTAAATTTGAAAGTAGCATCTTTGGCCATGATGCCTCACATGCTTCCATAGAAACACCTCTATACTTAGTCTCTATAACCGACAAAGCAATAGTGCATTTCTTCTTACTACTCCATGTAATAGTAGCACTCCTATGTGAAAATAGAAAATCACTAGTAGATCTTCTATCTAGAACACTAACAGCCCAATCTCCATCGATGTATCCATGAACCTACAAACAACCTGCAATTTTTTTGTAGTGTGTGTGTGACTATCTTTTGGAAAAGAAGCACGATGCATTTTTCCAAGAATGCAACCTTCACATGCATGCTTTTCAATGGACTCAAGTGTAGGCAAGCCAATAACCATGTCCTTCTTTTGCAAGTAAAGCAAACTATTGAAGTTTAAGTGACCAAAACGAGCATGCCAAAGCTCCATTTCAGCCATAGAAGAAGTATGAGCAACCATGCATTTGAGGCAGCCCTCTTATATGTATCCATGTGATACAAACCATTACATAATGTACCGGACATCACGATAACATCACCATTGCTGAAATCATGAACCATACACTTATCATCAACAAAGTGTACATGAAGTCCATCTTTGGCAATCAACGGAATTGAAATTAAGTTCTTGATACCGGGCACATACAAAGCATTTTTCAAGAGAATCACACCTCCATTTGCAGTCGTAAGCTCAATTTCTCCTACTCCAATGATAGGATAAGAGGCATTGTTTGCACACACCACATGTCCTCCTTTAGGTGCATCTTTCAAAGAGGCAAAAAATCTTTTGCATGATGTTATGTGCCTTGAAGCACCGCTATCAAAGAACCAATCCGAATGAGCCTCACTCACAGCCATACATTTAGAATGCAAAGAAGCATCATAGTGACATGTAACAACACATGCCCAAAAATCTTGAGCCATGTTAGCTTCATCATTCTTTACATTTGCTGAATTTTTAGCAATAGACATGCTGGATTCCTTCTTCTTTTCATTGCATTAGCAAGCTTTCTACACTCATCAAGAGTATGACCAGCCTTTCGACAATATTTGCATCTCTTCTTCTTTTGAAAATCACTATCTTAGAGGAATGAGTGGAAGAGGAAGCTTGAGGCTTTGGTTTTGATGAACCCAAAGCTAAACCATACTTGCTTTTCCCCTTTTGTGAGATAGCAAGTGCTTGTGTTCCCTCAATCAAACCACTGTTATTCACTCTAGATTGCTCTTCTTGCAAAAGAAGAGACACAACCTCATCAAATGCATACATATTAGGATTTCCTTTTGCAACCAAACGGAGTGTAGTAGCAAAGCTTTGAAAAGATTCTAGTAATCCTTTCAACAATGTAGAAATGAGTGATGCATCCGGAATAATCTCATCTATGTTTGCCAATTGCTCTTTCAAGTCCTTGATGCATGTCACATACACATCCACCAACTCATTTTCAGCCATACATACATCCTCAAGTTGCTTCCTCAAGTATGCAACACGTGCTTCATTACGCACGGCATACAAAGAAGCAACAGTGTCCCATGCCTGTCTCGATGTAGAACATGACCGAATGTGTGGAACTATATGACGCTTCACTGAAAGCGCAATCAAAGCATGAGCTTGAGCATCTTTTCCATCCCATCTAAGCCACTCTTGTGTAGGTGGAGAAGGAGAAACCACTGTACTTGAAGAAGAAGCTCCATCTGTGACAGTAGACTGTGAACTAGAAGCACCTGCCGGTCTTCGATCTACATCAGTTGCTATGTTCCAAAGTTGTTTTGCAACAAGAACATGCTTCATCATGTAAGACCACATTGGATAGTTCGTCCCATCAAGCTTATCTTTAGCTTCAAGCATGCCAAACAAGTCATTGATGCCTGCCATTTCATTAAGGAACAAGAATGTGACAAAATCTTCACTTCGATGAAAGCTGAAATGAATGCTGAAATTTCAGCTCACAAACCGTCACTCTGATGGTCTGACTGCAGGAATGTCTTCAAAATGGGGGTAAAACCCTAGCGCACCTGCTAGAAATGTTTCTTGGTGACGCGAAAAAACGAAACTTAAGAAGGAGCTGAATCTGCTCTCTTTATTGACAATGAACTGAACTGAAGTAAGAGCTGAATAATATCCCTAAATACAAAGTACCATCACATATGAGAGTATCAAGTATGTGGTAACATGGGGAAAAAACCTCTAGCCAGCACTAGAGTAAAAAGTACCCATGTATAGGGAAAAGGTTCACATCAAAGCTACTTGAGGAACACATAAGTGTAACAGAAAACTACTTGAAAAATCACCTAAAAAAAATGGGCCATGCTTTAATGCCAATGTAATGCATTCACATGAGGATATTGTGGCAAATGAAAGTGTTGGTTTTGATGATCATGATGAAACCTATGCATCTTGGCCATGTAGTGATACCTCCACTTTTCATGCATCCCAAAAGAGAAGAACTTCTCAAGGACCTTTGTAGAAAGCTTGGGAAGTTTGAGCAAGAGCTCATGTAGACAAAGCTCTTCCTAGGTTACTTTTTTCAGAAGACATACCATTTTGGAAAGTACGAAGCCTTATATTGTTAATGCAATGGGTCATGTGGGCGCTTCCTATAAACACCATCATATCATCATTTGCATACACATCATCTTTGTGATGAAGTGATGTTCATAGAAGGTGACTTTCTAAAATTTTATGAGAAGTGGAAATGTTTTGGATGTAATATAGTGTGTGATGGTTGGTCTGATGCTAGGAATCGACCAATTACTTATATTGAGGTTAATTGCATTTATGGAAGCATGTTTTTGAGATCTATGGATACGATGTTGGACTTGACAATGTTCTCCAAGTATGCATGGATAATGCAAAAAATTATGTAAGGGTCGATGATTTGATTGAGCAAGAATTCCCACATATTTTTTACAAATGTACATGCCATTGCATTGATTGGCATGAAGCCCATATTGAATCAAGCTCTAAAAGTCATAATTTTTGTAATTATGAAGCCTAGCATATTTGCTCTATTTAGAAAACATTCTTCAAAAGATCTTAAACCTATACAAACCAAATTTTTTTACATGTTTAACATGCTAGCAAACTTGTTGGATGAGAGTGTATAATGGACTGAGACCCATGGTGGTTTCAGTTGAGTATACCAAAAAAGGGTATGCCAAACAAGAAAAGCTAAACATGTATCTGGTATTTTTCTAAGTGCATGTTTTTTAAGAAGTGCACGAGAGATTGCAAGCATATGTGCCCCTGTTAGGTATTGTGTTTAGCAGATAGAGAAGGGGCATGGGCCTTGTTTATGAATTGACAAAAAGAATGATTGAGAAAATCAACCATATTGATGGTATTGATTACGCAAGGTTAGAGGAAGTGAAGTCTTTGTGTGTGGAAAGATGGTTGACATGATGCATTCTCCATTGCATGTAGCATCCTATGTTCTGCACACTACTTGGAGAGAAAAATGCTCATATGATTATGGAGAGGTTAATGATGGTTGGATGGATGTCCTTGAGCGTATGGATGGGCTTGATAAGTATAAATCAATTGAAGGTACATATCAAAGGCCTCTTGCTAGAGATGAAAAGAAAATGCATTATATAGCGAAGTGATGCAAATCATTTAGGGCTCATATGCCCGATTTTCAAAAGCTTACTTTACGTGTTCTTTCACAAGGAACTTGTGCTTCTCCTTATGGAAGAAAGTGAAGTACTTTCTCCTTGATACATACAAACTTGAGAAATAAATTGGTTCCAAAGAACACAGAAAAATTGGTCTATATTCATACTAACTTACTACTTGCATCTAAAATTAAAGAGAGAGGGTTTGGGAAGATAGACATTACACTTGATATGATTGAACATAAAAAGACGATGATAGACTTCTCACTTTGCAAAGGAGTAAAGAGCGTGAGGGTATGCTTGACTCTACTACTCCCATAGTTGAGAGACTCACATTGAGGGATGACGATCCTCTTTTTGCACATGATGATGATGATGATGATGATGATGATGATGATGATGATGATGCTCCTGATGATAATGATGTAGGAGAGGAGGATATTCAACTTGATGATGATTGATATACTTCCGACATAGTAGTTATTAGTCTTTTTGGCTACTAGTTATCATATCTTTTTGCAGCTTCTTTATATCTTTTTGGCTCACTATGATATCTTTTAATTATCTTTTGCTTATGAATGAGTAAAAATGTTTATTTTGTTGAAATATGTAATGTGTACCAAAAAAAAAAAGTATATATTTGGATTTTTCATTTGGAAAAAAAAACCGCATCGAGAAACGTCAAATGTTTTACCGTACCCATCAGAGGTCGGCTAAAAATCAAAGGTCGGAGGTCAAACAAACGTCAGTAACAACCATGGACACACTAAAGGACACAACGTTTAGCAAAGGTGTCATCTAGCTCTATTTGGGATGATAGGACCTTATGAGGGAGAGGAATGTTGCCATTCAATCATGCAAGAGGTAATAAAGGTAATAAGGACATGAAGGAGTGCTCCATAGCCCAGCCCCCATTTTTTTTCATTTATTTCACTGTAGCTCTAGACTTATTGGGTTTTGGCCTAGGACCATGGGCGAAGGGCTGAAGCCCAAACTTCTTTTACAAATAGCCCAATTTTGTATAGAAAGGAGCTTTTTGAATACTTGATCTAGCTATGTGTAATTGGAGAGTTAACTCCATGTCTTATCTAGTGTGCAAGATTGTCTTCCTCAATTTCTTCTTCTTGATTATCTTGCCTTGTATGAGGTCTTGCTGCATGTCTATTGAGGTCTAAACCTTCCCTAACCCTCGGCTTATCTTCTCCATAAGTGGGTGATAAGGTGCATTATGAACAACAATCATCGACGGCAGGTCTAATTCATATTGGCTCTTGGGTTGACATGCTCAAGATGCATGGTGAACAGCTGTCAGAGATGGGTCTCTAATTCGTGTTGATCCTCGGGTTCACATGCTTCCTACTGACACGATTCCTTTGGTACATTATTTGACTCGCCCTTCACAAATTTTCCCAGAGGTACTCTTCTTGGCTTTTACTTTGCCCACCAATTACATTCATGGATGGCCTTGAGTTCATCTGGACCATTGCGGGTGTTGATCAAGAACTTAGTTTGCTAGTCAATCTTATCATGCTCTTGTGTCTATAATTGGAGGTTTATGACATAGGTCATGCTCAGTTTCCAAACTTTCAACCATAATTTGGAGGTTCAATTACCATCTATAACTTGTTCAATTACCATCTTTAGTAATGCGGGCATTTGCCAAGGATATGGGCTAAAAAGTTCGTTCTTGAGGGCCTTGATGGGAAACTACCTCCATTTGAGTTCTAGAAATCGACGCTACTGATTCCTTGCTCCTAAGGACCATCATTTACTATAAAGTCTTTTTGGGGGCAGAGCGAATAAATGAGACCAGTAAAAACTTTGGGAAAGTTTGGATCCTGGAACAGAAAGCCCTCGCAATAATGAAGTTCAGCAAATCCAACTTTGGGAAACTTAGGATCCTGGAACAGGAAGTCCTTTGAAATACTGAGCTTCAGTCTACCCGTTCGTGTTTTGCTTTGTCTGCTTTTCATTTTAGCTGGATGCATTTTATCTTGTACCATGAGTCTTTTGTGTACCCTTGTCTAATAATAGTCTCCAAGAACAATTGATTCTCGTATCAATGCGAGCTTTCATAACTTTGTGCCTGTTCAGATGATATATACTGTTAGAGTAGTTAGTTGGAACTGTGCCTACTGTTGACTTGTCCACTTAGGGATACCTGTTGGCATAAGCTACAAAGACTAATACTTGAGGTTGGAGTCTTCTCTTCATTAAATCACTGTATCACTTTCCAGTGGAAAAATGTCCATTGCATTGAGGGAGAGACCTACAAGACTGGGCAACAAGCATGAGAAGAATAAATAGAAGCAATATTGAAGAACAGACCAGGGACAAGAGCATTGCAATGTTTAATGAGAAATTCCTGTGTGCGAGGCTTCAATAAACATAGACCTTCTTCACCTTACCCTCCAACTCTCTAGCTTTTCTGTCGAAGGGACCTAACCTTTCTTGCACCAAATAACTATATCAAGTCTATGAGTTCTGAACCAACATTAACTTGGTCGCTATCCTAAACATGAATAGGTAGTTGAAAGAGATGTTGTTCAGCACATCAAGCTGATGCTTTTCATGAAGCAGCTTGCATTGGCATATCTGAAAGAGAACCAGAATGATTAAAGAGTAAAGGCATGTCCTGTTTACAGTTTCTTCTTTTTTTTACCCCTTTCTAATGATGATCCCGCAAGGTATTGAAGTCATCATTATGGTTTCAACTCCATGGCAAAAATGCACTGATATATCAGCAAAACTGTGATGCCAACAGCTAGACCGTCACGAAACTTATTGCTACTGAAGAATCTGAAACATTGGCGTTGTCCAGTGAAGTTCTCTCGTACGCACCCATCAAACATGTTTGTGTTCAGAGTCCAAATAATATGATGATTTAAAAGAATAATTTTTGGGTTGTATCCCATTGAGACCCACATCACTTTCTATATTTCTCAGTCTATTCTCATGCTCACTTTGACCATGCTACTGCATCAATCTCATTGCGAGCATTCTTATAAAGTTCAAGCCTTTTGGCACATGCAGATCTCCGCTCCATGACAGCAGGATCTTCATCAAGCAACCTTGCAAGCTGTTTGCCCTGTCCAAATTTAGAAAGAAGTAGATGCACTAGTCAAATCACAATTCATGCTGATTTGTTTTAAAAATATGTCTCACACAAGCAAAAGCACACACCTCTTTTCTACCAAGCTCTGCAAAAAAAGAATCTAAGAGAGTCCTTTTGGCTTCCCGAACTTGGCAATGAACAACAGCTTTTGGAATTGAGTTGCGTAGTCCCTCACATACCATGTTTACATATGAAGATACATTTGCTCCTGCAACAGCAACAGATGTAAGATAGTCAGATGTGGAAACAGGATGCAAGGTAAGCTAACAATGTAATCTCCATATGTAGTATATCATGCTATAGAACATGAAACACCATCTTTCACCTATTCGTCTGAGGTGGCCTTCACCATAGCGGTCAATTGATGATACCGCAGGGTTCCCTCCTTTTTCAATCTCTTGTGGGAGTTTGCGGAAGAAGTCCACAGTCAGGTAGCTGTTCTCCATATCAACTAATCTAAGAGATGTTTTTTTGCTATCGTCTCGGAAACGCTCCAGTGCTTTTATAGCTGCAGCACCAACTTCAGATTGCAAAGTAGGAAACTGCCTCAACTCCTGTTTCAGATAGTCTGACAAATTAGAACAGACTAGAAAAGGCAATGTTCATTTGACAAGGTATTACTTACTTGCGTCTCCCCCACGGACTTCCTCACCAGCTCTTTCAGGATGAAATGCACCTGTAATTCGAAATATTGCATGGTTCAAAATCAGAGCCTTTTTTGCAATGGATTTGAAGTTTGTCTTGGGAACCATGTAAGTATTTTATTGTCCTGATGCTGTAAAAGGAAGGAACAAAGCACAAACATTTTCATACCGCATCTACAACAGCTTCTGCGGGTCCCCTGATTAGCCCCAAGGACCCTTCAATAAGGCGCCTGTAACCCTGCTCTGGAGCAATTAAATGTGGTTGATAACCATCCGCTTCATTAACAATCTTGCGAACATTCTGAATGGAAAGATGTCTATCAAATGGCAGTTTCTTAAGAGCTGCAGGAAACTGGTTGTCGAAAACTCCATATATCTTTTCACCTCCTGGACGCCTATATCAATCAAGAGCTCAAAAATGTTTTACATGCAGCCACCACTGGCCATACTTTACTCATTATAGATCAAGCACTTACACGCCATCTAAATGCTCTTTGAAAACTTGATCAAAAGCTCGACAAAGTTCCATTATTGAATATAGCTGTGCCTGAATGTCAAGGAAATTTCTGTATATTATCATTTGAATAAATGACATATTCCGCATAAGAGGAAAAGTAAAGTTGATTTATACTCCAGGATCAGTTGCAACTGGTCTGCCAAGACTTGCAAGCTCAGATTCTAGCTCATCAATTGCTTTATTTACTAGTGACTGAATGCCTGGAATACGAGTTCTGATGACAGACTCCAGATGCTTCAGACATCATACACGAGCAAAACATTTAGCTATAAGAAAGTATGATCAAAACATTCTTTGTTATAAGAAAGTATGATCTTGTCTTAAGAGAGGAGCTTCAACAACTCAACAACAATTCTTATGAAGAACAGACCTTTGATAGCATTTGCCCCAAGTACTCAGATCCCATTCGACTAGCTAGATGTTTGTAATCAGGACTAGTTGCAAAATATTCACGTTCTTTCCTCCTTGCGGCCATCATGTCCACACTCTGATTGATGTCTGCTTGAGAACGATTAACAACAGCTACCCAGGGATGCTGCAACTTGTATGCTCGCCCTTCCAATGTCTGAAACAAAGAACTTGTGAGTTTGATAAACCTTGCACATTGTACACACAATGGAATCAGTCATTGCAATGTACTTTATTCTTGAAATGCATCTATGTTTATGACATAAATGCCCAAAGCACAGTCTGAATAATGAAATCTGCATCAGAGACAGCGAAGTACAAACATGAAGACAGCGAACTCACATCTATAGCGTTTGTGCCCTTGTCCATAAGATCCAACTTTGTCAACACTCCAAAAGTTCTCTCGCCTATGCATCAACAACATAAGAAAGAATCACTACAACAATCTTCTTTGTGTAAGCTATTACATTTAATTTGAATAAGATGTTTGATTATTTGATGCAAAAATAAAGACATTGATGCACATCTCACACAGCCTTATTTTATAATGGCTCAAAAAACCCCAAAAAAAAAAGGTCAACTGAGAAAAGAGAGACGGTGAGAGCAAGAGTAAAGGTGAGGGTGAAGGCAATGGAAGAGGTGAGGAAAACAGTAAGAAAGATATATTAACATCCGCAGACAGCCAAATCTGCCCATGAAAACATAAAAATCTATAATCATCAAGGATATAAATCCCTGTCTTCAACAAAAAGAAATAGAAAGCAGGTGCAAGATGGACATGCTGTGTAATGAGTATATCATATGTTAGAATGAGGTGTACAATAGCAGGACGAACTACATACTAAAAAGTACAATCATGATGGGTGCACAGGAAGTCAAATATGCACCCTGGGCAATATATCTCCAAAGAGATGCAGTAGCTCTCAAGGTATCTAGTAAACCAAAGCTTTAGATCTCAGACTCATGATGTTGGATACATCTGAAGCTTGGCATGGCTTATCCTGTGTGCTCTCTGCTCCTCTGCCTCTACTAGTGCAAAAGAGTGTGTAAGAGTTAAGAGTGTGGGTGTGAATCCGAATGTGTGTGTGGTGTATATGTGTGTTTTCTTTTCCTTTTCTTTTTTCTTCCTTTTTTTGGGGGGAGGGGAGATGTGCGAGTCCGGGTGGGATGTGTGAGTCCGGGTGGGTAAGTGGGTGGGTCTGTGTGTGTGTGTGTGTGTGTGTGTGTGTGTGTGTGTGTGTGTGTGTGTGTGTGTGTGTGTGTGTGTGTGTGTGTGTGTGTGTGTGTGTGTGTGTGCGCGCGCGTGCACATGCATGTGTGTGTGCATGCATGCACACATGCAGGTGTGCGCATGTGCATGGATGCTTGGTGGGTGTGTGTGTGTGTGTGTGTGTGTGTGTGTGTGTGTGTGTGTGTGTGTGTGTGTGTGTGTGTGTGTGTGTGTGTGTGCGCGTGCGCGCGCGCACGCGTGCTTGGGGTGGGTGTGGGTGGGTGGGTGGGTGGGTGGGTGTGTGTGTGTGTGTGTGTGTATGTGTGTGTGTGTGTGTGTGTGTGTGTGCGTGTGTGTGTGTGTGTGTGCGCGTGTGTGTGTTGTATGTGGAATCTGGATGTGTGTGGGGGCGTGTGACATGTGCATGCCCACGCACGAGCATGCACGTGTGCAAGCACATGTGTGTGTTCATGTGAGCGTGTGGGTGCATGTGAGTGTGTGGGTGCAATGTGTGTGTATGTGTGCATGCACGCTTGCACGCACATATGAGTGTGCGTGCATATGTGTACATGTATGTATACATATTGTTTCCTATAATAGATCTTCTAGTGTCATGGCCACCTACCCAATCAAAGTCAACAAAACATACTTCAAAACCATCATGCTTTTTAGGACTTTCTTGAATTTGACTAACTTTGATTCACTAGGACTTGTAAACAAAGTGCCATGAATGTAGATTATAATAATAATGATATCACCATCTATGATGGAAATATATTACGTAGGTGTTGAACTATTCTAGAATCCTCCTTAACTAGAATAAGCATAGAACTTTTCATACCATGATAAACCATAAAGTACCTCTTTGAGTCTCCACACAAAGTGTCCTTTACCTTTGATTATGAATCCTAAAGGCTGACTTATGAAGATCATTTAAGAATGTTGTCTTAATATCTAACCAACAAATGGTCCAAAATAGGCAGCGATATTGTCATGACATCTAATAGATCTCCTTATGAAGATCATTTAAGAATGTTGTCTTAATATCTGACCATGACCAACAAATGGTCCAAAATAGGCAGCGATATTGTCATGACATCTTATAGTGGTCATGCAAGATGTAGGTGTTTGCAAGGACATGCGAGATGTAGGTGTTTGCAAAGATAAACGCAAGCAAGGCTCCGGCCCCTAACACACCTACAACACGCACTTCACCTTACCTAGCCCCGACCTCAAAGGAACCCACAAGCATGCACCAATGCAAAAGATATGGACCTAACCTCAAGCGACCCATTGCCCTATTTCTACCACAAGTTAGCCCCGACACTGTCCACTCAAAAGATATGGGCCCGGCCACAAACAATTGGCCCTTGTATACCATGATAAGCCTCACCCATTAAGGGACCCACGAGGGACAAGCCACGCATAATGACTTACCACCTACCCGCCGCTTTTTACAAACGACATAGGTCCAGCCTTGAAAGGACTTGTGGCCCCTTTCCTCTACACCAAGGCCCCGACATATAGCTCAGACAAGTCAAAACGGGGGCATCATTGCATCATGCACCAAGGCACAGACGAGCAAGCGCATAGTGACTTACACACCTACCGACTGCATCCCACGTGAAACTTGCCCCAACCATGAAGGGTCTCTTGAGCAGCATGTGACTTTCAAGAAACTTGGGCCGGACCTCAAACGATCTCACAACCCCTTCCCTTTTCCACATAGGTCCTAACACAAAGCGCAAATTGGCCAAAACGAGGTCCTAGCACCCAAGATGTAAGGCACGGACAAGCCACACATAGCATTACCACCCACAAGCTGCTTTTCTTTCCCTTTGCATATCTCGGCCCCGTGGGTAGCACACCTTTCCTTAAAATTTCAAATGGTCTCACAACTCCTTGGTTTCCACAAGAGCCCCAACATGCAACACAAACAAGCAAAACAAGGACTCAAAACCGAAGCTACTCACTTTTGGCATCTACCAAAGAAACAATATGAGCATTCAACCTCAAGAGTAAAAGGGGTAGCAAACCTATTGCCACTCCCAAGGAGACAAGTTTATGGCTGATGATGCTAGAGATACATTTGATGTTGTTCTCTATCAAGCAAGTGGTTGGATGCTTGATTCTGCATAACTCGACTTGATATTCAATTTGTTGTCACAAAAATGAGAACGTATATGCATTGCCAAAGAGTCATTCATTGGAAGGCGATTAAGTGCATCTTTCACTACTTGAGTGGTACCTGACTGCTCGATTGTTTTATCCCAAGGGCAGATAGTTACTGCTTTTTGGACTCAGATTGGGTTAGTTGCTATGATACTCGTGTCTCCATGAGTGGTTTTTGCTTCATGTTTGGTAGCTCATGCATATCTCGGTTGAGCAAGAAGAAGCCTACTATGGCCACTTCTAGTGATGAAGCTGAGTATCACGAAGCTTTCACAATGATTGTTGAGTGTATGGGGCTCGGATGCCTTTTATATTGATCTGGGGGTTGATCAATCTTCTACCACCACCATCTTTATTGATGGTCATAGCGCATTGGAAGTTGCATGCTCCATGCTCCTGTTGGTGCAAACAAGCCTTAACACTTGGACTTGTCTTGTGCCTTGAAGACTCAACAAGAAGATTGCACAAAGATCACTTAGCTTTGGATATCAACTTTGAAGTTTATTGCAAAAGTTTGGATTACTTCATTTCAAGAAAGAGCATAGGAACACATGCCTATGCTTAGTTACTTATTACTTTATGTAAAAGTCAAAGTGACTTCTTGTAATTGTACCTACCTTCAAAAATCGTGGAATTTGAAAGGTATGAATGGAGAGAATATCTCCATGTGATTAGTTGAGAGATTTGAGGGAGCCTACATTTGAATTTTGAAATTCAAATTCCTTCAAAACATCTATAAAAGTAAATGTAAAAAGTCGCGGGTTTACACACACTCTTCCCGAGGCTAATCCAAGTATATTTGTGAGAGTGTGAGAGCTACTATCTAGCCTACACCTCTGAGTACCATTGGGCATCATTCTACATGCCAATGGAAATGTACATTTGATAGTATCAATACATATACTCATAGTGTTTACTCTGTGTTTTTCTCTGAGTGACTACCTCCAAGTCTGCCAACTTCAACAGGACATATCTCAAGATCTACTGAACCAAATTTGATGATCAAGGGCTCATTGGAACCAGCTCAAAGCATTCTACAACACTACAAAATTTCAAGTCAATCTATTCAGCCAATTGAGAGAAATCGCTGTCGAAGTGATCACTGGTATATTTCTGTGTGATTCCTAAAAAGTCGGGGGTGTCCCTGATTTTGCTAAATATCATGCTCAGTGTATAGTTTATCATTTGGAGTGATTTAACTTGCTAATGGTAGCTTGTTAAGTTAATTTAATACTCCCAGAAGGAATTAGACCAATTGTAAGTGTGCTGGACACACTGAGCTTAGGACTGAGCAGGTGTCATTACAGGAATAGCAAGTTTTTGGACTTATGAAGGTTCAAACTTATCTGTTTTGATTTGATCATTACTCAATCACTTTGTAAAGCACATATATAGTTTCTTGGTGTCATTTGGAAGCTCAAGGAGTCTCCTAACCATATCTGAAGAAAACAAAGGGCAGGTGTGAAGCAGGTCTAGCAGCACCACCTTGATCTTCTGATTGTACCCAGCCATCTCATCCAACAGTGGTATCAGAGCAAACAAGGTAATCATGGGTGATGGTTTCCCTTCCTTTATTGACAAATTGGATAGGAATAATTACCAGGCATGGTCATTAAGAATGAAGACTTATCTACAAGGGAGAAGCTTGTATGGATACATATCAGGAGATGAGGAGTTGCCCTCATTCAAAACCAGAGGCCTACCTACAAAGGATGAGCATGAGAGACTTAATCAATGGTGTGCTAAAGATGCTTTGGCAAGGTCATATCTTCTAAACTCTATCTCTGATTTCCTTCTACCTCATGTTAGGAACTGTAAGACTTCCCAAGAGACTTGGGAGACCTTGTCAACATACTTCTCATCAAGCACAAGGGCCAGAAAGAATCAGCTATGGATTGAGTTTACAACTCTTAGGAAGCAATCAAAACAATGTGTTTCAGATTTTGTCACCAAAGTCAAAGACATAGAAGATCAACTTGCAAGTGTTGGAGAAGAGATTGAAGAAGAGCAAATAGTCAGACAAGTGATCAATGGACTCAAAGCAGATGACAAGTGGGAGAGCTTTACCACTGCAATGGACTTGTACATGGACATCCAAGCACCTGATCTAACCACTCTGATTGGACAACTCTTCACACATGAAGCCAAGATCACAAAGAATGGAGAGCAATCAAAAGGTAACAATCCCTCTGCCCTATATACAGATAAGAAGTCTAAAGACAAGGGTAAAAGCAAGAAGGTTGATGATGAAGGATCCACCTCCCAAGCAAACTATGCAGGGAGAGGTAGATCATCTAGAGGTAGGGGCAGAGGAGGTAAGTCAGGTAGGGGGAGACCCTATAATCAATCTCCATGCAATATTTGTGGCTTGTCTAATCATACTACAGATGAATGCTACAAAAACTACAAGAACCAAAGAGGAAGAGGTCACCAAAGAGGAGGATACTCCCAAGGCAGAGGCAGGTTCAATCAATCTCAAGGCTACCATGGCTACAACAATAATTACAACAACAACTACAACAATAGCTACAATCACAATGGAAATTATCAAGGAGGATACAGGAACAGAAAGGATTACAACAATTATGCAGAGGATCAAGATGATTCCTTGTTGATTATGAACATGACATCTAAATCAGGTATCAATGATGATCATTTGTTCTATATTGATTCAGGTTGCTCTAACCATGTAGCTGGGAATGTTGCCTTACTCTCTGATTTGGAAGAACCTAAAGGCAAGCACCAAGTGCAGACAGGTGATGACACTAAACACTCAGTGGTTAAAGTAGGTAATGTCAAAACAAGTGATGGTAATCAGAATTTGCTAAGCAGAGTATTGTATGTCCCAACAATCACCAAGAATCTGATGAGTGTAGGTCAGATTGTTGAAAAAGGTCTACAGGTCAGGTTCACTCAACATGGTGCATTTGTGGAGGATCCAAGACATGGATTCAGAAGGATAGCCAAGGGAGAGAAGTCAGGTAGACTATTTACCTTTGAACTTGAGGATACTAAAAATATTGCCTTGTATAACTATAGGGACCAAACCCTATCAGAATTGGAGATGTGGCACAAGAGATTGGGTCACATTGGAGAGAGAACCATAAAGCAGATGAGCAGAGATCAATGTGTGCTTGGGATACCTAATGTATCCAAGCAACACATGATATACAAGTGTGGGGCTTGTCAATTTGGTAAGTCACACAGGTTGCCATATACCAAGAAAGGATTTATGCATGAAGACTACTTGGAATTGGTGCATACAGATGTGTGGGGACCAAGCAAGGAGCCATCCATATCTGGATCAAGGTACTATGTATCTTTTATAGATGATTATAGCAGATGGACTGTCTTGTACTTCATGAAACATAAAGATGAAGTATTTAATTGCTTCAAAAGGTATCTTGCATTAGTAGAGAATCAAACAGGTAGACAATTGAAGAGGTTAAGGTCTGATGGTGGTGGAGAATACTTCTCCAATGACTTTGAAGACTTCTTGCAGGAAAGAGGCATCAAGAGGGAGATTACCACAAGGTACTCACCTGAACAAAATGGGGTAGCTGAAAGAAGAAATAGACTCATTGTGGAGACAGCTAGGTCTATGCTTAATGAGAAGAAACTACCAAATTATCTTTGGGCAGAGAGTGTATCTACTGCCACATACTTGATCAACAGGTTGCCATCAAAGACACTTGATGGAATGACACCCTATGAGGCTTGGCATGGTAAGAGACCATCTCTGGATCATTGCAAGATCTTTGGGTGTGTTGCATATGTGCATATTCCCTCACAGGTAAGGGGAAAGCTAGACCCTAAGGCTGAGAAGTGTATCTTTATTGGTTATGATTTGAATCAGAAAGGATACAGGTTCTATAACCCCTCAAACAAAGGCTTCAAGGTAAGCAGAGATGTCATCTTTGATGAAAATGATTCATGGTATGATAATGAGTGCAGGAAAGTGAGTTTACCTTATGATATGGAAGAAGACTTTCCAAAGCTTGTCAAGCAAGAACCAACTCAGAATGAAGACACAAGCTCAGATGATGAAGACACCATCAACATTGAAGAATTCAAAGCTTGGAAATCC
Source organism: Ceratopteris richardii (assembly GCA_020310875.1). NCBI lineage: Eukaryota > Viridiplantae > Streptophyta > Polypodiopsida > Polypodiales > Pteridaceae > Ceratopteris > Ceratopteris richardii. Next base: position 50,302,541 of record CM035418.1, read on the forward strand.
AAAGGGAAGATGAAGATGAAGCAACTTGAAGACAATCCAGAATCCTCAACTCAAGCTATGAGGAGATCTTCAAGGGAAAAGAAGAAACCTATTAGGTATGGTTATGATACTTCACTTGTAACCAAGCACTCTGTATATCTTGCAAAGGATATCTTAAGTGAAGAACCAGGTACATTTGAGGAAGCTATTACTAAACCAGAATGGAAGGAAGCAATGGATGAAGAAATGGAGGCTCTCAAGGAGAGTGATACTTGGGACTTGATACCTAAGAAGGACTCCATGAAGGTGATAGGATCCAGATGGATCTACAAACTCAAAAGGAACTCAGATGGTTCAATAAGCAGGTACAAAGCTAGGTTGGTGGCCAAGGGTTTTGCACAAACCCAAGGCATTGATTATGAGGAGACATTTTCTCCTGTGGCAAAGATGCCAACTATCAGAATTATGGTGAGTGTAGCTGCATCCAAGAATTGGAACATGTACCAATTGGATGTGAAGAATGCATTCTTGAATGGATGGATATCTGAAGAGGTCTACATGTCACAACCACCTGGCTATGAGGATCCTAATAAGGTAAATCATGTTTGCAAATTGAAGAAAGCTCTGTATGGATTGAAGCAGGCACCTAGAGCATGGAACTATAGGTTGACAACCTATCTCTTGGATCAAGGATTTGTGATGAGTAAAGCAGATACTTCATTGTTTATAAAGAAGAACAATTCAGAGGTAATATACTTGTGTGTCTATGTTGATGACATCATTATTACAGGAAATGATGTTCAAGGAATTAGACACATCAAAGGTCAAATGATGAAGGAATTCAAGATCAATGATCTTGGATTATTGAAGTACTTCCTAGGGCTTGAATTGGTCTACACAAATTCAGGTATATACATTACTCAGAAGAAGTACATTCAGGACATGGTCAAGAAGTTTAACTTGCAGGAAGCTAAAGTCTCAAACATTCCTATGGAGGTCAACCACAAACTCAGTGCACATGAAGGAGAAGAACTCAAGGATATTACAGGTTACCAAAGTTTGGTAGGTAGTCTCAATTATGCTACCTTAACTAGGATTGATATCTCATATGGTGTTAGTGTACTTAGTCAATTTATGCATAAGCCAAGAGTACCACATTTGGAGGCAGCCAAGAAGATAGTAAAGTACCTAAAGGGAACACAAAATCATGGTTTGTATTATCCATATTCATCAGACATTGACATCAAGGTATACTCAGATGCAGATTGGGCAGGATGCAAGGATGAGTACATCTGGTTACATATGCTTTGCAGGTGATAAACCTATTTCTTGGTCATCCAAGAAACAACCCACAGTGGCTCTATCATCTACTGAGGCAGAGTACAGAGGGCTAGCCAATGCCACTCAAGAATCAATATGGTTGAAGTTACTCTATTCAGAATTGGGCCTATACATAAGGCCACCTATCATATTTGGTGATAATACAAGTTCACTTCATTTAGCTGCTAATCCTGTGTATCATGCTAGGACAAAACACATAGAGGTTCATTACCACTATGTGAGGGAGAAATTACTCAGCAAGGAAATCCAATTATCATATGTGTCCACTAATATTCAATGTGCAGATTTGCTTACAAAAGCTTTGGATGGGAGCAAGCTATGCAGGTTTAAATCCATGATTGGATTACAGGATATCATTGAAGACTAAAGATGAAGACTCAAGCAAGTGTTTGGCTTGAGGGGGAGCTGTTGGTGCAAACAAGCCTTAACACTTGGACTTGTCTTGTGCCTTGAAGACTCAACAAGAAGATTGCACAAAGATCACTTAGCTTTGGATATCAACTTTGAAATTTATTGCAAAAGTTTGGATTACTTCATTTCAAGAAAGAGCATAGGAACACATGCCTATGCTTAGTTACTTATTACTTTATGTAAAAGTCAAAGTGACTTCTTGTAATTGTACCTACCTTCAAAAATCGTGGAATTTGAAAGGTATGAATGGAGAGAATATCTCCATGTGATTAGTTGAGAGATTTGAGGGAGCCTACATTTGAATTTTGAAATTCAAATTCCTTCAAAACATCTATAAAAGTAAAAAGTCGCGGGTTTACACACACTCTTCCCGAGGCTAATCCAAGTATATTTGTGAGAGTGTGAGAGCTACTATCTAGCCTACACCTCTGAGTACCATTGGGCATCATTCTACATGCCAATGGAAATGTACATTTGATAGTATCAATACATATACTCATAGTGTTTACTCTGTGTTTTTCTCTGAGTGACTACCTCCAAGTCTGCCAACTTCAACAGGACATATCTCAAGATCTACTGAACCAAATTTGATGATCAAGGGCTCATTGGAACCAGCTCAAAGCATTCTACAACACTACAAAATTTCAAGTCAATCTATTCAGCCAATTGAGAGAAATCGCTGTCGAAGTGATCACTGGTATATTTCTGTGTGATTCCTAAAAAGTCGGGGGTGTCCCTGATTTTGCTAAATATCATGCTCAGTGTATAGTTTATCATTTGGAGTGATTTAACTTGCTAATGGTAGCTTGTTAAGTTAATTTAATACTCCCAGAAGGAATTAGACCAATTGTAAGTGTGCTGGACACACTGAGCTTAGGACTGAGCAGGTGTCATTACAGGAATAGCAAGTTTTTGGACTTATGAAGGTTCAAACTTATCTGTTTTGATTTGATCATTACTCAATCACTTTGTAAAGTACATATATAGTTTCTTGGTGTCATTTGGAAGCTCAAGGAGTCTCCTAACCATATCTGAAGAAAACAAAGGGCAGGTGTGAAGCAGGTCTAGCAGCACCACCTTGATCTTCTGATTGTACCCAGCCATCTCATCCAACAGCTCCTACAAAGCACATTGAGGTGCACCATCATTATGTCATGGAGAGGACTATGTGATGGAGAGATTAGTTTTGCTTAGGTGCCCGCACAAGATAATGTTGCATGCCTTTTCACAAAGGCTTTGCCTAGGGCGAAGTTTGAAGTTTTTGCCAAAGCTTTGGGCTTACTTCTATGGATTGATTTCTTTCCACATTGCTTGGCACTTCCTTATACATGAGTGTTAGCTCCAAGTTCACCGCTTCACTCCCAGAGGCGGATTCGTTCATATGTTTGAGTTGTAATGTGTGTGAACATACTTAGGATCGTCAAGACACTTTTTTCACTCTTTAGAAGGTATTTTGCCCCGGCTTGTGTATACACCTATAACCCTAGGGCCTAACGGGTCAATTATCTTTGTACATTCACTTGGTAATACATTCAATATTGTGTTGTTCTCCAAGCTTCTTCTCCCTTGTGTTGTCTATATGCTTTGCAAACCTTGAACTCCACAATAATGGATCTATTTAGTAGACATATACATGGCTATAAGCAAAGATATTAATAGCTTGAAATTCTTGGACTCTTAAGCTAAACAATGGAGAAATTCATCAAAATAAAGAACAATCCAAAAAGATCAAAGTTTTTAGAAAATAAGTTATCATCTTCAAATTTCCTTTTCCAATAAAAGAGAGCTATCAACTTTTCTCAATACACCAATTATACTCAAATGTTCGTAAAATGTCCACATCTTGAATCAAACATCTCCAAAAGTCAAAGATCCATTAAGCCTCTAATCAAGTTCATTGGAAAGATGGATACAAGGCTATCAATAGAGGTTTACAGATTGAAAGTCTTAGACCTTTTGAGTTAAGGTCAATGCAAAAATACATAAAAAACGAACAATAATCCAAAAACATCAAAGCTCACAAAAGTAAGCTTTCATCTTCAAACTTTCTTTTTACCTTGAAAGAGAGGCATGGAATTTTCCAAGTACACCAATTACACTCAAAAGACTATGAATGCCCACATCTGGTAAAAGACATGTCCCTAATTAAGAGTATGAGTAATCATGTATCCATTATGTCTATAGTGACTAGTCATGGGTGCCTCTATCTCAAATGCATTGGATAAAGCATTTCATATTATCTTAAAATAAACTATACATGAATCTACTTCGAGATTTTACTTTCCTCTTTGATATTACTAAGAGGAAATGTAGTTTGCTCATGGAAGAATATGATGGATGGGATTACAAGATATAGGACAGCACAAGATATACGGCATGCTCATGGTGAGACCTCAAAATTAGTTTACTTTCATCTATACATATATACCAGAATGAATCAAGGCAAACCCCAAATTCACCCTCAAATGAAAGTGCAACTACAAGCTCATCATAGTCAACCACAAGACTATAAAGCAAGACTCAATACTAAGCCATCCCCACTCACGTCATCAGTGCCCAATAGTGGGTATAGAACTCCGAAAGAATACATGCTTACACACGCATCCCATGACGCACACACACCACAAGCATGAACTCAGAAGAAGCTCTTCGAACTTAGTTTCTATCACTTCCGGAAGTGATGGGCAAACTCAGCCCTAATGAATATCTCTCTCCATCAAAAACTATCTGTCAATATACAGCCCACTATAAAACTTCATCGAGTCAAACATGGATCTTATTTAAGGTGATCGGACATCATTTTTTTATTAAGCTGAAAAGTGTATCAGATGCACATGGTAGTTTTTTTATGTCACCAAATTTATGTGCCCATGATGATTCAACTTCTGATGAAGTCATCAAGCTTAAACGATAAAAAAATATACATAAAAATATGAATGAATATACACATGAAAACATATAAACAAAAGAAAAATGTAAATAAACATAAACATAAACACATACACACACACATATATATATATATATATATATATATATATATATATATATATATATATATATATATATATATATATATATATATATATATATATATATATATATATGTGTGTGTGTACATGTAAATAAATATACATACAAACAAAAAATAAATGAATAAAATCTTAAATAAATTTAAATATAAACATAAATAGACATAAAAAGGTTTTGTTAAATAAAGCAAAAATAAAAATGAAATATAAAGATAAAGATAAATGTAAATACATATCTATCTATCTATTTATCTATGTGTGTGTGCGCGCGTGCGTGCGTGTGTGTGTGCACGCATGCGTGCGTGTGTATAAGTATGCAAATACTAAAATAAAATCACAAGAATATAATTAAGTATGTATGTTTTTTTGATGAGAATAGAAATATGAATTTCAAAATCATACATAAAATATAGATATACAAAATATATAAAATTAAAATAAAATATAAATGCAAAAACAATAAAAATAATTTTATAAAAATATATAAAAATGTATAAATATAGTAAAACATAAGTATAAAAACACAAAAATAAAAATATAAAAAGATTAAAAGACATCTAATAAAGCAAAGATAGAGCAATGTCATCATCAAGCACATAAGCAATGCAGTTCAAGCATAAATAATGCTGAGGCTGAATAATTGACTGAATAAGGGGGCAAAACACGTCATTTATAAAGGAGACTGACCAAAGAACTAATAAAAAATGGAACAATAAGAACTTAACATGACAGCTACTGTCAGTTGCAAGTCAGTGTATTTAAGAAGTTCAAATTTTTGCAATATCTAGACTTATATAATAAAAGAAACAGAGAGCTGGAAATCCTAATTCTAACTAGCTTCAGGGTTGTATGCAGGATAAGGTTCACATGAGTCTTTATCAAACAGCAATTATGCGTAGTTTACATTTCATAGTTGACACCAGACATCAGCAAGAAGTTAGCTTAAATCAAGGAAATCGAAAATGATATAATATAATCAACCGAACCTCTAAGGTTCTACAAAAGGAGGCTAACTTGAAACCAAATTTTCCACTCTAAATCTAATGCATACCATACACCTATCCAATGACAACAAATGGCAAAAATATAAGACCAGATTTCTCAAACAAAAATGATAAAAACATCATGGTCAAATAAAGATAAAAGAATATCACAATCCATCACGATGAGTCAGTGTTACCAACCAGTAGGATCAACCTCTCGAGCCAATTTTATTGCATCAGACGTTGCAATATCCTGATTAGCTGGTGAAATTGCAAGGATTATACAATTCGGCTGAAGAGTACAAAGTTCACATTGATTTCATGCAAGATCAAAAAAGTTTAAGACAACAGAATCCAACCTTAAGCATGCACAAACCTTATCAACATAAGACCGGACCATGTTCTCAATATCAGCAACAATGCTGTCAGGTTGCCCCTCTGTGAGCAAGAGTTATAGGAACTGTATCATGATTCCATGAGCCGAAAAGGTGAATGTTGAGAGCAGGAAACAAGATTACCTACAGCAACCTTTGTAAGTCCTGGAAGATCAATGAGTGTCAAATTGACCACTGCAGAAACCACCAACTATTAGAGTGACCTTCAAACTAAAACATTACAGAGAAATAAGGAAGAATAATGTTCAACTTAGCAATACCATTAGGAGAGTATATGCTTAAATGAATAGGGACAGGAGATATTTGTTTGGACCGCCCAGTTACCCTATCAGTCTCATCAGAAATCTCTTTTCTGACAGCAGCTGCCATGTTAGGAATGTAAGAAGCAATACAAAGATGATTTTCAAAGAACGAAACAATAAAAGAGGCAAGAATTCATAAAAACCTCGAGATAAACCACGCATATTAACATGGGGATATGATATTCAATGAACAATTCAGCATATTACTTATGGCAGAGAAACACGTTATTCGCTACTAACAAAAGAAACATTCAACCAGGTATCCAAATCTGTCAAAGATTTCAACGCATACCCTGAATATTCATGTCTGTTAAACTCTATACCTCAGCATGCACCATACACGACATAGTAGAGCACATGGCTCTATAATTACATAAGATCTGGACCGCGTTAGTAAACAGAAACAATATGAAGGAATATCAGCACTGTTTTCTCGACAAATTTTCACACTTCAAAGCTCGACGGTAATGCCTTATAGAGTACTACATAACACTATATCATTCTCATGGTCCATTATAAACATAATGAAAAAATGAAACCAGTAAATTATCTCTGTAGATCTATCTGATAAAAGAAGGTTTGACGATGGCGTACCGAAGTCAGTAAAACGCTTCTTTGGTGCATGCATAAACTCAGCATATTCTGGACCCCTTTCAGTTCTATAGAGCTGCAACACCAGGGGCCTCCTTGTGACAATGCCTGGACAAGGAAATGGTTTACGCGAGATCTTCAATGACAAAGCGAGGTCTTCAATGACAAAGCCTAGAAAAAAAAAGGTTGCTCGTTCCAATGAATAGAGATACCTGCGCCACGAGGCAAGAAATCCCTCCCTACAATGCTTTCGAGTACAGATGATTTGCCTGAACTCTTCAAACGAAAACGAGAAGAACATTGAGAAAAAAGAGGAAATATTATCTCAACCATACTCGTAACATAAGAAGCTGCTCATTATATGATATCATCAGAAGCACATACCTACGATTTCAGATCTACATATGCCATTTGGACATTTCCCGATTGATTTTGTATTATATTATTTGAATTATAAGATCTACAATACGTTATTATGACCTCGAAATGTATGAAACAGGTACCTGTCCCCCGACAACAGCCACAGATGGCAACGCTTCCCATAAAGTTGGTAGTGCATTGTCACCTCCATAGTCTCCTAAGGCGGTACAGGCTCGTTGGATGCGGTTGATAAGTGAGATCAAGCTATCCATTGACGCCTCTTAACGGAACCTTCAAAGAGATATCGATTTAGATTACCTGCAATCTTTCAGCTCACAAAGAACACAGAAAGATTGCAGATATCGGATGGATTCAAAGGACAGATCTACAGCACTCTCCACAAAGGTGGAGAAGGGATCCACAGAGGGGTCTTTAAAAATAAAGCTAGCTCCGAGGATCAAATGAATCAAGGGAGTGTCCCTGACAAAGCGGAAACTGCAGAATATCGATCTGCAAAGGATTTGACTAGAGAGAAGCAGGATCTCAAGAACAGAAAAACGGAAGCCAATGGAGGGAGCTTCCAGAGAAAGTCTCCTTGCTTAGCATACATTATTATACAGGTGACAGGAAACATAATCTAGCCTATGTGGCAGTGCAGGTATGCTGCATCACGTAGTGGCATTTGAAAAAACGTTGGTTTTAATACTCGTCATGCAGCTTCTTCTGGCGAGGATTATACACTCCAAAGTTTTAGCATGGGTTCACATAGGTGCCGAAACGTGCACGAGAAATGTGGTCATTGTTTATGAAATCACGTGGTAACAAGTATAGAATAACAAAGAAAATCTTACGTTGTTCAAGTAGAAGATTAAGTTCGATTCACAATAAGCGGCAGAGCACTCTCCTTCGAATGAGCTAATGCCATGTGTATTGTTTCGTCTAAGGCTCATTCAGATTGAGCGTAGAAATAACATGTTGACTAGGCAAAACAAAAGACCTTGCAACCTTTTGACCCTCTCTTTCTGCCCGAACATCTATGGGTGAGTTCAAACAGGGCAGCACATTTTTGTTGACTCACCAGAGCTAGATATTATGCAATTTGAATAGAGTGGAAGCTCTTTCAAAAAGCTAAAAGAAAAAATTATATTTATTTTTTTTTTAATAAAGGAAGTTCAACATTCGCTTACTCTCCCGGACTTGAATTAATTAAAGAAAAGGACAAGAGAAGGGGACTAGTGCCCACGGGACCCCCCGAATCCCACAAAGCAAGGGAAGCTTTTATAGAGTTTAGATGGCATTACAAAGAAGGTTAATCACCCTCTCATCACCTTCATGTGGGGCCCACTTGGGTTTAAGCTTGTTATTGATCAAAAGGAGCACTTGATGATGCCTGAAGGGGGGGGGGATTTCTTACAGTTAATGATCCTTTTGCCAAGGAGGAACAACGATTTCTCAATTGACCACTCTTTGGGGGAGTCGCCAAAGTTAAAAGCACATCTTTCCTGCCAGATTTTCCAATATAGGACCTCCCCTCTGATGGAGTTCCAGAGAGTCGCGGAGCAGCCGATCGCTTCTCCCAGCAGAGCTTGCTTCCAACTGAGATGTTTTTGAAGACTAATTTTCTTTCCAACCGTCTGCCAGAGCTTGTTGGAATCGGGAGAGGTAAAGAAGATGTGAGAAACATCTTCGATAGACCGGTAGCAGTGTTTGCACCGGGGAGGTATCCCACAAAATTTGATAGCCTTAAGGTTGTTCCAGATTCCATGATGAAGAATTTGCCATAAGAAGACAGACTTTTTGATTTCTATTGGTTGAAGACTATTGATCATATCTATTGGTTGAAGACTTAAAATAAGCAATCAGGAGACAATATCAAGCTAGTACACTTTTGTTCCAAGGGAGATAGCCCGACTCAACTCATGGTGAACCCGAAACAATTGTCCTTTACAAATATGCAATAAAATCTCTCCATATAACAATACAAACTATGTCATCACTCTCTGTGAACCAAGCCTATATACAATTTAAGTGAACTTTTATCATATAAATTTTTTTTTTTTAACATTTTTAAAACTGAATATTAAAAATTGCTTTTCATCTTAATGTGAATAGATTAGCAGTGGAACACTCATGTTTTGTACTTACGCATGGAACTTGAACTATTTGTACTTTCATTCTACCATTCCACTCATGTTTTGTACTTCACATGGAACTTGAACTATTTGAGATATACTCTTTTTTAAGTTTTATCATTGAGATATACTCTTCTGATTAAGTTTAAATTAATTGAAAGTACAATGAAAGGTAGGCATAAAACCCATGGAATTCTTTATATTTCGCAAAGATGGAGTCAGATGCTCAACAAACACTAAGATACAAAGTTTGAAGGCCCCCTCACATAGAGACTAGAGAAGAGATGGCCCTAAAATTTGTTATACTTTATGAAATAATGGAATGTTATATGGATTTTAATGTCTTGAGGTTTCTAATGTGATTGTGTTTTGATTTAGCAGGTGAACACTCATGAGGGTGTGAATGCATGTGGACTTATTTAGATATTTTTTAGGATAGTTATAAGATAGTATTTTAGATATTTTTTGTAGAAGTACTAGATCGTTTAGAAAGCGAGGATTTTGTAAATAAAGCAGATTTTTGTAAACGCTGTCGGGAAGTTGCGGACATAAGCCTGGTGGATCAGTCAGCCACTAAATCCCTCGGCACACGCAGGGTGTATGAGACAATCGTAGGTGTTTTAGGTATATTTTTCTTTCGTCTAAGATAAAAGAAATTCTAAATTACTCTTAAATCTAGAAAATATGGATTAGGTAATTGCAACACTTTAAACGTCTAAGAACCGTAAGGCCGGGCTGCTCTATATCTATCAATAGCTTCTTGAGGTATAGGTAAAATCAGACTTTCCTCAGTTAATTTTTCTTTTATAATTTCGTCTTCTTGGATTTCTAAATGATTAGGTTGTGAATGTCTAATTAATGGTGGAGGAAATAAATCTATGTTATCTTGTTGATCACTAGATGCGATTGAAAATAAGGCTATAAATCTATTTAGACAATAATCATGAGAAATTGAAATTAACAATTTCAGATAACATTGACAAGAATGATAATGCAAATTAGAATTGAATTAATGCTAATGACAATAATGGATGATTACAATGCTATAAAATGATATAATTTCTCTAAAAGATGGCTAACAATAAGTGAATCCTATACAAAGCTTAATCAAGGATAATTTCTATGGATTTAATTCAGATTGTCGGATATTTGAATTGATGAAATCTTCACTTTGCTTCACTTCACTGCACTTCAATTGCTTTTTAATCTTCAATGTTTCTGCAAAAACATTAGAGAATCATAAGTAATGTTACAAAATCATAACTTAAAACATAAATCTCATATACAAATAACATCCTCATTCATATGCATATACACATGCATATGTTTGAGCATATTAATACATGCATTTTTAGACCGACATATGTTTCCATGCTCTTTATATTATGTATATATGCATATGACATCATTATTATGCTTACCCATGCATACATACAAACATACATTTCACTCACATTTACATGCATTTTTAGATCCATACTTTTTTCACATGCATCCAAAGTATATATTCGAATTTCTAATGCATGCTCATGCACATAATATATACGCATTTTCTCATGTCTTTATTAAACCTATCCGTCCAAATCAGGAGAGTATGTTAACAGTCAATGACACATATTAGTTCTCCGGAATCATTGAATTCCTAGACAATAATGAAGAAGTATTACATGCATTAGCAATGATTAGTTAGATTTAAATAAAATCAAAAGCACATTCATACAGAAAAATAAGTTTTGCGAACACTTCTGAAACACAATGACACAACAGAGATCGTGAATCCTTAGAAGTAGACAGCGAAAAAAATTTCGGTATGATTCAGTAATAGTAGCGTTCTTCTCTCTGTTGTCGGACCACTCTCTCTCTCCCTCTTTCTCTCTCTACTGGATGTAGTGTTTTTCTCTCTCTTGCAGATCTTCAGCGTCCTCCTGCACAACACAAGTCATCGACCCTCTCTTCGTGGCCATAGAGCCAGTCAACAGTGCCGCTCCTCTTATAACTCTCTCTACAATTCCAGTTGTTTCCTTCGAAATTGGTTGTGCCATCCATACCGCTCTTCAAGGTTTCTTCCTAATTCACTCTGTATTTCTCATACGCACCTGCAGGGAGACATTCTCTCTCTTCCATCAGAGTTCTCTCTCTATAAGCGTTCTCAGCAGCGCCAGCTTCTCAACCTTAATTGTACTAGCTGCAGTGGATGCAGATGCACTAAGATGCGCCCCAATTCTGTGTCCAGAAGCTTTTCTACAGACATCTTTGTGAATGCCACAGATGCAGAACTTGGTAAGTGTCTGGATTCAATATGCTCCTGCACAGACTGTATGGGTCCGACATGTATACAAGAAGATGGGGAATCGGGGAAGTTCGTGACTATAATTGATCCTAATGCAGTTGGATCGTGACTCAGAAGCTCCAAATTTTCGCCTTGCTTCATAGGCTTATAACTGCCGAAGACACAGCAGGATCGGGAGAGGCACGCGCACTTATGTATATGCTGCTCGATTTCCCTAAAAACAACAACATTGTTGTTGCCTGCATGTTAGCCCTTTGAGTGCATACGAGCGCAACTAACTCTCTCTCTACAGCCCCCCCGCGTTATCTACGAGACTGCGCCTGCCAGACTTCTGCCGCCAGGAGAAAAAGAGCACAGAGAAAAAATATAAAGAATTCTCACTCTTACTATCTCTCTAAAACTGCAAACATATCGGATCTGCGTTTACATACAGGTCACTTCATTAATATTATTGGCAAGAACAAAATTGTGGATGATATCATAGTATCTACCATCACAGAAAGCCTGCCTTACACTTTCTTTCTAATCGCTCACTCTCTACGATGGCCATTCTCTACATATGCCTTGCGTTAAACAAATCGTGAGAGAAGGAATCAAAGAGAAAAGACAATGAAAAAGAAGATAAATACCTGCAAAAACATTAGAGAATATTGGAGGTCATCACACATTTAAATACATACACAAGTTGTTTCTAAACCGCTCTTTTTAATTTAGCTTTTAATTTACAACCTTACTTTAGTCCAATAACTTTCACCAGACTTTAAATTAGCTTTCTTCACACAACTTACTTTCACCTCTCTTTTCATCTACACTAATTCTCACCATTCCTTTTCATTAACCAACTTTTTCACTTTAAGTGCATCTTCCTTTCAGACCACTCCTTAATTCACTTTAATTCCACATTACTCACATACCATTCTTTTTTTCTAGCATCCATATAGACCACTAGTTATTTATCCACTTGACTTATAATTTTAATTCAATTACCCTAAATTTCCCAATTAAATAAATCATTTAAATTAAGCTTAGGTTAAGCTTTTAATTAATTAGATCCTTAGTATTTAAATGCACACATATGATTAAAGTAATTAATTAATAGCATAGTTTAATTTGTAATACATAAATATTTAATGTATAGATTAATGTATTTGAATAACAACTATTCTAGCCCTTGAAACATACTAAAATCCTAGAAAACCTATTAAAACCCTTCAGAAACCCATGAAAACCCTTTAAAACTCTTCTGAACCCTATCATTAATCCATTAACACTTAAATAAACCCTAGCATTAACCCATTAGAATCTTTTGAGACCCTTTGGATTAATCCAACTGACATAAAATCATATCAACTTATGAAATCCTAGGGTTAAATACCCATGATTCTTGAATGTATGAATAAAACAACTCATTAAATGAGTAATTAGGGTAAACCCTAATATGAACATAGAATCTTCATCATCATTTGTACCTGTAAACACTTTCAAAAATAGTTAATTCAATCCAGAACAACTAAGCAACAGTGATATAAAAGGTTAGAATTCACCAATTAAGTTAATTTTATTTTATCTGGTCATCAACTGGAAAGTTGAAAACTTTCCGACAACGCACGGTTTTCGAAACGCTATGCTCATGTATCTTCTATGCAGGACATGATGAGAAATACCTATAAATACACATACTCTGATAGACTCATCCATTAGAGCATGTGGGGTGAGATTGTACACAATTTTGTGTCTCTGTGAATGATGTATGCTCTTTTCTAAGGTTATCTAGTTTTTATAAAAAGTTTGTAAAAGGTTTTTCTTATTTAGCACTTCCGCTCACATTATTATTGAAGAAAAAATTAAAATTTGCATGGGGATTAGCACAACAACAATCTTTTGAAAAACTCAAACATGCACTTTCTCATGCACCTATTTTGCAATTACCATATTTTACACAACCTTTCCATGTAGTTACAGATGCTAATGGTTTAGGTATAGGAGTTGTATTAATGCAAAATGATCATCCCATTGCATTTGAAAGTAGGAAACGTAAACCTTATGAAAAGAATTATAGTAGATATGACAAGGAACTCTTAGATGTTGTGCATGCTTTAAAAATTTGTAAACATTACCTTATGGGCTCTAAAGTTTTAATAAAAAAAGACGGCAACGAGCTATTAAGCATTTAGTAAATCAACCATTGATTTTTGAAAGACACATTAAATGGGCTTCATTCATACAAAATTCTCAGCCTTTAATTCAATATCAACCTAGCAACAAAGCTAATGTTTTTTTTATGCCCTTAGTCACTTCCCATCCCCACAAACAAATATTGTTTCAATTAATAATATTTTTGCTATTCATATTCATTCATTTTATGACATGATTCCTACTTATGGATTTGATTTGTAATTTTCACAAAGGTGGAATGCTTTCAATAATTCTACAACATTTAGTGAGGATCAACTACACTTTTCATAATGGATTCTTGTAATTCCAACACAATTTATGTATATCACAAGGTTTCAAAGAATTTGTTATGAAAGAGATGCATGAACCACAATATATGGGTCATAGGGGCATACAAAGTACTATTTCTACAAAAGGAACCTATCAATGCTCATGCTATAAGCCATTGTAATGGCCTTTTGAATGTCTAGGGTCTATGTAATGCAAACTAAGGACAAGTCAATCAACTATCCAAGTTAGAAAAGGACCCTATCGATGCTCATGCTATAATCCATTCCAATGGACTTTTGAATGTCTATGGTGTATGTTGTGGTGATTAAGACATTGGACACTAAAGTAAAGGTCCAAGGTTCAAAATTTACCCTCTTAAAGTGAGGAATAACTAAGATCGATTAGACATGTGAGTTATACCTTTCAAATTTCAAGATAATGGAAGAGTAGATTGAAGATCAAACTTCCAAAAAAAAAAAAGACGGGATCTTTGAATTTCAAAGTAGTGGATCTTGGAATCACAATTCAGCAAAACTTGATCTCACAAACCATTTTGATTTTAGCTCTCCCCTATCTTGAAATTGTACGTCTTTGTTTTGTGAAATACAATGGACCCAATGAGTTGTAATTCATTCACTTGAATTATGTTATGCCTTGAATAGATTGTAGTGTCTATGTGAAGTGGGTCCATTAATGTTGAATAGTGTGAAGTGAGTCCAATACTGGTGAGACCTGAATAGTCTCTCTATGAAGTGGGTCCATTAATTGTTATTCTAATGTCTATTAAGCTCATAAAACTTATATTTTGGAAGCCAAAAATAATCTTTTTTTATAGAAAAATAAGAAGAAGTATTCATCATTTTTTTCATCTAAAATATTTTTTATTTTTTAAAAAAGAAGTTCGGCAATAGCCTACTCTTCCAAACTTTAATTAATAGAAAGAACAATTGTACAATTGAATGGGCCTAGCACCCATGGGACCCCCAAATCCCTTACTTTGTGGGATTCATTTAAAGATAATTGATAGTGTAATGTATCCATAAAATCAATGTTCATTATTGTTTTTTTATGTTAGAGATCTTCCATATATTAATCAATTTTGTAGTGAATTGTGAAAAAAAAAAAGATTACATTGGCCTTGCCAAAGAGTAAGCAAGTGGTGCAATGGTGGAGAGTGTCTTGATTTCATCACATCATGTCACCCCACCTTAAGATTGGATGGGAGGCTATAGAGGTGTTTATTGTAAACTTAATAGGAGCCACATGGTTTAATCTTATAATATGTTGTAAATTCCCAAGTTTTTCTCCTCTCTCATGTATTTCGAACACGTATCATGTATTACATAATGATGCATACTCTTCAAATGCTTAGAGATGGGGCCACTTCAATAATTCTTAATAATGTCATATTAACTTGTGGGGAAGGAGTGTTATGTATTTGACTCGTTATGAAACCACACCTTTTTGTTCTTATTGGGTTCTAAGGTGATGACCGCTACCCTAAGAACAAAAAATGCCACCTTCGAACTAGGAATGGTGGATCCCATAGTCCATAAATTTCTTAAGTCTCAACCATAGTTGTGGTTATCTTATTATTGTTTATCATAAATGCAAAGCTTTTTGTGCATGTTGCATTTTATCTTCTTTTCACACAAGCCATCAACACATTTTTCTTTTGCTCCATGCCCCAACCATATATATATATATATATATATATATATATATATATATATATATATATATATATATATATATATATATATATATATATATATATATATATATATATATATATATATATATATATATATATATATATAGGTAGGTAGGTAGGTAGGTAGCAATCTCCCACCACACACTCTGTTGGAGGAATCTATAGAGTGCATGTATTTATAGGTTTTTTATGATGTCCAAAATAGAGATTACAATGAGGGTGAAGCTTTGAAAGGAAGGCATGAAAGTAAAAAGTTGCTCACTTTGATGGTGTGCCTTATCTTTTATTTACAAAAGCCAAGATCTACAAGGATACTTATCATAACCACTATTTTTATGACTTTCTAGAAAGAATCCTCTACATGGTTCTTTATTTACAAATATTTAGAAAATATATTTTCTCTTATTCATGTCTAGACATATCCGAATATGTCCATGCCCCCACAAACCTTCAATTGCTATATCAAAACATAAAGCACATTAATATCTCAATAATAAACTCCAATAATTCAACATTCCATAAGTGATAACATGCCCCCTAGTTGAAAAAGCAACTGACCTAGTTGATAAGAAATAAAATACACATGGATAGTCAGTCACATAACCCATCACTAAACAAAAATAACCATGTTCCATGTAAAAACACATGCATGGAAATGTATGTTTGGAGAGTTAAATTGCTATGATTGTGAATGATATGAAAAATATAAGTGATGATAATGAGGATTCAATGGAGTCCTATGGATTTACTAAGCTTTGGTATCAAAAGGTCCTCTTGTAAAATTGAGAGGTTGTATTGGGGATATATTCAACAAAGAGGAAAAATCGTAGCATGCACAACCATGATGTATTGCAATGTACCCTGCTAGGCTGTATGTCGGTGGGATGTACCATACAACGTTGTACCTTAATGAGATGCACTTTGCGAGGATGTACCCGGATGAGGGGTACCTATGATGCTCTACCCTGACGGGATGTACTCTACTCCACCTCAAAAAGAGTAGTTCTTCGGAATCGAAAAATTAAGAGAGATGAAAGTTATGTTAAATATAATGAAAAAGAGGTCAAGTGACAACACATATGGATAGTGTAGCGGTAAAACACTTGACTTGTTAATGAAAGGATGTGCATTCAAATCTCTTCCTTGATAAATGAAAGTTTCCTTATTTCCACTCCTTAGTTAAATAGTGTTTGCACATAGCCAACAACCAAGGGAGCCATCAGTGCAAGGAAAGCGAAAGATGCCAAAGTTCTATGCCTTAGTCAACACCTTGGAGTAGTCTTTGGAGTGATGCGTGCAAGCTCTGATACCACTATTGTAGGATCTATGGACATGCGTACATATAGATGATATAGAATTGGAAACACACAGAAACATAGATGCACAATAGACGAGACAATACATAGTATTGGGTGTGATATCCCAAATAGAGGTTACAATGAGGGTGATGCTTTGAAAAGAAAGTGTGAAAATAACAAAGGTGCTCACTTTTATGGTGTGCCTAATGTTTTTATTTACAAAATTTGTGATCTACAACGATCCTTATCTTAGCCACTATTTTTTTGACCTTCTAAAAAGAACTCTCTATGTGGGTCTTTATTTACACAATATGTAGAAAATATAATATCAAAACACAAATCACATCAATATCTCAATAATAAACTCCAATAATTCAACATTCCATAAGTGATGACAACACACTTACTTACTTAGTTACTTACTTTCTTACATACATACGTGCACACATACAAACATGCACATACACTCACACACATACACTCACACACATACATACATAAACACACATGTACATACATGCATAAACATACACACATAAACATACACACATAAACAAACACACATACATACATACATATATACCACACATATAGATACTACACATATATACACACATATACACACATACATACACATACAATTAAACACAAATACATACACGCATAAACACACATGCATACTTACAAACACATACATACACACATACACAAACATACATTTTTTTTTTGCAAATAGAATGTCTTTTGCAAGTGGAATTTATATTTTTCATTTATGATGTGGGTGCCTTTTTTGCTTATGTCTTGCAAGACTTTTTTTGTTATGGCCTGTGAGCCTTATGGTTATTAGGTTTCATACTCTAGGGGAAACGCTATCAATTTTTCTTTTATTGTATGACATTATATACATACATAAATACATGCATACACTCACTCTCTCCCACTCTCTCAATCACAGTAATTCAATGTTTTTTATTTACTTTAGGTAAATCTAGTGTAATCTACAACAAAGCAATGTCAATTCAACTTGGCTTGCAAATCTTCATGTTTATGCTTACAAAGCTCTATATTTATGTATAGTTTCAATTAAGTGAAAGTTCTCAATTATTTATTTATTCTTTTATTCAAATTTGCTAATTGTTCTTTTCTTTACACATTAGTGTGCACAAGCTCCAAGTAGTCTTCATACATGTACCCTTTTTGTTGAATAGTTGCCTGTGAGGTTTGCAATGGAGTAGTGGAGAGGAGGAATAGGACCATTGTGGAAGCAACAAGCTCCATGTTAAATGAAAAGAAGATACCAAATTACTTATGGGCAGAGATTGTATCTACTCTCACATATTTGATAAACAAATTTCCATTAAAAGCCTTGGATGGTGTGACCTCTTATGAATCTTGAGATGGAAAGAGGCCAAGCTTGGAACATTGTAGGATATTCGGGTGCATTGCATATGCACACATACCATCTCAAATTAGAGTTAAATTAGACCCTAAGGTAGAGAAGTGCATTTTTATAGGGTATGGCCTTAAATAAAAAAGGTTATAGGCTATACAAACCTAACAACAAAGGCTTTATAGTTAGTCAAGATGTTGTGTTTGATGAGAAAAATTCATGGTTTGAAGATGATTGTAGAAAGATCAAGCTACCATATGACCTAGAAGAAGACTTTACAACACTCTCTAGCAAGAGTACACATACAATTGAAGCGATAAGTGATTTTGAAGATGACGAGAAGACTTATATAAAAGAGATTAACTCATGGAACCCTAAGGGAAAGGCCAATATACAAGACTTGAGGGATGTTGGAGAGTCCTCTCAACAAACCATAAAGAGCTCTATAAGGGATAAGAGAAATCTAGAGAGGTATGGCTATGATACATCACTAGGACTAAACATTCTATCTATTAGCCTAAGACTTAAAAATCTGAAGAACCCTCATCTTATGAGGAACAAAGAAGTTAGAGTGGATGAATGATATGGAAGAAGAGATTGAAGCCTTAGAGCAGAACCACACTTGGTAATTGGTACTCAAAACTCCCACAATGAATTTATTGGATCTAAATGGATATACAAAGTGAAGAAGAATTATAATGGAACCATTAACAGGTACAAAGCTAGACTTGTGGCTAAAGTCTATACTTAGAATCAAGGTATGGACTATGAGGAGACCTTGTCTCCTATGGCAAAGATGCAAATAGATAGAGTCCTTATGAGCATTGCAACTACCAAACAGAAGAAGATATGTTAGATGGATGTGGAGAATGCATTTCTAAATGGATGGATATTGAAAGAGGTATATATGGCTCAACCCACTAGGTTTGAATACTCAATGTTCCCTGAACATGTATGCATATTAAGGAAGGCATTATATGGGCTAAATCAAGCTCCAAGATCTTGGAATCATAGGCTTGTGACCTACGTTTAGGATAAGGGTTTCATTGTTAGCAAAGCAGATCCTCCTCTCTTTATCAAGAGGACACATGCAAAAGTCATATACCTATGTGTATATGTAGATGATATAATACCCATAGGTAATGGCGCTTAAGGTACTAGGAATATTAAACTACATATGAAGGAGGAATTCAAGATCAATGACCTAGGGAAGCTCACTTGCTTCCTTGGATTGGAAGTGGTGTACACAGAGAAGGGTATGTATCTCACTCAAAAGAAATATATCAAGGACATGCTAGGCTAGTTCAAAATGGAGAAAGTTAACATTGTATGTACAACCATGGAGGTAAATTCAAAGCTAAGTGCTCATGAAGGTGAGCTAATCAAAGATGTAACAAGATATCAAAGCTTGGTGGGTAGTGTGAATTATGCAACATTCACTAGGGTAGACCTTTGCTATAATGTAACTGTTATGAGTCAACTCATGCATACTCCTAGGAAGCCACACATAGAAGCATCTAAAACAAATCTCAAGTATTTTAATGGAACCATAAATGAAGTTTTATTCTGTCCATATACCTTTGATGTAGATATAAAGCTACTTCTGATGGAGATTAGGCATGATCAAAAGATGATAGAAGGAGTACTTTATATTACCTTACATTTGCAGGTACAAAGTTTATATCATGTTCATCCAAGAAGAAACCCATTGTTGCTCTTTCATCTACTGAAGATGAATATAGAGGTTTAGCATATGCAACTCAGGAATCCATGTGCATTAAGACATAAAACTCAGATTTGGGTGTGAAGTCTTCCACTCCTCATATCTTTGGAGAGGACAAAGATTCCTTACATATTGTAGATAATTCAATTTACCATGCTAGGACCAAACACATTGAAGTCCATTATAACTATTTTAGGAAGAAAATCACAAGCAAGGAAATTGAACTCTTATATGTATCCACTCAGCAACAATGTGCAAATATGATGACCAAAGCATTGTATATAGTGAAGCTAAATAGATTCAAAAATATTATTGGGCTTTAGGAAATAATGATGGATTGAAGACTCAAGCATCTTAGGCTTAAGGGAAAGCTACTGGTGCATGAAGCAAGCCTAAGTTCTTTTTCTATGCATTAGTAATTTACAAGAAAATTGAGGCTCAAAGCTCTTACACACGTTTGTATAAATTGTATTTTATTACTTTTGACAAAAATAAATAATTAATTTTGGAGAAAATCTCATGGTCATATTGAGAGACACATGCCAAGAACATATTTGAATTCAAATTCAAATTAACTCTTAAAAGTATGGATCAATTTAAGGTAAATCCAACCAATAATTGTGAGTAAAAAGTGTATTTATAGACTGGTCTTTTAGTCGCATGTATGTTAGCTAACCATCAAACTTATTTGAGTGGTTCATCTACTTGCCTCAAAGTTTGTGGAGTCCTCCACCCTCTCATTGTATCATATTTTTGTTAGCAATGCATTTACTATTGGAATTTGAGGTATGCGAAAGCAAAACAAACATCACAAGGAAGAAGAAGAAGCTTGCAACACAACACAACAAAAGAAGAAGCATGCAGCACAACACAACAAAAGAAGAAGCTTGCAGCACAAAACAACACTGAATGGATTACCAAGTGAATGTGCCAAGATAAGCAACCCGTTAGGGTTATATGTGTATATACAAGACGAGGCAAAAAAAACTCCTAAAGAGGGGAAAAAGTACCTTGGTGGTCCTAAGTATGTTCACACATTACTATTGAAATATATCAACAAATTCCCCTTGGGAGTGATGCAATGAACAAGGAGTTGGTACTCATGTATAAGGAAGTTCCAAGCTACATAAGGAAGTAAGCCCAAAGCTTTACTGAAAGCTTCAAACTTCTTCCTAGGCAGAGCCTTTGCGAAAAGGTCTGCAATGTTATCTTGTGTGGGCACATATGCCAAACTGATCTCTGTGGTAGAGAACCTCTGCTTGACATAAAGATAGTGCACCCTAATGTGCTTTATGCGAGCATGGAACATAGGGTTCTTCACAACTACCAATGCTCTCTAGCTATCAATGAAGATGGTGATTGCAAAAGACTAACCATTACCAAAATCTGCCAAAAGGAATTTCAGCCACACATGCTCAACAATCACTATGAAGGTTGCCCTATACTTAGCCTCACAACTAGAAGTGGCAACAGTAGGCTGCTTCTTGCTCAACTAAGATATGCATGAGCTACCAAGCATGAAGAAAAAACCACTAGTGGACACATGAGTGTCATAGGAACTAGCTGAGTCTAAGTCAGAGAAAGCATGTAAATTTGGTGGTAATGATCCCCCTTGGGATACGTGTCAATTATTCCTTCATGTTTAGGCTTCAATGTGTATACACATTTAGTGCCTATGCAGCCATCCAATTTCCTAAATTTTGTGTTTTATCAAAAGAAACAACATTCTCATCACAAATACTAGAAGCATCCATAGCATAGCAATCCGATGCAAAAGAAGCACTATGAGAGCCTGAACAAGTATGATATGATAGAGGTGCATCTAATTTGCTATCTTGCAAAGTTTGCACTAGTGATTTAGGCATTGTTTTTGCCTCCTCTATATGAACCCTCTCATCACCCTCTCATCAATAAGCGCATCATGCAAATCTGCATAAAAAATGGAATGATATTTATCATCATGTGGAACTTGTAAAGGGTGAGAAACTGCCTTATTTAGACTAGCACTTGACTATCCACCTGTAAAAAGAGGAAGCAAAGTGGCATACATGTCTTTGGAGCTAACTAATGTCTACTTAGTACATAAAAGTAATGGCTGACTTGCATATTCCACAAAAACAACATCATGGCTGACCAAAATGCATTTAATTTGTAGATGATACACATGATAGCCTTTGCGTTCAAAATTGTACCCAACAAAAATACATTTTACTATGTTATCATCCAATTTTCTATGTTCTTGTTCATACAATAATGCATATGCTAGATAAGTTAAGACACATAGATGAGCAAAAGATGACTTGCGACCATGCCAAGAATCATATGGAATGATAGGCTATAGTGCTTTGGTGGGAAACATGTTAAGTACATATCCTGCACACATAACAACCTCAAGTCAAAAGCTATGTGGTAAAGCTTGACTTTTGACCATATACCTCGCTATCCCATGAGTGACATGTTCTTTCTCTTAGCAACTCCATTCTGTTGAGATGTATACGGCACTATACGTTGATGTTTTATCCCATGTTCAGCCAGAAGTGCATTAAAATCAGAAGACATGTATTCCCCCGATCAAAATGGAGGTGGCCAATTTACATGCTAGCAGATAATCTAAGATAGACTTTCTCTCCTACCTCAAAGTTGATTTTTCTTCTTTGAGGGTCACCATAGGCTCTAGCTCTATCTTGATCTCTCCTAATGCTCTCCTTAGCAAGCCTAAGCATATCGTTCATCGCTTCCGAGAAGTCCTTTGTTGCTTGGACTTTCTCATGCCGCTATCCTACTACATAAGGAGCTCTTGGTGAAACCCATACATCAGCATAATGGAATATGCCGAGTGGAAGAGTGCTTGGCACTATTATATGAAAAATCTATTATAGGCAAGTACTATTCCCATTTAGTTTGTCTTTCATTCACATATGATTGAAGCATATCTTTTGGGATTTGGTTAACCCTCTTTGTTTGCCCATCCATTTGTGGATGCTCGACCGTACTCATGCTAAGTCTAATATGCAATCTCTTGAAGAATTATCTCCAAAAGTGACTAGTAAACTTCATATCTTGATATGAACCACTGTATAATGGAAGACCATATAATCGGTAGAGGTTCTCAACAAATAACATAGCCTACTCAAGTGTCTTCACTACACTACATTTGAGAATAAACCTAGCCATTATGGTTAACCTATCCACTATTACCCAGACTAAGTTGTGCCCTCTCTAGTCATAGGCAATCCTACTATAAAATCCATGGAGATACTTTTCCACTTCCCATTGGGAATATCCGGTTGGTGGAGTAGACCTTCTATCCTCAATCTCTTAGCTTTATTGACTTGGCATTTTGTACATTTAAGCACATACTCTAGGACATCCTTATGAATTCCAAGCTAGCAAAACTACTTCTTAAAAAGATCATAAGTCTTGTTAACTTCTGGGTGTCCTATACTAGGCGTATCATGATACCCATACAATATATTCTATCTCATCTCAAAATCTCTATGGACACAATATTTTCCTTTGTATAATACATATCCACCATCGATGTTGTAGTTCTTCCACTTGAACCCTCATTGAGTACCAGTTGATATTCCATCCTCATTGGATACCTGTGAATCAAGATCTCTTTTCTCTATGGCCTCCCAAATCTCAATATGTGTAGGATCAAGCCTATGTTTCCCTCTAATGGACCCAAGTAGCTCACTGGTGATGTGAGTAAAACTTATTCAATTGAGCATAGGCATGCGACTAAGCGAGTCAGCCACCACATTAAACTTTCCCTTTCTATACCTATGCTCATAGTCAAACTCTTAACGGGTCTCTGCTTAGCAGGCCTTATGGCCTTTAAGGTATGTTTGATTAGAGAGCCACTTAATTTTGTCTTGATCAAACACTATCGTAACCTTGATACCATACAAGTAATTATGCCTTTTCTTCAAAGCATGGACAAGTGCATACAACTCCTTGTCATAGACGCAGTAATTTTTATGAGATGGTTCTAGTATGTTGCTTTCAAATAACTAGTTGACCAACTCCTATAGCAAAATTAATCATGTCAATCTCAACCACAAATGGTTGATTGGGATCTTTTGTCCATAAAAAGGGGAGCTATAGTTATTGCTACTTTTAATGTCTCCATATTTTGCTTGTACTCATCTCCCCAATGAAAGGATTTTCATTTCCTTTTAAGTTCTTCCACCATTGAAACAAGAATCTTGGTATAATTTTTTATGAATATTTGATATAATCCAAGCAAAACTAGGAGTATCTATAGTTCTCCTAGGTTTCTAGGATGCAAACATTCCATAATAGCTAACACCTTTTTAGGATCCATCTAGATTCCATGTTTGGAGATGATATGTCCAAGATATCTAACCTTTGGTTTGAAAAATTCACACTTGAATTCTTTGGCTAAGAGTGAATTTTCCTTTAGCAGTTAGAAGACTATGTGTAAGTGTTCCAAGTTTTCTTCTTCTGACTTATTGTACATAAGAATATCATCAAGAAAGTCTACCAAAAACTTTCCTAAATAGGCCCTTAACATAGTGTTGATGAGTTTCATGAACATGGTTGGAGCATTGATGAGACCAAATGGCATCACCAAAAGCTCATAGTGCCCATGCCTAGTCCTAAAGACAGACTTGGATATTCTTCTACCTTTATCCTAATCTGGTGATATCCTGCTCTTAAATCAAGCTTAGTAAAATACTGACCTTAATGTAAATAATCAAATAGATATCCAATCTAGGCATTGAAGATCTACTTTTAATAGTTACCTTTTTTAATTCTCTATAATCAAAACAAAATCACATAGATCCATCTTTCTTTTTTTACTAAGAGCATTGGCAATGCCCATGGGGAATTACTAGATCTAATAAATCCTTTAATTAAATAGCCTTGAATCTCAGTTTCTAATGTTTGATGTTGAGCTATACTAAGACTTTATGGAGGTTTACAAATAGGGTTTGTGTTAGCTATTAGGTCAATGGCATGGTCAATGTCTCCTCTAGAAGGTGGCAATCCTTTGGGTAAGTGAGTTGGAAATACATCTTTATATTAAAAAAATAACTATTTGAAATACTTAACTATGTCGGGTGTGTGTAGAAGTGCAAGAGACACACGAGAAGCACACACAAGGAGCACAAACACAGCAAGACACACAGAGAAGAGGATGGCTGGAATAGCTCTCTCTATTGACGATGAATTGAACTGAAGTAAGAGATGAATAATATCCCTAAGTACAAAGTACCACCACATATGAGAGTATCAAGTATGTGGTAACATGGGGAAAAAACCTCTTGCCAGCACTAGAGTAAAAAGTGCCCATGTATAGGGAAGAGGTTCACATCAAAGCTACTCAAGGAACACATAAGTGTAACAAACCCCCCTGGAGCGAATGATGTGAACACATACAGGGAGTGACAGATCAGCCCCCACAAGGTAATAAGCCTAAAGCTTTGTGAAAAGCTTCAAACTTTTCCCGTGGAAGAGCTTTGGTGAATATGTCCGCCACATTATTTTGTGTAGGCACATATACCAAATAAATATCTCCTGCATGAAGGCACTCTCTCACATAGTGATAATGCACCTCAATACGTTTGGTCCATGCATGAAACACTAGGTTTTGTGCAATAGCCAAAGCACGCTCACTAGCACTGAGAATATGCGTAGCAACATCAATCTCCATGCAAAGATCCATCAATAGGCATCTTAGCCATCTACACTAAACTGTAGCTATGAAAACTGCCCTGTACTCAGCTTCACAACTCGATGTCGCCACTGTAGGTTGCTTCTTACTCAACTAAGACATGCATGAGTCTCCAAGGAAAAATCAATTACCACTCGTGGACACGCGAGTATCATAACAACCAACCCAATCACTATCTGTAAAAGCATGCAAGCATGGTTGAGTATCTCTGCCATAAAAGAGACCTAAGCTCAAAGTGCCTCGAAGATATCTAAACACACGTTTCACTGCTTGCCAATGCTTAGTGCCAGGGCTATGCATGAATCGACTCAACTAGGAAACTGTGTACTGTATATCCGGCCTTGTGTTGCATGCATATATAAGACATCCCACAACTTACTGATAAAGAGAAGTTTCAAATGCATCAGTGGAATCCTCAACTAAGAACCTGGATCCTGTCTCAATTGTTTTGGAAACTACCTTGCAATCCTCAAAGTCAAAACGTTGAAGTATTTTTCAACATACTTTGCTTGATAACAATTCCCCCCTCAACGGATACAAACTGGATGCCAAGATAGTAGCTCAAAAGACCAAGATAAGTGACATTAAAAGTATGCTGCAAATCAACCATAAGAGTGTCAAGTTTTGCATTACATGGCCCAGTCAAGAGTATGTCATTGACATAAAGAACAAGCACTATAAGATCAGCCCCATTTTTATGTACATAGAGTGTGCTTTCAATCGGACTACATGTGAATCCAAGAGCAATCAAGTGCTTATGGATTTTGTCATACCATGCACGTGGAGCTTGCTTGAGACCATACAAGACTTTATGCAAGCGACAAACTATATGCTCTTTCCCTTTCATAGCAAATCCAGGAGGTTGCTTCACATAAACCTCTTCTTGCAAATCACCATTCAAGAAGGTTGTTTTTATGTCCAACTGATGCACTTTCCAACCTCGATGGGCAGCCAATGCAACCACGACACGAATGGTAGTCATGTATGAAGTAGGTGCAAATGTTTCCTCATAATCAATGCCGTATTGTTGCGCATATCCTTTGCCAACCAATTTAGCTTTGTAGCGATCAATGCTACCATTAGATTTTCTCTTAATCTTATAAACCCACTTTGTACCAATGGCATTCTTTCCTTTTGGCAATTCACATAACTCCCAAGTACCATTCCTATGTATGGAATCCATTTCTGATTGCATAGCACTCATTCATTGTGGATCGTCACATGCATCTTCAAAAGAAAGTGGCCCTTCATTACATGATGTAGCAATAAGAGAATAATCCACAAAATTACTTGATGCATGGTGAGAGCTTGATCTTATTCTACCAAGTAAAGGTGCACTCAATTTGCTGTCCTGCAAAGTTTGTTTCAGCCACTTTGGCATAGTTTGTGCACTCTTGATAGAGATGTGTTCATTATGTAAAACATCTTCAATATGTACATCATGCATGGGCTGAATTTCATGCTCATTTTCAACCATATTTTGACGCAAATGTTGAGCCATATGTGGCTGGAAATTTCCAGCAATTTTGATAATTGTTGAACTTTTTCAGCCACGTTTTGATGGAGAGGGTTAATCTCCAAAAGAACAAGCTACTCTTGAAGTAAGAGCACCTCTATATCAAGAGTAACTCAAACCATTCACCAATTTTGAGGATTAATGATCAATTATAAAGATTTTGGATAAATTGTGAAGAAGATGATTCTACAGAAAGCCTGTTGCACATATCGCTCTCATTGACTTATCAAATGCGTAAAGTTTTTTATAAAACTTTGCATAAGGTTTCGTCTATAGTTTGTGCACCTTCTCCAAGTTAAATCATTTCAAAAGATTCAGTGGATCTTGAGAAATGAACTTAACAAGTCACCTATGTCTAAAATTGTTCTTCTGAGAAGTCGATTTAGACACCTGTAACTTCTAACACTTGCTTCTCTCAATCTAGAACCTGTTTATGCAGATGCGTTTAACCATAGGTAGCTTACCTTCCAACTTAAAGAATGATTGCTTGCTTGCTCAAAACTTTACACTGTAGAAGGAGAACTGACCAAAACATTAGCATCAAATTTTGTGCCTCCTGCAACTTCTCTTGTTTCCATTTACACATGTAAATGTTCCTACACTCAATTCTCTCAGCCTGATCACAATTAGAAGCTTAAAATTTGTACAGAGGTCAATCAACTATAGAATTAGACTTGTACAAAAGCATTTCACAAAAGATTCAACACAGAAGGAGAATACTCAGAAAGATCGAGCGCAACATTGTCTATTTCTGAGAAAATTTAAATCTAAGTAATGAGAGAGATTCTACTCACTTCTAGAGTGTCTAATGACATCTAATTCTCTTCCAAACTTGTTCTTACATAATCTCTCATATTTTCCCCGACATTTTCTTTGTTTATATAGGCAAATATTTACAAGCTCATAACCATACAAAGGTATAAGATAAACTGACTCTAAATTAATGTACATATGTATACACATCTTCAACCTCTGAATATACACTTCCTTCAAGCTTCATAACTTGATCTTTTCTTCAGTCCTTGAATTCCAAACCTTCATCAAAACTTCAATTGTTGATTGCCCTACACCAACAGCTCCCCCTCAATCATCAATTGAGGTTTTCTCTATCTTCTTTATGTCTTCCATATCTTTGAATCTCTGTAGCTTTAGTCCATCCAAGCTCTTGGTTAGCATATCAGCTATCTGATCTTTTGTTGAAGTATGTATTACTTCAATCTCTTTATCCATCACCTTCTCTCTTAGAAAGTGATACTGAATCTCAATATGTTTAGACTTGGCATGAAAAACAAAATTAGCATCTAAATACAATGAACTCATGTTATCTCCATGAATAGTGGGTGTACTCTGAATTATGTCAAAACTCTTCATAAGAGTCTTAAGCCATATCACTTCCTTTGCAGCTTCCACCATACCTTTAAACTCTACTTTGTAGATGACAAAACAACTGTGTGTTGCTTCTTTGAACACCATGAAATTAACTTATCTCCCACATAACACAAGTATCCATAAGTTGATCTCCTATCATCAGGATTACTTGCCCAATCTGTATCACTAAAGATCTTGATGTTTGTATCTGATGTAAAACCATAATACAAACCTTCTTTGAGTGTACCCTTAATGTACCTCAACACTCTTTGTCCTGCAATCCAATGTTCTTTCCTAGGACAATGCATGAATTGAGACAATACTCCCACTGCATATGGCAAATCAGGTCTAGTTAAAGTAGCATAGATTAGACTTCCAACCAAACTTTGATATAGCTTCATATCCTTGAACTCTTCTCCTCCATATCTGCTCAATTTATGATTCACCTCCATTGGAGTAGGCGCTACCCTGCAATCATCCATTTTAAACTTGATCAACAAGTTTTTCAAATACCTTTCTTGAGTTACATACACTCCATGTTGAGTGTATGAGATCTCCATGCCCAAGAAATATGACAAATCTCCCAAGTCACTGATCTTGAACTCTTTCTCCATTTGCTTCTTTAGACTTTGAATGCCTTTCTCATCTGTACTTGTAAGAATTATATCATCAACATATATACACATGTAAATAAACCCATCTTCACTTGCTTTAACAAGCAAGCTACTATCTGCTTTAGATACTTGGAATCCAAGTTCTTTTAAGAACTTCACAAGTCTATAATTCCATGCCCTTGGGGCTTGCTTCAAGCCATACAAAGCTCTCTTGAGCTTACATACATGATCTGGATACCTTTCATTTCTGAATCCTTGTGGTTGCTCCATGAAAACATCATCTGAAATATAACCATTTAGAAAAGCATTCTTCACATCTAATTGACATAATTTCCAACCTTTACATGCAGCAATAGCTATGAGTGTCCTGATAGTTGTCATCTTTGCCACAGGACTATAGGTCTCATCATAATCTACACCATATGTCTCAGCAAAACCTTTCACAACAACTCTAGCTTTATACCTAGACACACTTCCATCTGCATACCTCGTTGTCTTGTAGACCCATTTGCATCCAATGATCTTCTGACTATTTGGTTTAGGAACCAAATCCCATGTTTGATTCTCCATCAATGCATCATACTCTTCCTGCATAGCTTTCTCCCAATTTTCCTTACCTTTTGCCTCTTCATATGTATAAGGGTCTTCATCTGCCTTTACCATATAAGCATAATTTTTGGTAGCCAAAAAAGAAGTTTCATAGCTATACCTTGTAGGTTGCCATTTGTGTCTTGATAACCTTCTAAGTTCTCCACTCCTTGAGGTTTCTGGTTCATCACATTCTGGATCAAATCTTGGCACTTCTTCAACTTCAACCTGTACTTCATTGTTCTCCTCTTCGTCAAATATCTGAACCTTTGATTTAACTTTCTTTTGATTCACAACTTCTTCATCACCTGCATAAATATTGATTGTACCTGCATACCAAGTACCTTGCTCATCAAATGTAACATCCTTTGACACTAGGATTTGTTTTGTGGATGGACTTCACAACCTATATCCCATCTGCTTATCATCATATCCAATGAATACATATTTTTCAGCTTTGGGTTCCAATTTATGCCTCAATTGAGATGGCACATATGCATATGCCAAACAACCAAATACTTTGCAATGATCTAGAGTAGGTCTCTTACCCCACCATGCCTCATATGGTGTCATACCCTGCAAAGCTTTACATGGTAATCTATTGACCAAATATGTAGCTCTATTTACAGCCTCAGCCCACAAATAATTTGGGCAATTTTTCTCCTTCATCATGGATCTTGCAAACTCAACAAGAGTTCTATTCCTCCTTTCTGCTACACCATTTTGTTGAGGAGAGTACCTGCAAGTAATTTCCCTTTTTATACCTGCATTCCACAAGTAATCACTGAACTCATTAGAGAAATACTCTCCCCCTCCATCTGACCTTAGTCTCTTCAACTTATGACCTCTAATTCTCTCTGCATACACATGATAATGTTTGAATGTATTGAATACCTCTGACTTATCTTTGATCACATAGATAGTGATCCATCTAGTAGCATCATCAACATAAATCACATAATACCTTGAACCATTGATACTCAAATCCTTTGATGGTCCCCACACATCTGTGTGTACCAATTCAAGCTTCTCTGAATACATAAAACCATGCTTGGAATAAGATTGCTTATAAGCCTTACCTAATTGACATGGCCCCACATCTGTATGTCATATGTTGACCTGCAACATTAGGCAATCGAAGCACTGAACCATTATTAATTATATCTTTCATACCTCTTTCATTGAAATGTCCAAGCCTTTTGTGCCAAAGATCTAACTCGGAGATCTTATGCCCTCCATAGGTATACAAGGCATGACCAACATTACCTTGGATCTTCAATGTGAACAATCTTCCTTCTTTCTTTCCTGAAACAATTTGTTTATACCCATTGCTAGGGTCTTCCACAAACACTCCTTCATTAGTGAACCTAACTTCATAACCTTTTTCAACAATTTGGCCTACACTTATCAGATTCTTAGGAATTGTAGGAACATACAAAACCTTACTCAAGAGAGTACTTCCATCCTTAGCCTTCATTGATCCAATTGACTTCACATTATGCTTTGTATTGTCACCTGTTTGAACAACATGATTAGTTATCTTATTGTCCAAATCAATCATCAAAGCTATGTTGCCACTCAGGTGATTACTACACCCTGAGTCAATGTAGAAGACTCTTTGGTCTTCACTTTGCCTTTCACAGGTTGCATTCATGATCAATGTTGAATCCTCCTTCTGTTCTGAAGCATAATTGTAGTAGGTATTGTTGTATTGTTGACTTTGGAATCCTCTACCTGCATTTCTTCCAAAGTAACCCCTACTACCTCTACCTCTGAAATTACCTCTTTGATTTCTGCCACCTCTTCCTCTTGAATTAAAGTTCTGATTATATCCACCATTATTCTGAGTATTATGCCAACAATCATTAGCTAAATGATTTGTCTTACCACAAATCCACCAAGCTTTAACTCCATCTTTATTATTCCTGCCTCTTCCTCTACCTTTGCCACCTCCTCTTCCTCTTAGGAAGTTGGCTTGGCTAGTTGTACCTTCATCTTCATTTGCTTGTTGCTTCCCTTTGATATTCTTCTTCTTATCCTTTGAATACATTGCATGACCTGTACTCTTATCACTTTCACCTTTGACATCCTGCTCAAAGGTTAGCATATGTTCTAGCAACTGATTTAAATGAGGAGTGAAATGATCAAGTGATAATTCAGTAGACAAAATGAATGGCTTCCATTTGTCATCACCTCTCAAACCTGTAAGGATTTTCCTTACCAATTTATCCTCCTCAATGTCTTCGTCAACTGCTCCTAATGCATATGCAATGTCCTTCATCCTTGTTACATAATCTGAGATGGATTGAGAGGCCTTCTTCTTGAATGTGGTAAATTCTACCCACAAGGATGCCTTCATTGACTTTGTGCTATTTTGGAAATGCTCCTCCAAAGCATTCCATATATCAATTGCACTTTCAAGACCTCTTATGTGAGGTAGCAAGTAGTCATTAACTGCCATGTAGATAATGCTTCTACCTTGAGCATCTTTCTTCATCCAAGTCTTCAAATCTGATAATTCTTCCCTAGTTGGAACACTAGGATCTCTGAACTGAGGCTTTTCTTCTTCACATGTAATATAACCTATCAATTCTTTGCTCATAAGATGAGCTTCCATTCTCATTGACCATGTTGGATAGTTCTCTCTATCCAACTTCTCTATCTGAAGAGAATCTCCCATCCTTTCTTCAGATGTATATTGAATTCTTCAAACTTTATGAGTAATAGATGTACCTTTACTTCAAATGATGTTCCTTTTGGCCTTCTTGATAACTCCTCATCTCCTTCTCAAGCTTTTCTTTCAAGCTTTCACCTTTTGAACCTTCACGTGTTGAATTCTTTACAGCTGCAATAGTCGAGATCCTCCTTTCTTTAGTTTTGATACTTCGTGCTCTAATACCACTGATGGAGAGGGTTAATCTCCAAAAGAACAAGCTACTCTTGAATTTAGAGCACCTCTATATCAAGAGTAACTCAAACCATTCACCAATTTTGAGGATTAATGATCAATTATAAAGATTTTGGATAAACTATGAAGAAGATGATTCTACAGAAAGTCTGCTACAGATATCTCTCTCATTGACTTATCAAATGTGTAAACTTTTTTATAAAACTTTGCACAAGGTGTTGCCTATAGTTTGCACACCTTCTCCAAGTTAAATCATTTCAAAAGATTCAATAGATATTGAGAAATGAACTTAACAAGTCACCTATGTCTAAAATTGTTCTTCTGAGAAGTCGATTCAGACACCTGTAACTTCTAACACTTGGTTCTCTCAATCTAGAACCCGTTTATGCAAATGCATTTAACCATAGGTAGCTTACCTTCCAACTTAAAGAATGAGTGCTTGCTTGCTCAAAACTTTACACTGTAGAAGGAGAACTGACCAAAACATTAGCATCGAATTTTGTGCCTCATGCAACTTCTCTTGTTTCCATTCACACATGTAAATGTCCCTACACTCAATTCTCTCAGCCTGATCACAATTAGAAGCTGAAAATTTGTACACAGGTCAATCAACTATAGACTTAGACTTGTACAAAAGCATTTCACTAAAAGATTCAACATAGAAGGAGAATACTCAGAAAGGTCGGGTGCAACATTTTCTATTTCTGAGAAAATTTACATCTAAGTAATGAGAGAGATTCTACTCACTTCTAGAGTGTCTAATGACATCTAATTTTCTTCCAAAATTGTTCTTACATAATCTCTCAATCTCATAACCATACAAAGGTATAAGATAAACTAACTCTAAATTAATGTACATATGTATACACATCTTCAACCTCTGAATATACACTTCCTTCAAGCTTCATAACTTGATCTTTTCTTCAGTCCTTGACTTCCAAACCTTCATCAAAACTTCAATGTTTGGCTAGAAATTCTCTACATCTTCAGCCCTATTTGGCTGGAATTTTTCAGCCCTTTGAACCTCAGTTGGCTGGTCTACATGGCCATAGTCAACCGCACCATTTTGGAACATAGGCATGAGTGTGTTGAACACATCTTGTGAGGTAACTGTTGGCTGTTTTTTGCATTCAAGTAGAGGGAAAATTGAATTTTCAGCAAATACCACATTTCGACTCACAATAATTGTGTTCGTCAATGGAAGGTACAAATGATATCCCTTACGTTCAGCACTATAACCAACAAATATACATTTCTTTGCCTTGTCATCAAGTTTGTGATGTTGTTGTGATGGCACAAGAGCATATGCCAAACAACCAAACACATGCATATGACTAACCATAGGCTTATAACCATTCTAATCCTCATAAGGAGTGATGATTCTCAATGCTTTTATAGGGCAATGACGGCATCTGTTAGCATAACAAAATCTAAACCTGGAACATATCTATTAGGTGGATGTGAGACACGTGCAGAACGTCTCAATGGTTGTTGAACAGGAACATGTGCAGACTGATCTGAATGGACATTCTCTTGAACATCCCTATGTGCAGCATCTTTATGTATGCTAAGTGGAGGACTAGTATCCTCAAACACCATTCTTCTCACTTCAACCTCCTTAATGGGCTGTTTATGCATCTTAGACTCATTAAAAATGACATCACTACTTCTGATCACTGACCGTGTTTCAGGATCCCATAAGTGATATCCAAATTGTCCTTCTCAACCATATCCAAGAAAAATGCATTTCTTTGATTTATGGTCCAACTTTTGTCTAAGATTCTTGGGAATATGAACATATGCCTCACACCCAAAAACTTGAAGATGATCATAATATGGTGGTTTCCCTGTCCATAACTCTTGTGCCACTTTCAGACCTTTGGCAGTACTAGGCGAAAGGTTCATCACATTAACTGCAGTCAATACTGTTTCTGCCCAAAACCCTTGTGAGAGGTTTGCATGATGCAACATAGAGAGTACTCTATCTTGAATAGTTCTATTCATCCTCTCAGCTACACCATTCTGTATTGGGGTATAAGGAGCTGTAAACTCTCTACGAATCCCTCTAGACTGATAGAAAAGGCTGAATTCATGTGAGGTATACTCACCCCCATTATCTGAACGTAAAGCCTTAAGCTTAGTTCCTTTTTTAGTCTCAACTGACGCAAGCCATTTTCTGAAAGTAGGGAATACATCATCCTTCGATTTGATAGGATATACCTAGACTTTTCTAGTAGCATCATCTATGAAAGTGACAAAGTAAAGAGAACCACCTAAGGACCTAGTGGGCATAGGACCACACACATCTATATGAACAAGATCTAAAGGCTGAATTGAAGAGTCAATGCGCGTTCTATGCACATTTTTTGTTTGCTTTCCATATTGACAATGCCCACAAAATGAAAAATCAGAGAAAGATAACACAGGTAAGTAGCCAGAACGAGAAAGATTTTCCATTCCACTACGAGATATATGGACCAAACGACCATGCCAAATACAAGCCATAGGCTCTTCAGTAACAGCTAACAAGTGTTCTTTCTGTGATACAAATAAAGGATAAAGTGAGCCAAATTTGCTTCCTTTTGCAATAACCATATTGCCCTTTGATATACGAAAGGACTGAGCATAGAAGACCACCTTGTAACCAAGGTCATCAAGTTGACCAACTGACATCAAACTGTGTGATAACTGAAGTACATGGCGTACATTATGCATAGTAAATTTTGAACCATCAATGAACTGCACAACCACATCTCCAATCCCCACAACATCACACTGGTAAGAGTCACCAAGTCTCACGGTGCCAAGAGACTTTGCTGCATAATTAGAGAACCATTCTCTATGTGGTGTCACATGGAAAGAAGCACCACAATCTACCAGCCATGTGTGGGAAAGAGAATCAGCCATAAGTGCCTCAAATGGCACAATACTATCAAGTGTCAACACATCAGCATCATCAAAAATAGCATTAATTTCTTCAATCTTCACAGTCGAAGTAGATGGTGCAGGTAACTGTTTAACATGCCCATCAACATTCTGTCCTTTACCTTTAGCATTCTTTAATGCATAACAGTCTTTCTTCATGTGTCCTTTCTTATGACAATAATGGCATTTGATATCCCTCTTCCTTGATTTACTTCTACTCTTATGCCGTTGACCATTCTTTCCTTGTTCTTGCTCCTGCCACGTTGTTGATTCTTTCCTTGGTAAGCATCACAAACATTATATGCATCTCCACTCTGAGTGCCAACCATAGATTTTCCACGAATCTCCTCACTCAAGAGTGCTCCACATATGTCATCATAGACGAGTTTACCACCAGGTGCACTATTGCTAATAGCTATGCAAAACGTATCCCATGATGATGGCAGGGTGCATAATAGCAATAACTAGCCAATAACACCTACCCATGTCTGTCAACTCTGATGTTTTAGGCTTAAAAAAACCTGCGTAAATTTGCAGCGGCTGCTCCCACCAAAACTGAAAACCTCTCGAGAAACCTGTAGTTTTACGAGTGTGGCTGAAAATACAGCCCCAAAGGTTGATATTTATTGTCTGAAAAGTACAAAGAACACTCTTCTTGATGTTCTTGGACCTGTTTGAAGAGAACTATGTGCGAAAGTACTCAAAATGGCTCCAAAAGACACCCCAAGATTGCTTCAGAAATAGGCTTTGAAAGCAAAGAATGAAGCTTTGAGGGACCAAAATTTGTTCAAGGAAATGTCAACCTTAGTCTTTCCCCTTCTTCAGACACCACAAGAGTGTAGCTTAGTGGCAAGAGATTGCCACGGTTAAGCGAGCTCTAGGGGGAACAGTACTGGGATGGGTGACCTCTCAGGAAGTATCGGGAACCTCTATATTCCTTGATCGTTGAGGTCCTCCCTCGTGCACAGCCAATGGCGCCAACGGTGACTTCGGTGACTCGGATGACAAGGTATGCCAATGTCTATGCCTTGGTTGCCACCTTAGTCGTAAGCCTTGGAGAAAACCTTGGGGGGGTGGTGCTCGAACTGCTCTGATACCAATGAAGTGTTTCGATGGCGATGCACCACAGTGCGCTCTCCTTCTGTTTCAAATACTTTGCAACCAATCATGCTTTATAATTTGGAGAAGCACTATCAAATGTGAATTTTAGCTTAAACTATCAAATGTGAATTTTAGCTTATTTACCCATTTATATGGTAAATTGTTCCTGGCCTTTTGCAAAGGTACCAAATCCCAAGTAGCATTCTTGTGAATGGAATCCAATTCAGGTCTTAATGACACACTTCCACTTGACATGATCCTTTGTGTGCTTGGCCTCTTTTTAGCAAGAAGGATCACCTCTATTTGTTAGCATTGAAAAATTCAAAACTAAAACATATATATCAAGTGGATGGGAGACTCATGCAAAACATATCAAAGGTTGCTAAATAGGAACATTTGCAGGTTGATCTGATTGGACATTCTCCTAAACATCCCTATGTGTAGCATTCTTATGCATGATAACTAGAGGACTAGTATCCTCAAACACCACTCTTCTAACTTTAACCTCCTTAATGGGTTGTTTATGCATCCTAGACTCACTAAAAATGACATCACTACTTTCAATCATTGATCGTGTTTCAAGATCCCAAAAGCAATGTCCAAATTCATCAGCTTGACCGTATTGAAGAAAAATGCATTTCTTTGACTTATAGTCAACTTTTGTCTAAGATTCTTGGGTATATGAACACATGCTACACACCAAAACCTCAAAGATGATCATGATATGGTGGCTTCCCTATCCATAATTCTTGTGCCACATTTAGATGTTTGGCAGTACTAGGTGAAAGGTTAATCACATGAACTACTCAACAATGCTTCTTCCCAAAAACCTTATGAAAAGTTTGCATGATGTTACTACAACAGATCAGCTGTATACCGAGGCTTCTACTGAGGAAAATGAACGGGCGCGATTTTGCCCCGACGTCGGTGTAAGGGTCAGTGTAGGCGTCGGAACCAAAGCACCGGTATAAGCCTCGATATGAGCGTCGGTATAAGCATCGATATAAGCCATGGTATGCCCCTGGGAAAAATAGTCGATATAAGCATCGGTATGTGCCTGGGCATACCGACACTTATACCGTTGCCTATACCGATGACCATATCTGCAAAAGAAATTTTGGGCAGAGTGTGTTGTCTCTTGCTACAACAACATTCCCATGCTATTGTGTAGCAAAAGACAATACATTCTACCCAAGAAAAACCCAACTACATGTGAGATGTATGATAGGCAACAAAAACATGATTTGATAAAGCAAAACATACTCTCAAATACAAAAGACATGAGCAAAATGAATCATGAACCATGTACAAAGAAATGAGACACATTGACATGATATTTAAAATACAAAAACCCTAATCCTTAAACCCTAACCCTAAAACATGCATATGTGTGTATGTATATGTCACATGTGTGTATGTGTGTATGCATGTGTGTGTATGCATATGTGTGTATGTATATATGATGTGTGTGTATGTGTATGTGTATGTATGTATGCATGTGTATATGTGTGCATGTGCGTATGTGTTATGTGCATATATGTGTAAAAGTCAAAAACCCTAATCCTAAAACCCTAACCCTAAAACATCTATCTCTCTCTTCTCTCTCTCTCTCTCTCTCTCTCTCCCTCCCTCTTTATCTCTATTTATAATAAAAAACAAAACAATCACTTACATTGATGTAATTCTTTTGATCGCTCTCGTCAAAGCCCAATAGACATCGTCTCTTGCCAAATCCCAAAGGATCAGCCAAAAAGCTCCTGCAAAACAAAAGAAAAGAGAAATTAAAAAAGAGAAGACATAGACAAAGAGAGAGAGAGAGTGTATGTATGTGTACATATGCATGTGTGTATGCACATATGTGTGTGTATACATATGTGAGTGTGTATGTATATGTGTGTGTGTGAGTGTGTGTATGTGTGTATGCATGTATATATATATATATATATATATATATATATATATATA
The DNA here is from genome assembly GCA_020310875.1 of Ceratopteris richardii. Taxonomy (NCBI): domain Eukaryota; kingdom Viridiplantae; phylum Streptophyta; class Polypodiopsida; order Polypodiales; family Pteridaceae; genus Ceratopteris; species Ceratopteris richardii. The sequence continues at coordinate 50,341,616 of CM035418.1, forward strand.
TGTGTGTGTGTGTGTGTGTGTATGTATATGTATTATGTGTTTATATGTGTATATGTGTGTATGCATGTGTGTATATGTTTAAAAGCCAAAAACCCTAATCCTTAAACCCTAATCCTAAAACATGCATATGTGTGTATGTATATATCACATATGTGTATGTGTGTATGCATGTGTGTGTATGCATATGTGTGTATGTATATATGATGTGTGTGTATGTGTATGTGTATGTATGTATGCATGTGTATATGTGTGCATGTGTGTATGTATTATGTGCGTATATGTGTAAAAGTCAAAAAACCTAATCCTAAAACCCTAACCCTAAAACATCTCTCTCTCTCTATTTATAATAAAAAACAAAACAATCACATTGATGTAATTCTTTTGATCGCTTTGTCGAAGCCCAATCGACATCGTCTCTTGCCAAATCCCAAAGAATCAGCCAAAAAGCTCCTGCAAAACAAAAGAAAAGAGAAATTAAAAAAGATAAGACATAGAGAAAGAGAGAGATGTGTGTATGTATGTGTGCATATGCATGTGTGTATGCACATATGTGTGTGTATACATATGTGAGTGTGTATGTATATGTGTGTGTGTATGTATGTATGTGTGTGTGTACATGCAAATATGTGTGTATGTATGTATGCATATGCATGTGTGTATGTATACATGTGCATGTGTACATGTATGTATGTATATGTGTGTGTACATGTATGTATGTGAGTATGAGTATACATATGTGTGTGTGTATGTATATGCATGTGTGTATGTAATATGCATGTATGTATGTATATGTGTGTATGCATATGCATGTGTGTATGCATATGCATGTGAGTATGTAATATGTATGTGTATGTATATGCATGTGTGTATGTAATATGTATGTGAGTGTATATGTAATATGCATGTGTGTATGTAATATGTATGTGAGTATGTGTATGCATATGTGTGTGTATGTATGTATGCATCTCTCTCTATCTCATTCTCTTTCTATTTCATATCTCTCTCTCTTTCATCTCTCTCTCTTTCACTCTCTCTCTTTCATCTCTCTCTCTCTCTCTCGCTCGCTCTTTATGTTTCTCTAGATCTCTCTCTTTCTTTCATCTCTCTCTCTCTCTCTCTCTCTCTTTCTTTCATCTCTCTCTCTCTCTCTCTCTTTTGCTCTTTATGTTTTTCTAGATCTCTCTCTTTCTTTCATCTCTCTCTCTCTCTCTCATTCTATATCAATCAAAAACAAAACAATCACTTACCTAGATGTAATTGTTTGGAGTGTTGTTGTCAAAGTCCACTTAATGTTGTCCTTCGTCGAATTCCAAAGAACTCATGCCAAAAAGCTCCTGCAAAACTAAAGACAAGAGAAATTAGAAAAGGGAAAACACAAAGAAAGAGAAAGGGTGCTACAGTATGTGTGATACTTACCAAAATTTCAGATCTAGAGAAATAGAGAGGTGTGTGTAGAGAAAGAGAGAGAGAGAGGGAGAGGGAGAGAGAGAGAGAAAGAGAGATGTGTGTACACAGTATGCTTAGAATGTAGTTGGCGCGCGCAAACTCGACAGAAGCGGACTTTCATTCAAAACGCGAGCAAATGTCGAATTTTTGCTCTCAGGTCCGGTTAAAATGTTATGTCGGTATAAATGTCAATATAAGCATCGGTATACGCATCGATATGAGCGTCGGTATAAGCATCGATATAAGCGTCGGTAATTTCCAGTAAGTTACCGATGCCTATACCGAGGTTCATACCATCGGTATTGCATCCGTGGTTTCTCAAGCATTTTCAACGATCATACCGATGCCGAGGCATGACCGTCGGTATGCCCTTGATATGTTGTAGTGTGTGAAAAAGAAAATAGTCTATCATGAATATCTCTATTCATTGTTTCAACTATGCCATTTTGTACTAGGGTATAAGGATTTTTAAACTCTCTCATATTATTCTAGACTAAGAGGAAAGGTTGAAAAAAGCTATATGCTAGGTGTAATCGAATGGTAGACCTAACCGTTTCATCCAACTCAACTCAATCATCATCATCCATAGCAACATGCTTCTTTGAGATTCCATTTACTAGATTCCATTATCTCCTCTGAATCAACACATCTTTAATCTAATTATTCCACAAAGCAAAGTTTATGCCATCAAATTTCTATATCTTAAAATGATCTTTGTTGTACATGTTATAGCTCCTCTTGGGAACATTGGCACTAGACCCCGATCCACTAGATGTGCATGAGATATCTAATGTTGTGATGACAAAGAAAAAAGTAGAATGATAATGGATCTAGAATAGTCCAAACACCACTAAGGCTAAAAAAAGGTACCAAGTGTCAAATTGTGGGAGACCTTTGATACAATCTCCCAAAAATAAAGGGATCAATGAGCAAAAACATCCAACCAAATAGATTATATGAGAATGTATGTGCTATCATTAATAAGCATGTCAAGGAGTAAATTCAACCACTACATTGTTGAAAATATAAAATCTAGAAAAATTTTGCTAGTCTCCTTTGCAAAATGATCATATGACCAATGTAGAAAACTCATAGAATTGTGAGTATTGACGTTTAAACATGCATAATGAATCGTTGACTCCATTGCATATAACCACTTAATTGAAAGAAGCAAATTAGGCTTATCGAGCACCTATGAACAACTTGCTACATCTCCTATGGTGAGGCAAGGTAATTCTTACACCTACATCACCGAAGAGATCCCTACATTTAGGTGTCTCCTAGTAAAAAAGAACTCACCACAACCCTCTTCATCAATGCCAAAGGCTTTATGCAATAATGTAACTGCTATATCAATGACCACATGGGCAGACATAAGCAATATCCATAGAAACATACATAGAGTGTATGTGCTTAGTATATTCCATAAAATGGCATGGAAAGGGTGAATTTGAAAGAGAAAAAATAACAAAAAAACACTTGAAAGTGTCTATCAATTGTGTTCTTTAGAGCCAAAAAACATGCATAAACTTGTGATGGTTCCTTCCACAACAATTGGAAATCTTCCAAGAAATCTATAAAAAAAAATCAAGAGCTGAAAACTCAATGAGAAATTTGAATGTAATCTACAAGGAGACACAATCTCAAGTGTCTCTAGTGCCAAATCGGGACCACTCTTTCCACCTTTGTATCCAAAATTGTCCCAAAATTACAAAATAAGCTTGTAATTTTTCGCAATCTTGCACCCAAAGAAACTCTCATAAAATCGATGGAGAGAGCCCAAGAAGAAACTTTGAAGGCTTCAAATATTGTTAACCTTAAGTATCTTCACTCATAAAATCACTAAGCAACTAGATATTAGTGGTAGGGAGACTTTCAAATCAATCGTGCCTTGGGGGGAACACTATTGGAATGGGTGACCTTTCAGGAAGTACTAATACTTTGTCTTCCTTGATCATTGAATACCTTCCTCACATATAGCCAATGATTCCTATGGTGACTTTGGTGAATCAGATGATAAGGTATGCCAAGGTGTATGCCTTGGTCACCAGCTTGGCCATAAGCCTTGGAAAAATCCACTATAAGCTACAATGCATTGGAGATACTTGCTCTATTGGAAAACAATGATTACCTTTTAGTCTGAATTGCTGATACCAACGAAGGGTGTGATGGCAATGCACCATAGTGGATTCCCCTTTAAGAGAGCTTCATAATGATGATCTCATAGTAGAAACCTTTTCTATATGATACACATGCTACTCTACATAAGCCTATAGAATACAAAAAAACACACAATACACAGAGAGCCCAAACACGGATTTCCTATGTTTTACAGATGTGGTCCAACTTATAGTCTATGATGTACAAGTCCACTATATTTTTTATTAATAGCATATGTAAAAGTGTCCTGTATCCATTTGACCTTTCACATGGACACTAATGGTAACATATCATAATGTGGAATCTACATATATGAATAAAAACCATTAGTATTTCATGAATGAGAAACATATTTTATACAAAAATTTAAACAGATAAGTAGAGGCAAGAAAATTCTATTATCAAATTTAAGTTTTTTTAGAAGAGTCTCACATAATGCTATCAATATTCATGCTAACTGAAAGGTGCTTTTGGATATCTACACCATCCATAATTCCCTAACAACTCATCGCCAATATGTAATGAAGTGGTAACATTGAAAACTATGTATCTTGCTACATCTCTACTCATGTATTGTGATTCATACATAGCGGTGCCCCCGAATTGAAAAAAAAATGGGAACCGTCGCTAGCGTTGCATAAGCGACGATAGCATCACATAAGCGACGGCCTGTTTTTTTTTTTAAGAGTTGTCGTCGCATAAGCGATGCTAGCATCACTTATGCAACACTAAAACTATGCATCGCAAATAGCATCGCTAATTAGCCATGCTATTTGCGATATTGGTAAACTGGTTGCGATGTTTTAGCATCGCATAAGCAATGTCCTGTGTTCCAAAGCATCGCATAAGCGACACTCTTGAATGTTAAAAAAAAATTCAATTTCTCCCGGCACATTTGTGTCAAGATTTGTATGCACAAAGAGAGAGAGAGAGAGAGAGAGAGAGAGAGAGAGAGAGAGAGAGAGAGAGAGAGAGAGAGAGAGAGAGAGATAGAGAGAGAGAGAGAGAGAGCAAGAGCACACACAGAGCAAGAGCGAGTGAGCAAGAGCAAGAACACTCGTCGAAACCAAGTATGCATGCACACACACACACATACACACACATACATATGCATACACACACACATATATACACACAGACACACACACATACATATAGACACACACACACACACACACACATATGTACACACACACATAGACACATACACACATAATGATGCATACACAAAAACATACACATACATGTATGTGTGTTTATGTATGTATGTATGTATATGAGAGAGAGAGAGAAAAGAGTGAGACTAGAGTTACAAATACACGCATACACACATATATACATCATACATGCACATTTACACACATATACACATACATGCACATTTATACATACATGCACATTTTTACACACACATACACATGCATGCAGTTACACACATATAATGAATACACATAGACACATACACATACACATATACATGCATAATCATATGTACACATAGATAGACTCATAAAATCATATTTACATGCATATATACATATACACATGCATATAATACACACACACAACACATGCATACGCACATATAGATACACATACATACACACATGCATATGCACATATAGAAACACGTACATACACACATGCACATTGATATATATATATATATATATATATATATATATATATATATATATATATGTGTGTGTGTGTGTGTGTGTGTGTGTGTACTTAGATATCTATATATAAATAAATAAATAATAAATAAACAAATAAATAAATCCTAATTCGAAAACACTAATTTTGATATTAGGGTTTTAAAACCCCTAATTTAGAAACTCTAATTTAGCCTTTTAGCCATATGATTGAAGTATATGTACACATTGCATCTATTCCTCCGATGTCCTACTAGAGAGATGTCTCTCCTCCCAACCTTATGTCTCTATATATAGCTACTCGAATCAACGAGGATCATAATATATATAAAGATATATACACATCATGTAGATACACATGCATAAATATAAAATGGAGTAGATACATTATGCATCACACATACATGCTTGAATGCACACATAAATATATATATATACATGCATACATATTTACATGTAAACATTTACACATAGACACATATACATATATACATGTACACATCACATATACATGCCTACAAATGTATACTTATACATGCATACACAATTATAAATACTTGCATATATTACATGAATATTTTGCACAAATGCATATGCATATATACACATATGCATACTAACACATGTATACATATACCGCACACATGCACACACATACATATACATGAAATACATATATATGCATACTAACATATGTATACATATAATACACATGAATACACACACATATGCATACATACATTATAAAAATTTGCTCTTCGAAGATAAAACTATATATAAAATAATTAGACATACCCCCGAGCTTCATGTTCTAACTTAAAAGAACATGATTTCATCTCTCTAGTAGGATTCATCGTTATTCAAGTTGAATAAAGAATCTATTATCTGATATCCATTTAGAAACTTCAAGTTATTGATCGATAACTAGAGTAGAATTTACTATCTAATATGCTCATATGTTTTCATTATCGCCATCATTTTGGTAAGACACAGACCTGCAAAAGAAATTAAATTAGTAAATAGAAACTAATATACATATATGAAAAAAACAAAATATTATTAAAATAAAATTACCTTTTGTTCACAACCTATCATTAACTCTCTCTGCTCATCTAAGATTTCTTCATTATTTGCATTGCCGCATTGCAAACGATTATATAGCCAATCCGTGAAAGAAGATATATTTGTAATCTCATTATTATCGAGATTACGTCTATATCTTTTGTTTCTTCGCCTTTTACTTCGGAAATTTTGAAGTTCTTGTTTGTACTCGCTAAGGAATGCTTGCATGCATTCGCTATTATATGCTACAAAGTAGAAACATTATTTTTTTCTTGAAATGTAAATAAAAATGGAACTCCCTTACCTGATAATACCTCATCTATTATTTTTGAAGAAGACTCGTTGGTCCATGCACGTGGAGCTTCTTCATGAACTCTTTCAAGGTACTCACTAATGTAATACATGCACTCTTCAAGCATCCAACCCTTTGCCATGGATCCTTCTGGTTTCACTCTTTGTCACACATAACCTTTTAATATTCCCATAAATCGCTCGACCCAAAACATCCATCGAGTGTTGACAACACCTGCGATCTCTATTTCATCTACAAGATGGACTAATAAATGATCCTGAATATCAAAAAATGAAGTAGGAAGCTCTTTCTCCATCAAACATACTAGCTCTTTGCATTCCCATTTTTTTTGTGGGATCGAGTTTTTGTCAATCTTTTTTTATGTAATCCACCTATACATAAAGAAGTTAACTCAAATATATATAAAGAAGTTAACTCAAAAATAAAAGATATCCAATATTCATACATATTGAATATAAAAGTATCATAATTACCTTATAAGCAATCCAAGACGATAGATCACATCTCGTACTCCTTTTGTTGTACATCCATTGATAACCAAAGGTAAAATATGTTTCAAAAAGTTATGTTAGTCATGGGTCTTTAGCCTAGATAAACTCTTATCATCCATAGTAAACATGTTTTGAGAAGATGCTCCATATCCTGTAGGAGTCCTAATCAATTGAAAGTCGATGCCAATCTCCCCATCCATATATAGGACCACAAAATGACATAAGAGTGACTTCAGAGTTTGGAGGCACATACAAATTCTCTACAATAAAGAGACCACGACCAGCATTAGTAATAGTGGATGGAGCAATCATATAGTGATTACCCCAAAAGTTCAAAACCTCTCCATCTAAAGGAAGTGGTCCTCTATTCCATCCTCCATATCTTCTTCTATCATATGTTTGTACTAGAGAACGATCACGAGCTAGCAATGGATAATCTCCAGCCGTTTTAGTCTCTAAACCAAGAGGTAGAGGATTTCTAGAAACATTTGCTTGTAATTGATGAACAACAAGTCCATGACGTGTAGGAGGTATATTAACATTATGAGAAAAATTATCATCATCATCATCGAGCAAGTATTCCTATATATCAACAGTAATTTGATTTTGTATATGGTTTTTAAATAAAATAATGACATTACTTTATATAAAAAATACATACCCAAGCATTATCATGTTGACCAGGTGATGGTGCACGCTCAAAAGTACCATACTCTCCCTCATGCTCAATACATTCCAATCGTGGTCTTTGATACGTGCCATAACAAGAGTTACACCAACATATAATATGCTCTTGATAGTAAAATTCATCATAATTCCTATCGAAGGAGACATGTGAAGTCGTTGCATGGGTAGGAGGTGGTGGAGTGCCCTCTGATTGATCAGAATTTGATTATAATAAGAAATAAAAAAATATATCAGTTATCTGTCCATCAAATATATTTAAAATTAAATGTTTGATATACTTACAGTATATAGTCATTGCACGATGAGGAGACGGTGGTGGAGTTCCATCTGATTGATCAGAATCTACAAATAATGGTATTTGATATCAATAATCTGATTATTTACATACATAAACATTCACATATACATATTTACACATACACACATATTCACATATACACATTTACACATACACACATATTCACATATACACAAATACACATTATTGTGGGATAAATGCATGTATTTTGTATGAATGAGTGTATATGCATGCATTTGTGTGTACATATATATGTGTGGATATGTATATGTGTGTTTATGTTATATGTATGTATATGTGTATATGTATGCATATATGTATGTGTATATGTTTGCATGTATATGTGTATGTGGGTATGTGTATGTGTATGTGTGTGTATATATGTGTATGTATTCTGATTTTTTTTCTATTTGAGATTAAATTAACAGGAGATATTGTATGGTGGAAAAAAATAAGAGGCGACCTAACATACCACCTGAGACATGGCAGTTTTTTCGTAGACAACTACATCTTTAGGAGTCATTTCCTCAGTAGAAGGTATACAAATTAATAGTTTATATTTATAATTTTCATATATTTTAGTAATTTTTTACATTTAATTTATGTATTTCTTTTTTCTTAAATAAACAGGCTGCTGCAAAGAAGAGAGTTGAGTCGGGCCACACATCACACCCTTGCCAAATGGGCCATCATGGTTTTGTAGCTACATTTTGTAAAGTATATGTGTTATTGTGAGTATATTTTTTATTTTAGTTAAAATGCAAGAAACTAATCTTTTTTATTTGTTTCAATGCAGCGAAAGGATTATGGCCGATATCCTATGAAACATGAGATCGAGTATGCTACACATTTTGGATATCGGCATTTGAGTGAGTATATGCGAGATCATCCGGATGCCTTTGTGAGTATTATTAAATTTTATATAATTATTTTATTTTTATGAATGTTTTAATTGTTTTACTTATTTATGTTTGTTATATGTAATATAGGAGTATTATGGAGAGGCAGAGATGGATGAGGTGGAGAGACAAACACAGGAGGGGCGATCTCGATCCTCCCAGGTTGATCATGATGATGAGAATGAGGATGATCAGGATGATCATGATGCTGATGATGATGATGATCATGATCATGATGATGATGATTAGGATTCTTGATTATGACATTGGATTATATGTATTTACATTGATATATATATATATATATATATATATATATATATATATATATATATATATATATATATATATATATATATATATATATATATATATATATATATATGTATGTATATATGTATATATATAATCTATATATTTTTCATTTCAATTATGTTTTGAATTGTGTGTATGGTATTAAGTAATGAAAAGTTTGTTCTATTGATTGTTATTATTGTTTATATTAAGCATGTGTTTTAGTACTTTGATTATATAATTCATTCATATGTGTGTATGTATGTGCATGTATATATGTGTAATATGTGTGTGTACGTATGTGCATGTATATGTGTGTAATATGTGTGTGTATATGAATGTATGTACATATGTATATGTGTATATGCATGTATGTGCATGTGTAACTGTATATGTGTATGTATGTGTATGTGCATGTGCATGTGTATGTGTGTGTATATGTATGTATGTGCATGTGCATGTGTAAGTGTATATGTGTGTATATGAGTATGTGCATGTGCATGTGCATGTGTATGTGTGTGTATATGTATGTGCATGTATATGTGTAAGTGTATGTGTATATGTGTGGATGTTGATGGAGAGTGTTAATCTCCAAAAGAATAAGCTATCCTTGAAGTTAGAGCACCTCTATATCAAGAATAACGCAAAACCTTTACCAATTTGGAGGATCAATACTCAATTATCAAAATCTTGAACAAATTGTGAAGTGAGTTGATACTCAGTAAGTCTGTTGCACATATCTCACTCATTGACTAATCAAATGTGTAAAGTTTTTTTATAAAACCTTGTATAAGATGTCGGCTATAGTTTCCGCACCTTTTCCAAGTTAAATCATCTCAAAAGATTAAGTATATCTTGAGAAATGAGTCAAACAGTTCACCTATGTCTGAAATTGTTTTCCAATATAGTCGATTCTAACACCTGCAACTTCTAACACATGATTCTCCCAAACTACAACCCATTTATTCAAATGTTTTTAGCCATAGGTATCTTACCTTCCAACTTAAATAATGAGTCTTGCTTGGTCAAAACTTTACACTGTGGAAGGAGAACTGACCAAAACATTAGCATCGAATTTTGCACCTGCTGCAACTTCACTTCTTCACATTTATACATGTAAATGTTCCTATTCTCAATTCTCTCAGCCTGATCACAATTAGAATTTGAAAACTTGTACAGAGGTCAATCAACTATATACTTAGACTTAGACAAAATAATTTCACAAAAGATTAAACACAGAAGGAGTAGTAAGCAAAAGATCGAGTGCAATATTTCTTCATTTTTGAGAAGTTTTACATTTGAGTGGTGAGAGAGATCTCCTACACTTCTGAAGTGTCTAATGACCCTTACAAATTCTAATTCTTCTCTTCACATGCTCTCTCTTTATTGCCCCAACATTTTTCTTGTATATATAGACAAATATGTACAAGCTCATAACCATACAAAAGGTATAAGTGAGGTAACTCTAAATTAATGTACATATGTATACAAGTCTTCATCTTCTGAACATGTACTTTCTTCATGCTTCATAAGTTGATCTTTTCTTCAATCCTTGACTTCAATCCTTTTATCAAAACTTCAATTGGTGATTGACTTTCACCAACAGTTCCCCCTCAATCATCAATTGAGGTTTTCTCTATCTTCTTTATAGCTGCCATGTCTTTGAATCTCTGTAGCTTTGGTCCATCCAAGCTTTTGGTTAGCATATCAGCTATCTGATCTTTTGTTGAAGTATGTATGACTTCAATCTCCTTATCCATCACCTTCTCTCTTAGAAAGTGATATTGAATCTCAATATGTTTAGTCCTGGCATGAAAAAAAGAGTTAGCAGCTAGATACAATGAACTCATGTTATCCCCATGAATAGTGGGTGTACTCTGAATGATGTCAAAACTCTTCATAAGAGTCTTTAGCCATATGACTTCCTTTGCAGCTTCAACCATATCTTTATACTCTGCCTCTGTAGATGATAAAGCAACTGTATGTTGCTTTTTAGAGCACCAAGAAATTAACTTATCTCCCACATAACACAAGTATCCATAAGTTGATCTTCTATCATCACGATTACCTGCCCAATCTATATCACTATATATCTTGATGTTTGTATCTGATGTAAAACCATAATACAAACCTTCTTTGAGTGTACCCTTAATGTACCTCAACACCCTTTGTCCTGCAACCCAATGTTCTTTCCTAGGACAATGCATGAATTGAGACAACACTCCAACTGCATGTGACAAGTCAGGCCTAGTTAATGTAGCATAGATAAGACTACCAACCAAACTTTGATACATCTTCATATCTTTGAATTCTTCTCCTCCATATCTGCTCAATTTGTGATTCAGCTCCATTGGAGTTGGTGCTACCCTAAAATCATCCATTTTCTTCAAATACCTCTCTTGAGTTACATACACTCCATGTTGAGTGTATGAGACCTCCATGCCCAAGAAATATGACAAGTCTCCCAAGTCACTAATCTTGAACTCTTTTTCCGTTTGCATCTTTAGACTTTGTATGCCCTTCTCATCTGTACTTGTAAGGATTATATCATCAACATATATGCACATGTAAATGAACCCATCATCACTTGCTTTGACAAGCAAACTACTATCTGCTTTAGAAACTTGAAAAACAAGTTCCTTCAAGAACTTCACAAGTCTATAATTCCATGCCCTTGGGGCCTGCTTCAAACCATACAAAGCTCTCTTGAGCTTACATACATGATCTGGATACCTTTCATCTCTAAATCCTTGTGGTTGCTCCATAAAAACATCGTCTGAAATATAACCATTTAGAAAAGCATTCTTCACATCTAATTGACATAGTCTCCAACCTTTACATGTAGCAATGGCTATGAGTGTCCTGATGGTTGTCATCTTTGCCACACGAATATAGGTCTCATCATAATCTATACCATATGTCTGAGCAAACCCTTTCACAACAAGTCTAGCTCTATACCTAGACACACTTCCATCTGCATACCTCTTGGTTTTGTAGACCCATTTGCATCCAATGATCTTCTGACTATTTGGTTAGGAACCGAATCCCAAGTCTCATTTTCCATTAATGCATCATACTCTTCCTGCATAGCTTTCTCCCAATTTTCCTTACCTTTTGTCTCTTCATATGTAGAAGGGTCTTCATCTGCTTTCACCATGTAAGCATAACCTTTAGTAGCCAAAAAAGAAGTGTCATAGCTATACCTTGTAGGTTGCCATTTGTGTCTTGATGACCTTTTGATTTCTCCACTTCTTGAGGTTTCTGGTTCATCACATTCTGGATCAAACCTTGGCACTTCTTCAACTTCATCCTGTGCTTCATTATTCTCTTCTTCATCAAAAATTTGAACCTTTGATTTACCTTTCTTCTGATTCACAACTTCTTCATCACTTGCATAGATATTGATTGTACCGACATACCAAGTACCTTGCTCATAAAATGTAACATCCTTTGACACAAGGAATTGTTTTGTGGATGGACTCCACAACCTATATACAATCTCCTTATCATCATATCCAATAAACACATACTTTTCAGCTTTAGGTTCCAATTTATGCCTCAATTGAGATGGCATATATGCATAGGCTAAACAATCAAACACTTTGCAATGATCTAAGGTAGGTCTCTTACCCCACCATGCCTCATATGGTGTCATACCCTGCAAAGCTTTACATGGTAACCTATTGATCAAATATGTAGCTGTATTTACAGCCTCAGTCCACAAATAATTTGGGCAATTTTTCTCCTTCATCATGGATCTTGCAAAATCAACAAGAGTTCTACTCCTCCTTTCTGCTACACCATTTTGTTGAGGAGAGTACCTGCAAGTAACTTCTCTTTTTATACCTGCATTCCATAATTAATCACTAAACTCATTAGAGAAATACTCTCCCCCTCCATATGACCTTAGTCTCTTCAACTTTTGACCTGTAATTCTTTCTGCATACACATGATAATGTTTGAATGTATTAAATACCTCTTATTTATCTTTGATCACATAGATAATGATCCACCTAGTAGCATCATCAACATAAATCACATAATATCTTGAACCATTTATACTGAGATCCTTTGAAGGTCCCCACACATCTGTGTGTACCAATTCAAGCTTCTCTGAATACATGAGACCATGCTTGGAATAAGATTGCTTATGAGCCTTACCTAATTGACATGCCTCACATTTGTATGTCATATGTTGACCTGCAACATTAGGTTATCCAAGCACTGAACCATTGTTAACCATATCCTTAATATCTCTTTCATTGAAATGTCCAAGCCTTTTGTGCCAAAGATCTAACTCAGAGATCTTATGCCCTCCATAATTGAACAAGGCATGACCAACATTACCTTGAACCTTTAATGTGAAGAGTCTTCCTTCTTTCTTCCATGAAATAATTTGTTTATACCCATTGCTAGGGTCTTCCACAAAAACTCCTTCATTAGTGAACCTTACTTCATAACCTTTTTCAATAATTTGCCCTACACTTATCAAATTCTTTGTAATTGTAGGAACATACAAAACCTTACTCAAGAGAGTACTTCCATCCTTGGTCATCATTGATCCAATTGACTTCACATTATGCTTTGTATTGTCACCTATTTGAACTACATGATTAGCTAACTTGTTCTCCAAATCAGTCATCAAGGCTATGTTGCCACTCAGGTGATTGCTACACCCCGAGTCAATGTAGAAGACTCTTTGGTCTTCACTTTGCCTTTCACAAGTTGCATTCATAATCAAGGTTGAATCCTCCTTCTGGTCTGAAGCATAATTGTAGTAGGTATTATTGTAGGATTGGCTTTGGAATCCTCTACCTGCATTTCTTCCAAAGTAACATCTACTACCTCTACTTCATAAGTTACCGCTTTGGTTTCTGCCACCTCTTCCTCTTGAATTAAAGTTTTGATTATATCCACCATTATTCTGAGTATTATGCGAACAATCATGAGCTAAGTGATTTGTCTTACCACAAATCCAGCAAGCTTTGGCTCCATCTTTATTGTTTCTACCTCTTCCTCTACCTTTTCCACCTCCTCTTCCTCTTAGGAACTTAGCTTGGCTAGTTGTACCTTCATCTTCATTTTCTTGTTGCTTCCCTTTGATATTCTTCTTCTTATCCTTTGAATACATTGCTTGACCTGCACTCTTATCACTTTCACCTTTGACATCCTATTCAAAGGTTAGCATGTGTCCTAGCAACTGATTTAAATCAGGAGTAAAATGATCTAGTGAAAATTCAATAGACAAAATTAATGGCTTCCATTTCTCATCACCTCTCAAACCTGTGAGGATTTGCCTTACCAATTTATCCTCCTCAATATCTTCATCAACTGCTCCTAATGCATCTGCAATGTCCTTCATCCATGTTACATAATCTCAAATGGATTGAGAGGCCTTCTTCTTGAATGTGGTAAAGTCTACCCATAAATATGCCTTCCTTAACTTTGTAGTGTTTTGGAAATGCTCCTCCAAAGCATTCCATATATCACTTTCACTTTCAAGACCTCTAATGTGAGGTAGCAAGTAGTCATTTACTCCCATGTAGATAATGCTCCTTGCTTGAGCATCTCTCTTCATCGAGGTCTTCAAATCTCATAACTCATCCCTAGTTGGAACACAAGGATCTCTGAATTGTGGCTTTTCTTCTTCACCTGTAATTTAACCTATCAATTCTTTGCTCATAAGATGAGCTTACATCCTCATTGACCATGCTGGATAGTTTTCTCTATCCAATTTCTCTATATGAAGAGAATCTCCCATCCTTTCTTCACATGTGTATTAAATTCTTCAACCTTTATGAGAAATAAGATTACCTTTACTTTGAATGAAGTTCCTTCTGATCTTCTTGATATCTTCTAGCCTCCTTCTCAAGCTTTCCTTTCAAGCTTTCACCTTTTGAACCTTCAAGTGTTGATTTCTTTATGACTGCAGTAGTCGCGGTCCTCCTTTCTTCAATTTTGATGATTCTTGCTCTGATACCACTCATGGAGAGTGTCAATCTCCAAATGAATAAGCTACCTTGAAGTTAAAGCACCTCTATATCAAGAATAACTCAAAACCTTTATCAACTTGGAGGATCAATACTCAATTATCAAAATCTTGAACAAACTGTGAAGTGAGTTGATACTCAGTAAGTCTACTACTCTCACTCATTGACTAATCAAATGTGTAAAGTTTTTTATAAAACCTTGTACAAGGTGTCTCGTCTATAGTTTTCGCACCTTCTCCAAGTTAAATCATCTCAAAAGATTAAGTATATCTTGAGAAATGAGTCAAACAGTTCACCTATGTCAGAAACTGTTTTCCACTATAGTCGATTCTGACACCTACAACTTCTAACACATGGTTCTCCCAAATTACAACCCATTTATTCAAATGTTTTTAGCCATAGGTAGCTTACCTTCCAACTTAAAGAATGAGTTCTTTCTTGATCAAAACTTTACTTTGTGGAAGGAGAACTGACCAAAACATTAGCATCAAATTTTGCGCTTGCTACAACTGCACTTCTTCGCATTTATACATGTAAATGTTCCTATTCTCAATTCTCTCAACCTGATCACAATTAGAAACTGAAAACTTGTACAGGGTTGGCCTTCTAGGTGCTTGCTTGGAGCATTCTCAATAGTCTTGCATTTTATCTTTACCTCTTGACTTCCATAGCTTGTAATCCTTTTCCTTTTCATCCTGGTCATAATCTATATCATTTCTTGGATCTTACACATGTGTATCATGCATGCTTCCTAATTGATGGAAACTAGACTCAAGATCATGTGGTAGAGTTACCTTTTGTTTGTCTTCATCATACCAAGACCTATGTTCTTCAAGCAAAACATCCTTATTTGTAATGAATTGCTTGGTTGAAGGATTTTAGGACTTGCAACCCATCTAAGTTGAATCATATCAAATAAATACTGACTTTGTTGTGCTCTCATCTAGCTTATCTCTAATTTGTGAAGGTACATGAACATAAGCTAAACAAACAAACACCTTGCAATGTACGAGAATAGGTTTTCTTCCATGCCATGCTTCATAAGGAGTCACATCTTGAAGTGATTTGGATGGTATTCTATTGATAAGGTACACAACAGCTGAAATAACCTCTACCCATAGATAATGTGGCAAGCTTTTCTCTTCAAGCATTGTTATGGATTATCCAACCAATATCTTGTCTCTTCTCTGTGCAATTCCATTCAATTGAGGAGAGTACATAGTACTCACTTCCCTCTTGATACCTTTATCATGCAAGAACTAATCAAATTCCTTGGTGAAGTATTCTCCCCCTCCATCGTATCTGAGTTTTTTGATTGATCTACCTATATGATTCTCCACATGTGCTAGATACTTTTTGAAGCAATCAAACACTTTGTTCTTACTTTTGATAAATTATAGAATACTCCATCCACTATGGTCACCAATAAATGAGACATTATACCTTGATCCTGCCTATAAAGGTTCTTGACTTGGTCCCCACACATTATTGTGTACTAAGTCCAAAAGGTTGTTGTGGATGTAGCCTTTATCGTTGAATGGTTCTCTTTGTGCCTTCCCAATCTGACAAGCATCACATATATTGATCATGTGTTGCTTTTATATGTTTGGTAGACCTAGAACTATTTGTTCCTTGTATATATCCTTCAAGGTTCTTTCATTCACATGAGCAAGTCTCTTATGCCACACTTCAAGCTCACTTAGGTTTTGAGACCCAAAGTTCAATAGAGCTATGTTCTTGGTTTCTCCTAATTCAAAAATAAAGAGCCTACCATGCTTCTCATCTCTGGCTATCTTCTTGAAGCCTTGACATGGATCTTCCACAAAAGTCCATGTTGGGTGAACCAAACTTGCAAGCCTTTCTCAACGATTTGGCCTACACGTATTTGGTTAATAGTGGGAACATAGAGTACCGTGCTCAAAATGTTTGTCCTACCATTGGAAGCTTTGACATTGCCAATCCTCTCCACATTATACTTTGTTTATCCCCTATTTGTACTTCATGTTTATGATTTGAACTTTCCAAGTTAGATAAGAGAGCTATGTTGCCTGCAACATGATTTGAACATCCTAAATCTATGTAGAATAAGTGATCATCATCTTTACCTTCCTTATGGCTTATATTCATGAGAATTAGTGAGTCTTCATGTTGTTGATCTTCAGAATAGTTGTTGTACTCCCTTATTTTATGACCTCTATCATTATTGTTAAAGTTGTGTCCACCTCTACCTCTATTGTTGCCATATCCACCTCTTCCACTTCCTTTCTGGGTCTTTCCTTTGAACCAACAATTCTGAGTGGTGTGGTTGGTCTTATCACAGATGGAACATGTTTGAACACTTTGAGTTTTGGTTTTTTCATGTTTTGGTCCTTTCTTCTTCCCTTTCCACTTTCTCTTGTTTGCAAAGTTGGCTTGGGAAGTCTCTTCTTCATCCTCTTCCTGCTTCTTGCCTTTTAGCTTCTTGTCTTTCTTATATCCATACACAACACTAGTTGAATTAGCTTGATAGGAGTTACCTCCCTTTATGCTATTATTGGCCTCTTGATTGAAAAGCTTTCCAAGAAACATGTTGAAATCTAGAGTTTGCACATCCATGATGAGGCCATAGGTTGTGGTGAAAGATTGACATTGCTTGTCACCTCTTATCCCATTCAGTATCTACCTCATGATGGATTCTTCTTCAATCAGCTCTCTAGTGGATGTCAATTGATCAACAACCTCCTTGACCTTTGTAACAAACTATGTGATGGTTTGATTTGGAGTCTTCTTCATCTAGTTGAGCTCATTCCAAAGATGATTCTTCCTTGCTTTTGTACTAGCTAGAAAGAAAGTCTCTAGGGCAACCCAAGTCTCTTCAGATGTCTTGCATCCTCTAGTATGTGGTGATAGAAAATAAAAATAGATTTTAGTATGTATGACCTTTCTTGAGAATCCCTTACACACCAAAGTGTGAGCTTATCTATTTTCTCTTGAGTGGATCCTCCTTTGGATCTTGGAATATTCATTGCTTCATCACCTCATAACCCCATATAGATTTCTTCCTTGAAAATAAGCCTTTATTCTTATTTTCCAAGAATCATAATTTTATCTATTAAGCTTCTCAATCATTGATGGAAATCCATCTCCCATCTTGAATTTGCTCTAATACCACTGAAAAATGTGGGAGAGGTTTGGAGAATCTTGGAAGTAGGGTTGCGAGTGGTGAAGATGGTCCTGCAAACTAGCATAGGACTTGCCCTAGCTCTTTGGATATGTAAAATATACCTTGTAGACTTGTTTTTAGAGCAATAAAACCCAATTGCTACTTTGGAACATCAACAAGAACAAGTTGATGCAAAACAAATAACTTGCACCTTGACTAGCTCACAAAAACCTTTTATATTTGGATGGAAATTATGCCTTCAAACACTCAGAGTAGGCAACACGGTTACAATTGGAGAAATTCCTCTTACGAGAGTGTCATAAATGTTGGCGCAATTACTCCAATCCTAAATGCTTGATCATTGATCCTAAGGCTCATATGTGCATTCGTGTATTAGCACATGAATGATCTCTTATAAAAGATTGAAGTGCATATATGGAATCACTTCAATCACGAGTTCTTAGGAGAATCTTTCCACGAATTCTTTGGTGAGGACTTATGGAAATCAAGTCCTAAAACTTTGGAACATTTTCAGGTAAAGACTTGAATTCAAATTTGAATCTTGGCTCCAACAAAAGGCTATAAAAGAGGACTGCCTAGTCGCATGGAAAGAAACCAGATATAACAGAGATTTCAGAGGACTTTGTGTGCCATATTGATCTCACATTATAGCTCTAATATTTCCCTCACATTGTGCAATAATTCATTGCCAATTTCAATGTAATATAGGTGCATTAATACATATAGTCTTCTCATATCTCATATCTTCTACTCTATATGTATCACTCAAAACAATGAACTTCATTGATCCATGTCTCAGTGTGTACTTGATCATTTACAGTGATTTAAGTTGGTATATAGACTCATTAGACGATCTATTTTCTTGCTACAAAGTTTCATACTTATTGCCTCAGCCAATCACAAGTTATGTGCAAAACATTACCCTCCACTCTGCATACTATCAACACCCGAAAATGTCGGGATGCATCTCTAACTTGCTAAACATCATTCTCTGTGCATGCTCTATCATTTCAAGTGGAATAACTTGAAAAAGTTAGCTACCCAAGTTAATTAGATATGCCCAAAAGGATTTTGTTCAATTTTTAGCAAAGAAGGAGTATTATTCATTTCTTTGAGCAGGTGTAGTGACCAAAATAACATGTTTTTGGTTCACAGTGAAACTCCAACTCATTTGTTTTGATCCAATGATTTGAGGATCATCTTCCAAAGTACTTGTGTGGTTATTTTGTGCTTTTTAGAAAGCTCAAGAGGTCTACTTTGCATTCCTCAACTCTATTTTGGCCAGTGTGAATCAATAATTTGCAGCACCATCTCATCTCTAGAAGGTGTCCACCATCTCCTCAAACAGTGGTATCAGAGCAACATCAAGGTAAAATGGGAGATGGATTTCCATCATTCATTGATAAATTGGACAGGGGCAATAATCTAACTTGTTCCCTAAGGATGAAGGCTTACCTCAAAGGAAGAAGCTTGTATAGATACATATCTAGAGATGAAGAAATGCCAACCCTTAGAAGCAAACATCAACCTACAAGAGAGGAGCAAGAGAGACTAGCTGCATGGTGTGCAAAGGATGCTCTAGCCAGGTCGTACATACTCAATTCAATATCTGATTTTTTGTTATCTCATATTGTAAGACTTCTCAAGAAACTTGGGAAGTACTTTCTTCATACTTCTCATCAAATACAAGGGCCAGGAAGAACCATTTTTGGATGGAGTTCACAACCTTGAAGAAGCAACCAAAGCAAAGTGTAGTTGACTATGTGACCAAGATGAAGAATATAGCTAATCAACTTGGGAGTATTGGAGAATAAATAGAAGAGGAGCAGATAGTAAGGTAGATCATAAATGGCATCAAGGTTGATGACAAATGGGAGTCTTTTACCACAACAATGGACCTATATATGGACATGTAGATACTTGACCTCAATACATTGATGGGGCAACTCTTCTCACATGAGACAAATCTCAACAAGAATGGAGATACTTCTAGAGGTAATCAATCTTCTACTCTTTACACAAATAAAAATAAGAGTAAAGACAATGGAAAAGGTAAGAGAAATGAAGAAGAGGCAACTACCTCTCAAGTTAATTTCACAGGATGAGGAAGAGGTACTAGAGGAAGGGGCAAAGGAGGAAAGCAAGGCAGGGGGAGACCATACAACTCTTCACCTTGAAACATTTGTGGCTTAACCAATTATACCACAGATGAATGCTTCAGGAACACAAAGAATCAGAGAGGAAGAGGCTTCCACAGAGGAAGTTATGGACAATCAAGAGGCAGGTTCAATAATGGAGGAAACAACTACCATCGCAATCACAAACAAGGCTACAACAACAACTATCAAGGAGGCTTTAGAGGAAGAAGAGACTACAACAACTATACAGATGATCTAGAGGATTCTCTATTACTCATGAATATGATAGCCAAGCAAGGTAAAGAGGATTAGTACCTATTCTATATTGATTCTGGTTGTTCCAATCATGTACTAGGCAATGTAGCATTATTGTATGACCTTGAAGAACCCAAAGGAAAGCATGAAGTTCAGACAAGTGATGACACTAGGCACTTAGTAAAGAAGATTGGAAATGCTAAAGCATCTAATGGTAACATGAATCTTCTAAGTAGGATATTATATGTACCAAGAATAACCAAGAATCTAATTAGTGTGGGATAGATTGTTGAGAAGGGTTTATAGGTTAGATTCACAAGGCATGAAGCATATGTGGAGGACACTCAACAAGGCTTCAAGAGGATTGAAAAAGTTTAGAAATCTGGTAGAATTCTTACCTTTGAAATTGAAGATACAAGAAATATTGCTTTCTTCAATTATAAGGACCAAACCTTATTTAAATTGGAGTTATGGCATAAGAGACTAGGTCATATAGGTGAAAGGACATTGGAGCAAATATGCAGGGATCAGAGTGTGCTTGGCATCCCAAATGTATCCAAGCAACACATGATTTACAAATGTGGAGCATGCCAATTTGGCAAGTCACATAGGCAACTATTCAACAAAAAAGGGTACATGTATGAAGACTACTTGGAGCTTGTACACAGAGATGTGTGGGGTCCTAGTAGAGAGCCATCAATTTCATGGTCAAGGTATTATGTTTCATTCATAGATGACTATAGTAGATGGACAATACTTTATTTTATGAAGCATAAAGATTAAGTCTTCACTTGTTTCAAGAAGTATTTAGCATAGGTTGAGAATCAAACAAGTAGAAGTTTGAAGAGGCTCAGATCTGATGGAGGTGGTGAGTATTTCTCACATGAGTTTGACTCCTTCTTACAGGACAGAGGCATAAAGAGAGATTACAAGGTACACTCCTGAATAGAATGGACTAGTAGAGAGAAGAAATAGATTAATAGTAGAAGCTGCAAGATCAATGTTGAATGAAAAAAAAGCTTCCTAACTATTTATGGGTAGAGGCTGTTTCAATAGCCATTTACCTAATAGGCTTCCATCCAAGTCTCTGGATGGGATGACACCTTATGAGGCATGGAATGGCAGGAGACCTTTGGATCATTGTAAAATTTTTGGTTGCATTGCTTATGCACACATACCCTCACAGGTTAGGGGAAAGCTTGATCCAAAAACTAAAAGATGCATATTCATTAGCTATGATCAGAAGTAGAAAGGATATATGTTATATAATCTCATTAAGAAAGGATTTATAGTTAGTAGTGATGTAGTATTTGATGAAAATAATTCCTGGCTTGAAGATGATTGCAGGAACATAAAGTTATCCTATGATTTGGAGAATGATTTTCAAATCTGATTCAAGAAGAACCACATACATCAAAAGCTGTCAACTCAGAAGATGAAGAACAAATTGAGTTTGAAGCTTGGAAGTCCAAGGACAAAGAAAAGTCCAAAAAATTGGAAGACATTCTAAAGTCATCCAATCAAGCACTTACAAGATCTCAAAGGGAAAGCAAGAAACCTATAAGACATGGATATGACACATCATTAGTCACCAAGCATTCTATATACATAGCTAAAGACTTTATGTTAGAGGAACCATCTTCATTTGAGGAAGCCAACAAGAAAGAAGAGTGGAGAGAAGCTATGCAAGAGGAAATTGAAGCATTTCAAGAGAATAGTACTTGGGATTTGGTTCCCAAAAAATAATTCATGAAGGTAATAGGATCCAGGTGGATTTACAAACTGAAAAAGAATTCAAGTGGCACAATAAATAGGTATAAAGCAAGATTAGTACCAAAGGGGTTTGCTCAAACCCATGGAGTGGCTTATGAGGAGACCTTCTCACCTATAGCTAAGATGCCAACTATCAAGGATAAAGTGATCCAATAAAGTTTCAATGTATTTATTTTGACACATGGCAATGCAACATGTATAAAAGGAATGCCCAAATAGTGATGTAGATTCCCCAAATCTAACATTTCAAAAGAGGCATGCAAATCAGCCTAAAAATCTAAAACATGTATCGCATTAGGACCAAGGAGTAGCATATCATCTACATAAATAACAATGATTAGAAATGCATCATTTGCATGATTTACATATAGGGTGCTTTCAATCGGACTATTGTGAAATCCATGTGCTAACAAGTAGGTACATATCTCCTCATACCAAGCCAAAACAAAAATTTTGAAGAACATAACACTTCGGAATTAGATTTCAATGGATGCACCCATATATGCCTAAAAAAATCATCAATAAAATTCATGAAGTAAAGGTAATTCCCAAAAGAAAATATCTGCAGGGCCACAAACATCATTATGAACAAGCTACAATTTCTGAGTTGCTCATAGTGAACCATCTTTTGGGAAGGAAGAATGCTGCATTTTGCCCAAAATATAACCTTCATAGACATGTTTACCAGGTGCCTCAACTTTCAAAGAAAGGACACCATTTTCGATTTCTACAGGCATAGCAAGCTAGCAAAATCCAGATGACCAAAGCATGCATGTCAAAGCTTTGCATCTGAGATAGGCTGAGAATCTTGAACTACACATGATGAATCATTCAGAAGTTTTGCATAGCCCACAATATAAAATTCTAGAAGCAATAATAACATCTGCATTAGAGATCATGATCTGTATATCTGCTATCAACAAATTTGATAACCAAGCCAATCTTGGCTAATGTTGAAATTGACAATGAGCTTATATAACCCACAATATAAAATTCTAGAAGCAATAATAACATCTGCATTAGAGATCATGATCTGTACATCTGCTATCAACAAATTTGATAACCAAGCCAATCTTGGCTAATGTTGAAATTGACAACAGATTATAGGATAAGAGGAGTCGTTAGCACATCTGATGGTATTCCTTGTAGGGGCA
Organism: Ceratopteris richardii; assembly: GCA_020310875.1. NCBI lineage: Eukaryota > Viridiplantae > Streptophyta > Polypodiopsida > Polypodiales > Pteridaceae > Ceratopteris > Ceratopteris richardii. The sequence continues at coordinate 50,365,394 of CM035418.1, forward strand.
AGCTCAAGTGAACTGAAGAAACTACACTACGAGGTAATATGTTTGGTTGACCCACTGTCAAAGTACCAAACATCTGGGTCTACTATAGACATACAATATTCATGAGGAGATGGTTCATAGCTACAAATAGTAGTAAATGCCCATTCTTCATTTTGCACAAGATTAGTAGACTCTATTTTAGGTGTAGAGGCATCTACAACAACCATTCCAGCCTCTTTCTTCTTTGCATCTTTTGCAGCCAGTTTTGGACAAATCTTTCTAGCATGATCATTACCTTTCTGTTATCTACAAAATTTTTTCTGCTTCTCTATTTTCTTCTCATTTTTCTCTTCCTTCTTTGATTGTGCAGCATTAGTAGATTTTTTCTTACTAATAGATGAGCTCCATTTACCTTTGCCCTTTTCACTAGCTAAGAAAGCTTGATCTGCAACACACATAATGGACATGTTCTGTCTGGATTGATCTTCTAGCAACAAAACAAAGAATAACTCCTAAAATGATAAGGCATTTGGATTTCCTTTCATCATCAACCGAAGAGTAGAAGCAAAATTTTGATAGGAATATGGAAGACCATTTAGAACGATTTGCACAAGTGAACTTCGTGGAAAGAGTTCACTTGTAGAAATCAACTGTTCCTTCAAATATTTGATCTTTGTCAAAAAAATATCCATAGAATCTCACTCATTCATATCCAACTGTGTTTTGAGGTAAGCAACACGAGCCTCATTTCTTGCCTAGTACAAAGTGGTAAGTGTATCTCAAGCATCCTTTTCTATTTTGCAAGAGCGAATATGAGGGATAATGTTTGATAGACAAAGCTATCAATGCATGTGCCTATGCATCTCTTTCATCCCAATAAAGTTGCTCTATACTATGTGCAAGGATCAAAGCATGAACAAGAACCTGAAGATCATCACCTTCAATGCCATCTACATCACCTTGAACAACTATATTTGTAGGTATAGTAGCATATTTTTAAATACCCTACACAATATTCCATACTCTTTTGGGGAACAATACATGACGCATCATATATGCCTACAATGACTGATTGGTACCATCCAACTTTTCCTCAATAGCCAACATACAAAATACATCATTGCTTTCATCCATGGCCACTAATTAAAATGCCCTGATGCAAAAAAAATGATTGTATCTTAAAAAGTTGAACATAACTATGTTGTTGAGCTCTACTAAACCTTTAATAGACTTTGAGGTGCTTGTACTGGTGAACCAAAAGGAAAAAATTGTTCGCACAGGCACTATGATAGTGCATTTGGATGCCAAAACGAATTTAGATCCAAATTTTGACACCACACAAAAAAGCTATTTTGAACTCCTATACTCCCTAAATATGCTCACCAATTTCATGTGATTATGAGATTGTGATTGGAGGGGTGTTGATGATGCCCTAGATGAATCTTAAGATGACCACACAACAAAACTATTTTGAACTCTTATACTCCCTGACTATGCTCACCAATTTTTGTGTGATTCTGAGATTGTGATTGGAGGGGTGTCGATGATGCCCCAGACGACGTGCTCTGATACCAAGTATTGGAGTTTGAGATCTACGGAAGCACGCGAAAAGCACAAGGAGAAGAAGAAGCTTGGAGAACAACACACAATATTGAATGTGCTACCAAGTGAATGCAAAAAGATAAGTCACCCATTAGGGTTATAGGCATATATACAAGGGGGGGCTCCTAAAGAGGGAAAAAAGTGCCTTGGGAATCCTAAGTGCATTCACACACATCACTACCAAAATATATCAACAATCAACACCAAAAGCACCACCAAAATGAAGGATATGACAATGAAATCCAAAATAGTGTTTATAAACACTTCAAAGAAAGATGCAAAATCAATGCTATGAAAATGACCACTAAAATGATCATAAATCACCAAATACAATCAAGAGAAAGGGTGGGAAAATGGGCTAAAAGTGTGAGAAATCCATGAAAGAAAGGGTGGGAGAGTGGAAAAATGGCCAAATTATAACCCAAAAAAGCATAATATTATGGCCAAAAGAGACTCTCATTGAGGAGAAAGCCATATCACCAAAAACATCTCCAAAAAAACAATCAAGGGCTCCAACTAAAGATCTGATACCATGTGGAGAGTACACATGCAAAAGCAAAATGAAAAAGAATATTGTACTAAAAAAATGAAAGAATATGAGAGATGAAAAGTGAGTAGATAAAATGGGTAAAATCACATGGATTAGAAATGAGATTGCAAAGAGCATGAAGTAGGAACTTCAAGCTTCTAACCAAGTACAAAGTGGGGGAGAGGCCCTCCTTAGATAGACTTGGAGAGGATCTCCAAAGTACATCACATGTGGGATAATTCCCCTTGAAGGAAAAATACAATGGTAGAAGAAAATGGCAAGGCACCCAAATACAATGAGATACAACTAAAATAATATCAAATGGATTGTCTCCTAGATACAAAATGGGGATGCACTCATTCAGATACAAATAGAAATGAACTAGATGAACTCATTCCCTATTCCTATATGGAATATTGTCTTTGCTTTATATGTACTAGTAATAAGAAAGAATATTCTGTCAATTTCAACATTACCAAAAATCAAAATACTAATGAAATTTATTGATGATAGATGTATAAATAATGATCTATGTGGTGGTGATAAAATCATTATGAAATTATATGTCAGAGGATATATAAGCTCACAAATATGAAAAATTTATCAATAATGTTTCATGTGTAAGTGAAGATGATTGTTCTACTTTATATGCAAAACTTTTCCATGCACAATATGTTCATCTTAAGTTCGTTAGTTTGCTTCACCTGCAACAATCTAAAATGGCATCATCTTTGCTCAAACTTGAGGCATCTTCTAAGCATGTTTGTGAGGGCTATATTTTGGGTAAGATGCAATGTTCTTTGTTTATGAGGTGATAAAATCATTATGAAATTATATGTCATGCTAATTATAATATCACAAATATGAAAAATTTATCAATGATGTTTCATGTGTAATTGAAGATGCTCATTCTACTTTAGATGCAAAACTTTTCCATGCACAATATGTTCATCTTAATTTTGTTAGTTTGCTTCACCTGCAACAATTTGAAATGGCATCCTCTTTGCTCAAACTTGAGGCATCTTCTAAGCATGTTTGTGAGGGCTATATTTTGGGTAAGATGCAATGTCCTTTGTTTCCCAAAGTATAGTAAGAGCTAAATGAAACTTGCAACTTGTTCATAAGGATAGCTATGCTCCCTTGCAAACACCTTCCTTTGAGAATCACATTTACTTAGAGATTTTCATAAATGATTTCCCCATGGATGCATGGATTTATCCATTGAAAGCAAAATCCAAAGTGTTTGTGTGCTTCAAATAGTTCCTAGTCATGGTTAAAAATATTTTACTATGTAAAAATGTGCACCCTTCATTTTGATCAAGGGGGGATTAAATGTCTTTTGGCAGAGTCTGGGATAGCACATTAGTGTATAGTTCCATATATCTCTCAAAGAAATGGAGTTGCTAAGAGGAAAAACATGTCTCTCATGGAAATGGTAAGGTGTATGGTCCAAAGTCAATTGCTTTACCACATAGCTTCTAGATTGAGGTAGTTATGTTTATAACATATGTACTTAACATGTGTCCCACTAAAACAGTGCAATATGTGGTTTGAAGCCACTTGTTGCTAATTTTTGTGTTTTTGGTTGTTTCAAATGTGCATTCGTTCCTATGCAACAATGGAAAAAATTGAATGATAAGGTTGAAGAACGTATTTTTGTTGGATATAGTTCTAAAAGTACGATGGTTAGATGATATGTAATATTTGTGGAGGATGTAGTTAAACCCCTACTTTCATGTACAAAGGACAAGTCAGTTAGTTCAAAAGATGTGTATGACACTTTGTTGCCTTTCTTCACTAGTGGGAAATCAAGTGTATCTTCTAGTGAGGCAATTTTGCACCCAATAAAGGTTTTCAACGAACATGCATATCACAAAGATAGAAAATTAAATGCACCTTTGCTATATCATACATTTTCAATATCTCTAAGTTCTTTTTCACGTTAGATTGTTATGCAATTGTTGTTTTTAGTGTTTGTGATGAGAATGAATGGTTCTCTTTTGATGAAGCACATAATTCAAAAAATTGGATGGCATATATATATATATATATATATATATATATATATATATATATATATATATATATATATATATATATATATATATATATATATATATATATATATATATATATATATATATATATATATATATATATATATATAAGTATAAAATTGCGTTCTAAATTTAGGCCCATACAGCGTAACTCTCGAACTAGCAATCGGAAAGACTCTGGTACGCTCTTAGGTTTGTGAACGGGTTTTCCAGTCATAATTGCACTAGGTACTTTGTAACGAGCCTGAATATGATATGACAACTATATGCAATAAAAATATGATTCTATTATGAAGAATGGTATTAGGTCTTTATGTGATTTGCCTCCTTGCAAAAAGACCATTGGCACTAAATGGGTCTGTAAGTTGAAATGCAAGCTTGATGGTAGCATTGATCACAATAAGGAAAGTGTAGCTAAAAGTTACGATCAAGAGAAGGGCGCTGATTTCAATGAGAGCTTTGCCCATACATGTCACATGACAACCATTCATAGCATTTGTGCACTTACAGCTCATAATGGTTGGAATGTACATCAACTATACATAAAACTACATTTTTTACTAGTGATTTGAATGAAGAAGTGTATATATTTTAGCCTCATAATTTGTGCAAAAAGGGTATGAAAACTAAGTGTGCAAGTTGAATAAGGCATTGTATGGATTGAAGCACGCACTACTTCCCAATATTGAAGAGTGTTGATATATTTAGGTAGTGATGTGTGTGAACACACTAGGCCCGTCGAGGCACTTTTTTCCCTCTTTAGGATGTTTTTTCCCCCGGCTTGTATATATGCCTATTGCCCTAATGGGCTACTTATCTTTGTACATTCTCTAGTAATACATTCAGTATTGTGTGTTGTGCTCCAAGCTTCTGCTTTCCTTGTGTTGTTCGCGTGCTTCCACATATGTTTAACTCCAACAATTGGTATCAGAGTAGGTCGTCGCTTCATCTAGGGCACCGTTGACACTCCTCCGGTTGTAGTCTCAGAATCGCACGAATTTTGGTGAGCATACTCAGCGTGTTTTCAAGATCAAAACGGCTTCGCTTTATGGTGCCGAAATCGTGATCTGAGCTCGTTTCAGTCTCTGAACGCACTATCATAGCGCTTGTGCAGGCTATTTCATCTTTTTGTGCCAAAGGTATATACCAATTTCTATTTGCCAGTATAAGCATCTCAAAGTCTACTACAGGTCTAGCAGAATTCGTCTAGGCAGTTCAACTTTTTGAGATACAGTAAATTTTCTGCATCAAGGTATTTTAGTCACCGGCCATGGCTGAAAGTAGTGATGTATTCCGTATGTTGGCTATTGAGGATAAGTTGGATGGTACCAACTACCCGTTATGGGCTTATATGATGTGAAATGTGTTGGTTGCCAAAGGATTGTGGAACATTGTGCAGGGTGTCGAGAAACGTCCTATTACACCTGCAACTATTACAACTGCAGGTACTGAAGTTGATGCAGAAGGTGTCGAACATGGTGATATTCTGCATATTCCTAATCGTGCTGTGGCTTCTGCTGCACCTACTGCAGAGCAGATTCGCTAGGATGGCAGAGATGCCTAGGCATATGCATTGATAGCTTTGTGTGTCAAACGTGCCATTATTCCTCACATTCGCTTAACAGAACAGCTAAGGATGCTGGGGATACACTTACCACATTGTACCAAGCTAGGAATGAGGCTCATGTTGCTTACCTCCAAAAACAGTTGGAGAGTTAGCACATGAATGAAGGTGATTCTATGGACACTTTCCTAACAAAGATCAAAGACTTGAAGGAACAATTGATTTCTGCTGATCAGGTTATACCTGATAGCTCACTTGTGCAGACCATTCTGAATGGTCTTCCTGATTCATATCAGAGTTTTGCTTCTACTCTTCGGTTGATGATGAAAGGCAATCCAAATGCCTTGTCATTTGAAGAGTTAGTCTCTATTCTGTTGCAGGAAGATCAGTCCAGGCAGAACATGTCCATTATGTGTGTTGCAGATTAAGCTTTCCTGGCTAGTCAGAAGGGCAAAGGAAAATGGAGCTCTTCTATTAGTAAGCAGAAATCTGCAAATGCTGCACATTCGAAGAACCAAGACAAAGATGAGAAAAAATAAAAAAAGAAGAAATTGTTTTGTAAGTATTGTAAAGGGAATGATCATATCATAAAGAACTTTCCAAAACTGGCTGCAAAAGAGGCAAACAAGAAAGAGGTTGGAATGGTTGTTGCAGAAGCCACTACCCCAAAAATGGAGTCAGCTAATCTTGTGCAGGAAGAAGAATGGGTGTTTACTACTGTTTGTAGTTTTGACCCATCTTCTCATGAGCAGTGCATGTCTGCTATAGACTCAGATGTTTGGTACTTTGACAGTGGGGCGACCAAACATATTACCTCAAAGCACAGTTTCTTCTCTTCACTCGAGCCTGCCCCTACAGGGAATACTGTTATATGCGGCAACAACTCCTCTTATCCTGTTATGGGAGTTGGTAAGATCATTTTGACTACTGCTGATGGTACTTCTTTCACTTTGTGAGATGCTTTATTTGTGCCAGGGATCAAGAAGAACCTGTTATCAGTTTTTTCATTAGCCAAGATTGGCTTGGTTGTGAAATTTATTGATGACAGGTGTACAGTTCACGATCTATCAAATGGCGATGTGATTATTGCGTTTGGCATTTTATGTCGTGGGTTGTATAAGCTCATAGACTATGAAAGATCTACGAATGATTCCGCATGTGCAGTACATGATTCTTAGGCTATCTTAGATACAAAGCTTTGGCATGCACGCTTTGGTCATCTGAATTTTGCTAATGCCTGCATAAATCTGAAATGGTGTCCTCTTTGCCCAAACTTGAGACACCTGGAAAACATGTTTGTGAAGGCTATATTTTGGGCAAAATGTAGTGTTCCTCATTTCCAAAAGATGGTTTTGTTTGGGATACTCAGAAATTGCAGCTTGTACGTAGTGATGTTTGTGGTCCTATGCAGATACCTTCGTTTGGCAAAGTGTTCATGTGCTTCAAACAATTTTTGGTTTTGGCTGAAAATCTGTCAACATGTAAACTGGGCACCCTCTGTTCAGATCGAGGGGGGGGAATATATGTCTTCTAATTTTAATGCATTCTGGCTGAACGTGGGATAAAACACCAGTGTATAGTGCCGTATACACCTCAATAGAATGGAGTTGCTGAACGAAAGAACAAGTCACTCATGGAGATGGCGAGGTGTATGGTCAAGAGTCAGGCTTTACCACATAGTTTCTCGCTTGAGGCTGCCATGTGTGCAGCATATGTATTGAACAGGTGTCCCACTAAAGCGGTGCAGTCTATCACTCCATATGAGGCTTGGCATGATCGCAAGCCATCTGTTGCTCATCTACGTGTTTTTGGTTATTTGGCATATGCATTAGTGCCTAAACAACATTGCAAAAAATTGGATGATAAAGCAGTAAAATGTATTTTTGTTGGGTATAGTTTTGAAAGTAAAGGCTATCGTCTACATCATCCACAGACTAAACACATTCCGGTTAGCCGTGATGTTGTTTTTGTGGAAGATGCTATTCAGAGTGCTGGCCCCAATGAGGCAAATTCTCAGCCTTTGCAGGTTTCATGTGATGATGCAAATCATTCCATTTCTGATGTAGATTTACATGATGCTGCACTAGTTGATGAGAGAGAGCTGATATTGAGCAGGAAAAATCTATGCCAAAATGGCTGATGCAGACTTTGCATGACAGCAAATTAGATGCACCTCTATCATATCGTACTCGTTCAGGCTCTCATAGTGCATCTTTTGCATCAGATTGCTATGCTATGGCTGCATCTAGTCTCTGTGATGAGAATGAGCTTGTTTCGTTTGATGAAGCACAAAATTTAGAAACTTGGATGGCTGCTATGCAATCTGAATATGATGCTATAATGAAGAATGGTACTTGGTCTTTATGTGACTTGCCTCCAGGCAAGAAGGCCATTGGCACTAAGTGGGTATAAAAGCTAAAGCGTAAATTGGATGGTACAGTTGAGAGGTATAAGGCTAGGCTTGCTGCAAAGGGTTATGCACAGGAAAGAGGCATTGATTTTGATGAGACCTTTGAACCTACATGCCATATGACTACTGTTCGGAGCATCTGTGCACTTGCAGCTTATCATGGTTGGAATGTACATCAGTTGGACATTAAAAAAACATTTCTGAATGGTGACTTGCATGAAGAAGTGTATGTTTTTCAGCCCTATGTATTTGTCGAGAAAGGGCATGAAAACCAGGTGTGCAGGTTAAAGAAGGCATTATATGGTTTAAAGCAAGCACCATGTGCTTGGTATGAGAAGATACATGCCTATCTGATTGCACACGGTTTTGAGAGCAGTCCAACTGAAAGCACCTTATATGTTAAGTGTGCTAATGATGTGCTTGACATGCTGCTCACTGGTCCTATTGAGAAGCATATTGCTGATTTGCATGCCTCATTTGAGATGTTTGATTTGGGGCACTTGCATCACTATTTGGGCATTCATTTTATGCAAGTTGATGGTGGAACGGCTTTGTGTCAAACAAAATATATTGACACATTATTGCAACATTTTGGCCTTGAAGACTGTAAGCCTATTGCCACTCCTATGGAGACAGGTTTACGATTGATTCTTCATGATGCTGGAGATGCATTTGATGCTGTCCTCTATCAACAGGCTATTGGATGCCTGATTTACTTATGCATTACTAGGCCAAATATTCAGTTTGCTGTCTCACAGATGAGCAGGTTTATGCATTGCCTAGATGTCAAGCATTGGCAGGCGGTTAAGTGCATCTTTCGCTACTTGAGTGGTACTCGACTACTTGGGTTGTTTCATCCCAAGGGGGGATCACTACCACCAGATTTGCATGCTTTTTTTGACTCAAATTAGGCTGGTTGCTATGACACTCGTGTGTCCACTAGTGGCTTTTGCTTCATGGTTGGTAGCTCATGTATATCTTGGTTGAGCAAGAAGCAGCCTACTGTGGCCACTTCCAGTTGTGAGGCTGAGTATAGGGTAGCTTTCATAGCTACTGTTGAGTGTGTGTGGCTCAGATGCCTTATGGCTGATTTGGGTGTTGGTCAGACTTGTGCCACCACCATATTCACTGACACTCAGAGCGCATTGGTAGTTGCAAGGAACCCTGTGTTCCATGCTTGCACTAAGCACATTGCAATCACATTGAGGTGCATTATCACTATGTCAGGGAGAGGTTCTCTGCGGGAGAGATCAGCTTGGCATTTGTGCCCACACAAGAGAACATTGCAAACCTTTTCACGAAGGTTTTGCCTAGGGAGAAGTTTGAAGCTTTCCGCAAAGCTTTGGGCTTACTTCCTTTTGTGGAGTGATTTCCACATAGCTTGGCACTTCCTTATACATGAGTGCCAGCTCCTTGTTCACCGCATCACTCCCAGGGGGGGATTTGTTGATATATTTAGGTAGTGATGTGTGTGAACAAACTAGGACCGCCAGGGCACTTTTTTCCCTCTTTAGGAGGTTTTTTCCCCCAGCTTGTATATATGCCTATTGCCCATACTTATCTTTGTACATTCTCTAGTAATACATTCAGTATTGTGTGTTGTGCTCCAAGCTTCTTCTTCTTCCTTGTGCTGTTTGCGTGCTTCCGTAGACATCTAACTCCAACAAAGAGAATAGCAAAGATGGCTTACCAGCTCCTACTTTTAGAGAGTATCCATATCCATCTAGTATTTCATGTTAGCTGACTTTTGAGGAGGTTGGTGAATCTAAAAACCTCATTCTAGATAGTGAGATCGTAGAGCTTATTTTTGTTCAATCTATTCCACATGAGCCTAAGAGCATAGCACACATTGAGAGAAACAGACAAGGAGTCACCTATATAAAGAGTGCATAGTAAAGTGGAAAGATAGTTCAAAAGATAGTGCTACAGGGGAGAAGGTTAGCACCCCTCAGAGAAGTTTTCCCGAATTTATGTTGCCTTCCCATGGGTCTTCTTAAGAGGAAAGATCTAAGGACAATGGAGATATCACCATGTACACCACATACATGGGGTTTAGTGGGAGAGATTACTAGATTCTTTCTCTTTCTCACCTCTACCTTGCAATATGATTTTTGTGGACAAAATTGAAATTAAAGGGAAGGAAATATCATATTAGAGGCCAAAAAGGTGCGAACCTCTTCCTATGAGAGTAGCACATGATTGCCACGTGGAAATCATGTGAACACCCAAGTGGACAAAATATGCATGGAGAAAGGAGGAGAGTTAGAAGAGTAGTCACATGATTCTTTCTCTTTCTCACCTCTACCTTGCAATATGATTTTTGTGGACAAAATTGAAATTAAAGGGAAGGAAATGTCATATTAGAGGCCAAAAAGGTGAGAACCTCTTCCTATGAGAGTAGCACATGATTGCCACGTGGAAATCATGTGAACACCCAAGTGGGTAATATGCATGGAGAACGGAGGAGAGTTAGAAGAGTAGTCACATGATTATCTCTCAAGTTGGGTTCATTTCATGTTTTTTTCTTGAAACATCTTCACCTCCTCTAACAAAAAACTAAGGATTTCATGGGGAGCCAAGATGACACAACATATGATATCATTGATATATTGAAAAGCATTGATCAAAGACAAGTTATGATTCATGGAATTGTGGCATGGACTATACATGATTTCCCAAGATATGGTATTTTTTCAGGTCATGGTATAGTTTTTTTATTTAATGTATTTGCACTATTATGTAAATTAAGCTAATTATAATTTTTATGTTGTCCATGCATGCAAAAATTTCTACTAAGCGATATAAATCTTGTTTTTATTGTGGTGATTGGTTGAGATCAGTTTATGGTAAAAATCTCAAAAATTTATTTATCTTCGACATTGATATTTTTTGCTTGATGATCATTCATTATGATGCAAAACAAAATCAATAAATTTTAAGAGAAGGATTGAAAAAGATAAGTGTGCAAACCCAATGACACCAATGGATCAATACCTAAAATGGATAGAAGGGCCTCCTATATATCCACAATAAAAAATCTTTAGTGATGGTAAAGATGATGATAATGGGAAGATGTACATAAAAATCTGGTTCTATGGACAACATATCAGAATCAAAGTTATTGTTTTTTTATACAAAGGATTTTAGCATTGTTGCTTCTTTCAAGCAATTAGCACATGCGAGTTCAAAAAACATGAACCTTATAGATAGTGAACTTGGTTATCTAAGAATCATTGTTGGCATCTACAAAATATCATTTTTGTAGTTTCAAATAGGTTTAAAAAAATTATATTTTTCATAATATGATCTATCATTCCTTTAAGCACATAATTACAAAATTTTGTTTTTTTTTAATTTTGATAGGTTATTTTGAAGGTTGATTGGTTGGGAGTTGACTATGAGGGTAATTTTACAAAATACCTGATGCTCATCCTTGGTGGAAAGTCATTCATGTTCAATTTAGAGGTCGACCATTGTTTGACACCTTCACTCTTTCATAGATGGAAGAAAAACATGGCAATGGTCATCATCTAATATGGGCATGTTAGCATCCAAGAGAGAAAGAATCATTCGACATGATTGTGAGAATATTATACATAATGACAATGATAATAATGTGTGTGATGATTCTACAGATGGTGAAGAGGAAGAACTACCAAAACCCAATATTAATCCATCCACAGATGAAATCATTTATGATAAAAAAGAATCTTCAAGAATAGAAGAAATAGAAAAAATCAATAAAGACAATGAATATGAGACTATGCTAATGTGGTGATAATGAAAATACATGACATGATCTACTTGTAGACTCAATATTCATGGAAAATTCTAGATAATTCTCTTACACTTAATTTTCTCACATATGTATGTATTTATGTATGCATGTATGTATGCAATATGTATGCATGTATGTATGTATGTATGTATGTATGTATGTATGTATGTATGTGTGTATGTATGCATGCATGTATGTATGTATGCATGCATGCACATATGCAATATGTATGCATGTATGTATGCAATATTTATATGTATGTATGTATTTATGCATGTATTATATATGTATTCATGTATGTATGTATGTATGTATGTATGTATGTATGTATGTATGTATGTATGTATGTATGTATGCATGTATGTATGTATGTATGTATGTATGTACCAAAGGCTCCTTACCAACCTAGTGAGATTTTTATGTGCTTGAATTTGGAGGATTTGAACTCCTTGAAAATGATTCCCAACTCTTGAGTACCCTAATTCATGTGGTAGAGGTATATGTTGTGCATTTGATTATGAGCCCATTGACGGATGATGAGATTAGTCATGAGGGTGGTACTATGTTTCCCACAACATCTAAGGACACAAAGACAACCCACTTCCATATGGTGTATCATGGAAACACACTTGTTATATCTATCTTATATTGCTAAGAGGTTGTCTACTCACAAAACGTATATCTCTAACTTGTAATTATTTAGTTGAATACAAAATACAAATCATATATAGATGTGAGTGATGGAAAAAAAGAGATTAATAACAAACTTCAGCAATGCAAAAAAAGTGATCAATAATTGTGCAAAAATATAATTGAAGATCCTTGAAGCTTAAATGATAAGAACATTGTCTAAAAGAATTGATAGGGGAAAAAAGTGAATGGCACCTGTAATAAGAAAATTCTCTTCAACTCTTTGATATTGCATATTTACCCATCTCTGATATTGAAGCCGTTGAGTCTATAAATGAATTTTGTTCCTCTATTTTTAAGATGATTTAATGTCTTTATTTCAAATTGTTTCTCAAACTTTGCAAAAACAAGTCATGAACTTTTCATTTTTTGTTGAGCATTCCATGAAGCACTATACAATTCTTAATAGACAACAATGTATTCAACTCAAACTCTTGTTCTCCATTCTACATGATGAGTCAGTGCATGCTATGATAACTCTATAGTTGAATGGATATCTATCGATCTATCTATCTATTATATGTCAAGTGTAATAATTGAAAATAAATCGTCTTTGACTAGTGGTGCAGATTGCGATTAGTAAGTTTACTTTATTAATGATCATGGATGGGTCTTCATGGTTGTCTACTACTAATATTCTTTATTTTGGAACAAATAAGATCAAATTTGTAGCTCTTTTGTGAGGAGGTAGCTCACTCTATAACTTGTGCTGATAGAAATAGGATTTTGCTAGCAAAATAGAATTTTATAGTACGATCTAGTACAATATATAATTATGATAAATATGAATGGATTTTGTTTTCCCGAGTCACAAAGGAAGGGAATTCTTTTTGATGTAACTATAGGAGATAGGCTCAATGAGAGTGGAGGTTAGATTGGAAAGTCTACCATCTCTAATAGCATAGATTCTATCTCCTATAGTTACAATAGCAAAAAAACATATAATTGATTCCATCAATACAGAAACTACAAAATACAATCTAATTCTTGATAAACGAGTTGTATAAGTGATCTCGTTTCTTCTAATATAAAACATATTGACAATAGATGACCATGAAGACTAATAAGATAAATTTAATTTTTAGTTATATGATCCATTGATTGGAGTAGGATCATTTTTAGTTGTTTCATATGCAAGATAGATTTATAGACAATTATTGATAATAGAGCTTTAATAACACATAATGATCTTAATTTCAATATTAAGGAAGAACAAGAGTTTGATTTGAGCAAACTATAGCAATATGCAAACTATATAGTACTACATGAGAAACTCCATAAAAAGCTCAAAGCCAATGAGTTTGTTTGCAAAGTTCAAGAAGCAATGTTGAAGGAAGGTATGAAGTCCTATATAGCATAGCAGAAATAAATTGGTTTTGTAGGTATTCAAGGATAATAGATCAAAGATAGATAAATATTGTTGATATATTTTAGGTAGTGATGTGTGTGAACACACTAGGATTGCCGGGGCACCTTTTTCCCTCTTTAGGAGGTTTTTTTCCCCGGCTTGTATATACGCCTATCGTCCTAACGGGTTACTTATCTTTGTATATTCTCTAGTAATACATTCAGTATTTTGTGTTGTGGTCCAAGCTTCTTCTTCTTCCTTGTGTTGTTTGTGTGCTTTTGGAGACGTCTAACTCCAACAATTGGTATCAGAGCAGGTCGCTGCTTCATCTAGGGTGTCGCCGACACTCCTCCGGTCACAGTCTCAAAATTGCATGAATTTTGGTGAGCATACTCATCATGTTTTCGAGATCAAAACAGCTTCGCTGTGTGGTGTCAAAATCATTGTCTGAGCTCATTTCGATCTTCGAATGCACTATCGCAGCACTTGTGCAGGCTATTTCATCTTTTTGTGCCAAAGGTATATACCAAATTTGGTTTGCCAGTATAAGCATCTCAAAGTCTGCTACAGGTCTAGTAGAATTCATCTCGGCAATTCTGTTCAACTTTTTGAGATACAGTCAATTTTCTGCATCAAGGTATCTTAGTCCCTGGCCATGGCTGAAAGCAGTGATGTATTCCGTATGTTGGCTATTGAGGATAAGTTGGATGTTACCAACTACCCATTATGGGATTATACGATGCGAAATGTATTGGTTGCAAAACGACTATGGAACATTATGTAGGGTGTTGAAAAACGTCTTATCACACCTGCAGCTGTTACAACTGTAGGTACTAAAGCTGATGCAGAAGGTGTCGAAGATGATGATATTCTGCATATTCCTGTTTGTGCTCTGGTTTTTGTTGCACCTATTGCAGACCAAATTCGTTGAGATGGTAGAGATGCTCCGGCACATGCATTGATAGCTTTGTCTCTCAAACGTGCCATTATTCCTCACATTCGCTCTTGCAGAACACCTAAGGATGCTTGGGATACACTTTACCACATTGTCCCAAGCTACGAATGAGGCTTGTGTTGCTTACCTTCGAAAACCGTTGGAGACTGAGCACATGAATGAAGGTGATTCTATGGATAGTTTTTTAACAAAGATCAAAGACTTGAAGGAACAATTGATTTCTGTTGATGAGGTTATACCAGATAGCTCACTTGTGCACACCATTTTGGATGGTCTTCCTGATTCATATAAGAGTTTTGCTTCTACTCTTCGATTGATGATGAAAGACAATTCAAATGCCTTGTCTTTTGAGGAGTTAGTCTATGTTATGTTGCAGGAGGATCAGTCTAGGCAGAATAGGTCCATTATGCATGTTGCACATCAAGCTTTCTTGGCTAGTCAGAAGGGCAAAGGAAAATGGAGCTCTTCAACTAGTAAGCAGAAATCTGCTAATTTTGCACAATCAAGAGGGAAGAAAAAGATGAAAAGAAATCAGAAAAGCAGAAATTGTTTTGCAAGTACTATAAAGGAAATGATCATATCATAAAGAACTATCCAAAACTGGCTATTAAAGAGGTAAAGAAGAAAGAGGCTGGAATGGTTGTTGCAAAGGCCTCTACACCAAAAACAGAGTCTACTAATCTTGTCCAGGAAGAAGAATGGGCGTTTACTACTGTTTGCAGTTTTGACCCATCTTCTCATGAGCAGTTCATGTCTGTAGTAGACTCAGATGTTTGGTACTTTGACAGTGGGATGACCAAACATATTACCTCGAAACGCAGTTTCTTCTCTTCACTCGAGCTTGCCCCTATAGGGAATATTGTTACATGCACCAACAACTCCTCTTATCCTTTTATGGGAGTTGGTAAGATCATTTTGACTATTGCTGATGGTAGTTCTTTCACTTTGTCAGATGCTTTGTTTGTGCCAGGGATCAAGAAAAATCTGTTATCAGTTTTTGCATTAGCCAAGATTGGCTTGGTTGTGAAATTTGTTGATAAGAGATGTACAGTTCATGATTTGTCAAATGGCGACATGAATATTGCTTCTCTCATTTTATGTCATGGGTTGTATAAGCTCATAGGCTATGAAAGATCTGTAAATGATTCCACATGTGTAGTACATGATTCTCAGGCTATGTCAGATGCAAAGCTTTGGCATGCACGCTTTGGTCATCTCAATTTTGCTAGTTTGCTACGCCTGTAGAAATCTGAAATGGTGTCCTCTTTGCCCAAACTTGAGGCACCCGAAAAACATGTTTGTGAAGGCTGTATTTTGGGCAAAATGTAGCATTCCTCCTTTTGAAAAGATGGTTTAGTTCGGGCTACTCAAAAATTGCAGCTTGTACATAGTGATGTCTGTGGTCCTATGTAGACACCTTCTTTTGGAAATTATCTTCACTTTGTGACTTTCATCGATGATTTTTCTAGGCACGCATGGGTATATCCATTGAAGGCAAAGTCCGAAGTGTTCATGTGCTTCAAACAGTTTTTGGTTTTGGCTGAAAATTTGTCAGCATGTGAAATGGGCACCCTCCGTTCTGATTGAGGGGGGAATATATGTCTTCTAATTTTAATGCATTTCAGGTTGAACGTGGGATAAAACACCAGTGTACAGTGTCATATACACCTCAACAAAATGGAGTTGTTGAATGGAAGAACATGTCACTCATGGAGATGGCGAGGTGTATGGTCAAGAGTTAGGCTTTACCACATAGTTTCTAGCTTGAGGCTGTCATGTGTGCAACATATATACTTAACAGGTGTTCCACTAAAGCGTTTCAGTCTATCACTCCATATGAGGCTTGGCACGATTGCAAGCCATCTGTTGCTCATCTGTGTGTTTTTGGTTGTTTGGCATATGCATTGGTGCTTGAACAACATTGCAGAAAATTGGATGATAAAGTAGTAAAATGTATTTTTGTTGGGTAGAATTCTGAAAGTAAAGGCTATCGTTTGTATCATCCACAGACTAAACGCATTCTGGTTAGCCGTGATGTTGTTTTTGTGGAAGATGCTATTCAACCATTGCTTTCATGTACTAATGAGACATCTGTTAGCTCCAAAGGCATGTACGATACATTGCTGCCTCTTTTTACAGGTGGATAGTCTAGTGCTGGTCCTAATGAGGCAACTTCTCAGCCTTTGCAGGTTTCATGTGATGATGCAGATCATCCCATTTTCTGATGCAGATTTACATGGATAGGTATAATGCTAGGCTTGTTGCAAAGGGTTATGCGCAGGAAAAGGCATTGATTTTGATGAAACCTTTGCTCCTACTTGCCGTATTACTACTGTTCATAGCATCTGTGTACTTGCAGCTCATCATGGTTGGAATGTACATCAGCTGGACATTAAAACAACATTTCTAAATGGTGACTTGCATGAAGAAGTGTATGTTTTTTAGCCCCATGGCTTTGTGCAAAAAGGGCATGAAAACTAGGTGTGAAAGTTAAAGAAGGCATTATATGGTTTAAAGCAAGCACCACATGCTTGGTATGAAAAGATACATGTCTATCTGATTGCACATGGTTTTGAGAATAGTCCAACTAAAAGCACCTTATATGTCAAGCGTGCTAATGATGTACTTCTGATCATTGTGGTGTATGTTGATGACATGCTGCTCATCATGAGAAGCATATTGCTGATTTCAAGGCCGATTTACATGCCTCATTTGAGATGTTTGATTTGGGGCATTTGCATCATTATTTGGGCATTGAGTTTATGCACGTTGATGGTGGAATGGCTTTGTGTCAAACAAAATATATTGACACATTATTGCAGAGTTTTGGCCTTGAAGACTGTAAACCTATTGCCACTCCTATGGAGATAAGTCTACAACTAAGTCTTCATGATACTGGAGATGCATTTGATGTCGTTCTCTATCAGCAGGCTATTGGATGCTTGATTTACTTATGCATTACTTGGCCAGATATTCAGTTTGCTGTCTCACAGATGAGCAGGTTCATGCATTGCCCAAGAGTCAAGCATTGGCAGGCGGTTAAGTGAATCTTTCGCTACTTGAGTAGTACCCAACTACTTGGTTTGTTTTATCCAAAGGGGGCATCACTACTGCCAGATTTGCATGCTTTTTCTGACTCTGATCGGGCTCGTTGCTATGACACTCGTGTGTCCACTAGTGGTTTTTGGTTCATGCTTGGTAGCTCATGCATATCTTGGCTAAGCAAGAAGCAGCCTACTATGGCCACTTCCAGTTGTGAGGCTCAGTATAGGGCAGCTTTCATAGTGACAGTTGAGTGTGTGTGGCTTAGACACCTTATGGCTGGAGTAGGTGTTGGTCAGTCTTCTGCCACCACCATCTTCATTGATAGTCAGAGCGCATTGCCAGTTGGGAGGAACCCTATGTTCCATGCTCACACTAAGCACATTGAGGTGCATTATCATTATGTCAGAGAGAGGTTCTCTGGTGGGGAGATCAGCTTGGCATATGTGCCCACACAGGAGAACATTGCAGACCTTTTCACGAAGGCTCTGCCTAGGGAGAAGTTTGAAGCTTTCCGCAAAGCTTTGGGCTTACTTCCTTTTGTGGAGTGATTTCCACATAGCTTGGCACTTCCTTATACATGAGTGCCAACTCCTTGTTCATCGCATCACTCCTAGGGGGGATTTGTTGATATATTTTAGGTAGTGATGTGTGTGAACACACTAGGACCGCCGGGGCACTTTTTTCCCTCTTTAGGATGTTTTTTCCCCCGGCTTGTATATAGTCCTATTGCCCTAACGGGCTACTTATCTTTGTACATTCTCTAGTAATACATTCAATATTGTGTGTTGTGCTCCAAGCTTCTTCTTCTTCCTTGTGCTATTCACATTCTTCCGCAAATGTCTAACCCCAACAAATATTTGATGCCAAAAAGCTTAAAAAAAAGTGTTCCTACAAATTCCATTCACAATTTTATTTTATATTTTTTTGAGTAATACACATCTCTTAATAAGATCTTCAAGGATCATTAATTATATGCATAACCTAATTCCTAGTTTTATGTGCATAGCCCTAACCCTAATGATATACAATCCTAACACAAGTTTATATATATGTATGTGTGTGTAGTGTGTTGGAATAATAATATCACATTGAGGGGTTTAACCCTAATTTCTAGCAAACTTAATATAAACAATGATCAAAATGGTAAAAAATGTTTTGACATATGAATAGTCCTATTTCTATGCACCTTGCCATAATCATTGGGGATACATTTTGCACAATACTTAGTAATAGTGCGCTTGATGGTAAACTGGTCTACAACAACATACATGGATCACTCTTGAGTGAAGTGATCTATAGAAAGTCTATGGTTGGCACTGAGAGTGGAGATGCATATAGCATTTGTAATTCTTACCAAGGAAAGAATCACCAATGTGGTAGGAGCAAGGACAAGGAAAAGAATGGTCAATAGAGTAAGAGTATAAGTAAATCAAGGAAGAGGGATATCGAGTGCCATTGTTGTCATAAGAAAGGACATATGAAGAAAGATTGTTATGCATTGAAGAATGCCAAAGGTAAAGGACAATATTTTGATGGGCATGTTAAAAAGTTATTTGCACCATTTGCTTTGACTACAAACATAGATGAAATTAATGTTAGTTTCTGATGATGTTGATGTGTTGATGCTTGATACTATTGTGCATAGTGAGGCTCTTATGGTCAATTCTCTTCCCAACACATGGCTTCTAGATTTTGGTGCTTCTTTCCATGTGACACCACATAGAGAATGTTTATCTACTTATCCGGCAAAGTATCTTGGTACCATGAGATAGTGATTCTTATTAGTGTGATGTTGTTGGGATTGAACATGTGGTTGTGCAGTTCACTGATGGTTCAAAATTTACCATGCATAATGTATGCCATGTGCCTCAGTTATCATGCAATTCATTGTCATTCAATCAACTTGATGACCTTGGTTACAAAGTGGTTCTCTATGCTCAATTATTTTTCATATCAAAGGATAATATGGTTACTCCAAAAAACAACCCAAAGTTGCCTCACTTTGTTCTTTATTTTTATCACAAAATAAATATTACTTAGCTATCACTAAAAAAACTATGTCTTTTATATGGCATGGCCATTTGAGCCACATATCTCTTTGTGGAATGGAAAATCTTTCTTGTTATGACTACTTACCTATGTTATATTTCTCTGATTTCTCATTTTATGAGCATTGTTAATATGCAAAGGAAACTCAAAATGTGCATAAAATGTACATCAACTATTCAATTCAATATTTGGATCTTATTTATAGATTGTGTATGGTCCTATGCCCACAAGGTCATTAGGTGGTTCTCTTCATGTTTCTCACTTTCATAGATGATGCTTCTAGAAAATTTTGGGTCTATCCTATCAATTTGAAGGATGAGGTATTCCCTACTTCAAAAATGTCTTGCTTTAGATGAGATTGAAAAAGGAATTAAGCTCAAGGCTATATGTTCATATAATGGAGGTGAGTATATCTCACATGAATTCAACAAGTCGGGGAATTCTTACAGAGTTTATGAATCCTTATACCCCAATATGAATGGCATAGCTGAGAGGATGAATAGAAATATTCAGGATAGAGTAGTTTCTATGTTGCATCATGCAAATCTTTTTACAAGTTTTTTGGCCAAAAGCAGTGTTGACTCCAATTCATGTGATTAAGCTTTCACCTAGTGCTACCAAAGGTCTCGAAGTGGCACAATAGTTATGGACAAGGAAGACCCCATATTATGATCATCTTCAGGTTTTTGGATGTAATGCATATGTTCATATACCCAAGAATCTTAGACAAAAGCTAGACTATAAGTCGAAGAAATGTATTTTTCTTGGATATGTTCTAGATAGTCAATTTGGATATCATTTATGGGATCCTAAAACATAGTCAATGATCAGAAGTATTGATGTTATTTTCAATGAGTCTAAGATGCATAAAAATCCATTAAGGAGGTTGAAGTGAGAAGAGTGTTTAAAGATACTAATCCTCTAGTTAGCATGCATAAGAATGCTACACATAGGGATGTTCAAGAGAATGTCCAATGGGATCAGTCTGCAATTGTTCCTATTTAGCAACCATTGAGACATCTTGCATGTGTCTTCTTCCACATGATAGATATGTTCCAAGTTTGGATTTTGTTATGCTGAGAGATGTTGGTGAGCCATCTTGATACAAAGAGGCTATGCAAACAAATGACCATGGCAAGTGGGAGCATGCCATGAAGATTGAATTGGATGCCATTCACAAGAATGGTACTTGGGATTTGGTATTTTTGCCAAAGGGTAAGAAAGCTTTACCATGTAAATGGGTATGTAAGCTAAAATTCACATTAAATAGTGATTCTCCAAAGCATAAGGCATAACTAGTTGCAAAGGGTTTTAAGAAACATTATGGTGTCAATTTCAAAGAAATCTTCTCTCAGGTAGTCAAGATGATTACATTACACATGTTGCTTGGATTCATTGCAATGGAGGACTTAGAGTTGGTCCAAATGGATGTGAAAATTGCTTTCTTACAATTTTCCAAAAGCTTGATGCTTTTATGAAGTCTCAAGGCTATTCTTGAAGCAATGGGGATATTTATATCTACACTAGGAGATGCTCAGATGGAAGCTTGATATGCTTGATAGTTTATGTCAATGATATGTTGATTGCTAGGAAGTCCTCCGATGACTTGTCATTGATCACAAAGGAGTTGAGTGAGACATTTGATATGAAGGATTTTGGGGATGACAAACATATCCTTGGCATGTGCACTATTCTTGATAGGAGTAACAAATGCATATATTTGTTGACCGAATCTTGCAAACATATGTATGCAGAGATAGTACAGAAGTGAAATCTCACAAAAACATACACAGAATAAAGAGAGACGTGAGACTGAACACAAGATTGGGTACAGTCTCCCCCCACATACTTTGATGCACGAGTCTATCAGAGTATGTGTATTTATAGGTATTTTTCATTACGTCTTGAATAGAATATACATGAGGGTGATGCTTCGAAAAGTGTGCATTTACAAAAATCTGCTTTATTTACAAATCATCGCTTTCTAAGCAATCTGCTATTTTAACAAAAAGTCATTTTCTAAGCGATCTACTATGTTTACAAAAAAATATATAAAATACTATCTATTAAATATCTTCAAAAATATCTAGATAAATACATGCATGTTCATGCCCTCATGATTCTTCACCTCCTAAATCAAAACGCAATCACATTAAAAACCTTTATTAAAATCCATATAACATTCCATTATTTCATAAAGTATAACATGCCTCCCAGTTGACAAGCAATTGACCTCATTTGATAAGAATAAAATAGACATGGATGGCCAGTCACATGTCCCATCACTTAACAATCATAAGCATATTCCATGTAAAAACACATGCATGGAAATGGAAAATTGGAATTTAATGGGATTTTAAATGATATGCAGAAATCGAGTGGTCATAATGTGGAGTTAGTGATTTCTTATGAATCCATTGAGATTCTTCAAGTGAGTGATTTTTGTATTTTACTAAATATCTATGATATCTCTTACCATGGCATGTAGTGGTAACATCATAATCAAGTATTTTTTCTAGATCTAAAATTTCAGCATCCTCTTCAAGTAGAGGATCATAAAAAATAGGAGTTAGTGGTAAAGTTCCTTTAAAGGACTTCAATAAACCAATATGAAAAGAATTATGTATATTCCAAGGCGAAGAATATGTCTAATCTAAAAGCACTCTCATTTATTTTTTGAATAATATGGAAAGGTCCATAATAACATGGTGCAAGTTTCACCTTAGGATGTTGTGAAATATTTTTCAAACATCTTTTAATTATTCGTAACCATATGAAGTCATTTTCATTAAATTTTTTAACTACTTGTTTCTTATTAACATTATACATGTAACATTCTTTACTCTTTTTAATGTGTTCATGAACCTCATGAAGTGTAGAAATATGATCTTATGCAAAAGAATCAACCATAGGGATATCAATTTGAGTGACAATCATGGGAGTGGAAGTTTTTTACCATAAACAATTTCATATCGTGCATGTCTAGTAGTGATAACCGTTACATTATGATATGCAAACTATAGTAAAGGAATTTTCTCATCCCAATTACTTGGATTATCTAAAGAATAACAACGTAATAAATCTAGAATAGTACTATTTGTAGCTTCACTTTTCACATTACTTTCAAGATGAAATGCAGAGCAAAAGTTTATTTTGAAATCTAAATTTTGAAATAATGCAACCCAAAAGTGATTACAAAAATGAACATCTCAATCTGATAGAATAACTTTTGGAAAACCATGATGCAAAAAAATTCATTTAATTAATAACTTACCATGATGAGGAAAAATACATTTAATAAATAACTTACCGAAATCCTTTATAGTATGGGTAGGGTCCATGACCTTATATAGAACCAATTACTAAACATGTGAAAATAATTTTAGCAATATTGGAATTGAAATAGAAAATAAAAAGTTAAATAAAGAGCTACATTGTGGAAAGATTTTGATCAAGCACCAAGCCACAAGTGAAGCACACATTGTGCTCCTCCTTTTCAAGCTTCATATCCATTGATATCATGTACAATATGCTAAGTACAGATTGATTTTCAAGCTGTACTTTGAAGTTGTTCTTATCTACTGCTATAGGTTCAGATTCTCATTTTCAGTCAACTTCAGTGAGTGATTTCTCTGTGTATACTTGATATTTTGTTGATCTTTAAATTTTCATGGGTAACTTGATAAGTCTATTTTCATCATCATTTATTTATTACTTTATGAGCTACAATCATTTGAAGTTGACCAAGTATACTGGCAGTTAACTCTCATATGACACCCCTATGTTGCAAGATTGATTTCTTTCAAGTATGGTTCATAAAAAATCATCAACTTTGCTGCTTTAGATTCATTATCTATCTAATTAAAAGTGTGCAAAAGATCTCTGTTCAATTTTCAGTAGGCTGTGATCTCTGAGTTTATTTCTAGAGTACAATCCATCCCAAAATAGCAAGTTTTTGCTTCATCCATTTAAGTTTTTTTGGTTCATCCATTTTGTATCAACTAGTCTGTTTTGATGAATCAATTTAAGATTGATACTCCAAAGCACTAGGATGGCTTATATGTATCATTAGCAAGCACAAGGTGTCTATTTATCATCTCTGAAGTTGTCTTGGCAGGTGTAGAGTAGGTTTTGCAGCACTAGGCACATCTTTGAAGTGTATCACTCATCTCCCCTCATAGTGGTATCAGATCAAAGATAAATCAATATGGGAGATGGATTTCCTTCCACCATTGAAAAATTGGATAGAAACAACTACTCAACTTGATCTATGAGGATGGAGGCATACCTTCAAGGGCGAAATCTATTTGGATACAAATGTGAAGATGAAATCATGCCAACAATGAGAAGCAAAGGAAAATCATCACATGAAGAGCAAAAAAGGCTTACAACTTGGTGCTCAAAGGATGCATTAGCTAAGTCCTACATCTTAAACTGAATCTCTAATTTTCTCTTACCTCATATGAAAGGATGCAAGACCTGAAGAGAAACTTGGAAAGCACTTAATTCCTTCTTCTCCTCAAACACCAGAGCAAGGAAGAACCAGCTATGAATGGAGTTTACTACCTTGAAGAAAAGTCCCAAGAAAAGTGTGATTGATTATTTCACCAAAATGAAGGAGATCTCTAATAAGTTAGGAAGCATTGGAGATGTAATTGAAGAACAGAAAATCATATGACAAATCATCAATGAAATCAAGGCTTATGTCAAGTGGGAATCTTTCACAATTGCCATGGACCTATACATGGGCATGCAAGTGCCTGACCTCAACACTCTTATGGGCCAACTCTCTACACATGAAGCAAAGATAAACAACAATGGTGAATCCTCAAGAGGTAATTAGTATTCTGCCTTATAATCTGATAAAGCTAAAGCTAAGGAGAAGTCAAAGTCTAAGAAGAATGAAGATGAAGGTAGCACTCTCCAAACCAACTTCACAGGTAGAGGAAAATCTAGAGGAAGAGTTAGAGGAGGAAAGCAAGGCAGGGGAGACCCTAAGCATCTCAATCTTGCAACATTTTTGGTTAATCTAACCATATCATTGAGGAATGTTACAAGAACCCAATGAATTCTAGAGGAAGAGGATTCAATAGAGGTGGTTATGGATCAAATAGAGGCAGGTACCTCCATCACTCAAAGGAAGTATGTACATGATATGATTTCTAAATTTGAAATGGACAATACTAAGTTTGCAGGTACACCCATGAAGTTGAATCATAAGCTAAGTGCTTATGAGGGAGAACCTATTGAAGATATCACAAGCTATCAAAGCTCGGTAGGAAGCTTGAACTATGCAACTCTCACAAGGGTGGACATATGCTATAGTGTTAGCATAATCAACTAGTTTATGCACAAGCCAAGAAGGCCACACATACCAAGAGAGTGCTCAAATACTTGAAGGGCACCATCAATGAAGGGCTTTTCTACCCCTTCACCTGTGAAATTGATATCAAGCTTTACTCGGATGCAGATTGGGTTGGTTCAAAAGATGACAGGAAGAGTACTTCAATATATTCATCATTTGTAGGATCAAAACTAATCTCTTGGTCTCCAAAGAAGCAACCAATTGTTTCTCTATCATCTACTAAAGCTGAATATAGAGGATTGGCAAATGCAATACAAGAAGCTATGTGGTTAAAATGCTTATACTCAGATTTGGGGTTACATACCTTAACTCCTCATATTTTTGGCGATAATACAAGTTCACTTCACTTAGCAGCTAATCCAATTTACCATGCTAGAACCAAACATATTGAAGTCCATTATCATTATGTAAGAGAGAAGCTGATGAGCAAGGATATTCAATTGTCCTATGTTTCCACTAATATTCAATGTGCAGATATGTTGACTAAGTCATAAAGCTAAATAGGCTCAAAGGCATGATTGGATTACTAGAAATCAAGGAGGACTGAAGACTCAAGCATATTAGGCTCGAGTGGGAGATATTGGTCTATTTTATCCAAGCATAATGCTTGATCATTCATAAATGTAAAGCATCACTTATGCACTCTCAATGAGAGAGACATAGAAACATGCTCTTGTAACTCTTGAAAAGTTATTACCTTGAAAAGTAAAAGCCTTTGAAGAAATTCGTGGCCATGTTAGGCATGAATTATAAGCAGAGCTAGGACTGATTGATTAGCTAGATGATTCCTCCCTCCAAGACTTGAATTCAAATATCACTATATGAACACCTATGTGTAGTTGTGGATTAGAGCAGCACTTAGAGCTACATTCTGGAGAGATTCTGATCAAGCACCAAGCCACAAGTGAGGCACAAATTGTACACTCCTTCTCAAGCTTCATATCCATTCATATCATGTACAATATGTTCAATACAGATTGATTTTCAAGCCATACATTGAAGTTGCTCTTATGTGCTGCTATAGGCATTTTCAGTCAACTTCAATGAGTGAGTTCTCTATGTATACTTGATTTTTTGTTGAGCTTTAAATTGGTATAGGTATTTTGATAAGTCTATTTTTATCATACCAACTTTCATAATCATTTGTTTATTACTCTATGAGATACAATCATTTTAAGCTAAGTATACTTAGCATTAACTTCGAAAATGTCAGGATGACACCCTGCTAGATTGATTTCTCTCAATATGGTTCATCAAAAATCATCAAATTTGTTGCTTTACATACCTTATCTATCTAATTAAAGGTGTACAGAAGATCTTTGTTCAATTTTTAGCAGTCTATGAGCTCTAAGTTAATTTCTAGAGTACAATCCATCCCAAAATAGCAAGTTTTTGCTTCATCCGTTTACGTTTTTTTGGTTCATCCGTTTTGTATCAAGTAGTCTGTTTTGATAAATCAATTTGAGATTGATACTCCAAAGAGCTAGGATGGCTTATATGCATCATTAGCAAGCATAGGGTGTCTACTTATCATCTTTGAAGTTATCTTGGCAGGTGTAGATCACGATTTGTAGCACCTGGCACATCTTCGGAGTGTATCACTCATCTTCCCTCACATGAACAGCTGCCAATGGAGCCAAAGGAAACCAAGAGAGCCATGAATGCTAGAGAAGCCAAAGATGCCAAAGTTATGCCATAGCAAGAGTAACATAATTGGTAAATGAATTTCGGGATATAGTGAGCATAGTGTCATAGTGTCACAGTGAGCAGAGTGAGCACAGTGTGATGCAGTGAGCATTGTGCATCGTTGCAATACTTCATATATAGGTGTGACACACACACATACACACACACATGCTTATCACCATGCTTAGTTGGAAAAGAGGTGCACATGTGGCCAGTGGGTTGTCGGAGAGTGAGTGCATAGGTAGTGCACATGTGTATGCTCACATTTGTCCTTTGATTGAATTTAATTATAGGTTTCAAAGGGTTTATGTGTACATCTCGGAGAACTCAAGATCAAAAGTGCAAATTCTATGTAATGTGCCTCTCAATCTCTCTAGCCCTAAGTTCTTACTATCATTTGATTTTAAATGTTTCAAGTCTTGGATTTTGGCTCTAGAATGTTTTTCGTGTTTAGGCCCCCCAAGTATCATTCCTTGTCCAATGTGACGTTCTAGAAAATCATGAAACATGATACTTATGACCCAAATGACATGAATTACACAGGTCCACAATATGATACCTGGATTTTATGATACATGATACACAAGGGTAATGATACACAACACCGTAATCTCGCAATACACATTACAAGTCAAGATATTTATGATACATGAAACTTGAGAGTGTCAATGGTGTCAATGATACATGATACACACGTAGGGTGACACACGATACTTGATAAAGGAGTATCATGTGATGACACTCGACCAACCGCATCACATGATACATGATTATTGATGCTACATGTTTGGGAGTGAGATGTTGGTGATACATGACACCTATCAATATAGCGACAATACACAAAAATCAGGTATCAAAATACTTAACTCAACCAATCACAATACTCAGACTTTTCCTACTTCTTTTGAAAATTTAATGTGATATTTGTGCTTCTTGTGCACTCCTCTTTCCCACTTTGTGCTTGGATTACAAAAAACCCTGTTCCTAAATTCTAAACTCTAATCTCCCAAAGACCTAAACTACTCATAAAAAGTTGTTACACACACATACAAAGTGTATGAGAAAACAAGTGCAAGTGATCATTGACTTGCTACTATATGGAATTCCTTGTTCACATACACTATCTTCATAAAGACACTTTAACCATCATGTAGGCACCTTGACTTAGGCCCTCATCCCTGGTGGTCATTCAAAAAACATGTGTGTCACACTTGCAAGGTCCATGCACAAGTGATAAGTGAGTCTAACAGCTCTCATGCATCATACACGTTCACATAGTGGTTGTTTGATACACATTAAATTATCAAACTATGGAATTCCTTGTTCACATACACTATCTTCACAAAGACACTTTAACCATCATGTAGGCACCTTGACTTAGGCCCGCATCCCTGGTGGTCGTTCAGAAAACATGTGTGTCACACTTGCAAGGTCCATGCACAAGTGACAAGTGAGTCTAACAGCTCTCGTGCATCCTACAAGTTCACATAGTGGTGGTCTGATACACATTAAATTATCAAACTGAGAGTATGAACTGGTCAAGTGCATAGAAGCACATCACCGTAGTGATGGTAATCTATGGATAGGATAAATATTGCATGAAAGTGTAATTTTCTACCTCACATGACACCTTCTACACACGGGTGTGTGTCATGATACTTGGTGTGGCAGTAGACACATGGGGTGCTGTTGACAAGAGCCATGAAGATGCTTGGTAGATCAAGTTCCTCTCCTCTATATGAGGATATTGAAGAGCAAAACTAAAGATAAAAATATAGAGATATCTGTTTTCCTTCTTTTTTTAGATTTGTATCTCAACTCCCTTCATCACAACTATGCTTTTGTCTCGCTTGTGAAGTGGAGGAGGCCAACAGAACGAGGAGGTAAAATCTAAATCTGCACGGAAAGGAAACAATAAAGGCCATTTTTTTCTCTTCTGTATGTTAGGGAGGTGGACGAAATGCATTGCTTTTTGAATAGGGGTTCTTGAGGATTCAAAATCATTGGGTAGGAGTGAGAATGCAGTTAGATATCATGGATAGTCTCCATGCTAAGGTAGATATGCATGCAACCAGTTGACTATTTTTTACCAAAGACTAATAGACTCACTTCATATATTCAGAGTAACAACATGGCAGGGAAGGAGTAGTCAGGATGTTTTGTACACTTTGAGCTAATTTGGACATACTTCTTGAAGTACTAAAGGGTCAACTATATGCCTAAAGATGCATGGGGAACCCTTCTACATAATCTATCTGTACATACATCATAGAGTTGTAGGGGAGGTGATATCTAGAAAAGCATTGGTAAACTCATCTTTACGGAGCAGAAAAATCCAATGGATAGATCATTCATTGTTTGGGGCAAAATCTTCTTGCTATCCCTATTTTCATGAATTTCCTGGACAGTGGAAGCATCAATAAGGATGCAAGTTTTATTGTGGATCATAATGGCAATGCTATTGTAGATGGTCTAGAACTTTGCTGTGGAAGAGGTCTCTCCAAATTAGGGGGAAAGGATTCGATTTCCTAGGGTGACCATGGTTGAAGGATGGGGTTTCATCTTATATGATTTGTGCGACACGGACATCACATCTTTAGAAGTGTGTGGCTACAACGAATTTTGATTGGTTCTGTGACTCACTCAATTGATTATGAATAGTCCTCTTCTGTATTGTGATGTGGAAGGGGTTAACGAAGGAGTAAGACACTACAAGAACTGCTAACTGGGCAAAATCAATGCCTTTCCTGAGCATAACCCTTTGCAACAAGCCTAACCTTATACCTGTCAACTAATCCATTAGGCTTACAGTTCAGCTTGTATATCCACTTAGTGCTAATGGCCTTCTTGCCATAAGGCAAGACACATAAAGACCAGGTATCATTTTTCACGATAGCATCATATTCTGATTGCATAGCAGCCATCCAATTTTCAAAATTTTGTGCTTCATCAAATGGAACAGGCTCATTCTCATCATAGAGACTAGAGGCAACCATAGCATAGCAATCTGACGCAAAAGAGGCACTATGAGAGCCTGAAAAAGTATAGTATGATAGAGGTACTAATTTTCTATCACCCAAAGTCTGCACCATCCATTTTGGCATAGTTTTTGCCTCCTCAATATCATCTATCTCATCAACACGTGCATCATGTAAATCTACATTAGAAATGGAATTATCTGCATCATCACATGAAACCTGTAAAGGCTGAGAAGTTGCCTCATTAAAAGAGGGAATAAAGTGTCATACATGTCTTTGGAGCTAACTGATGTCTCCTTTTACATCAAAGTAATGGCTGAATAGCATCCTCCACAAAAACAACATCACGAATAACCAAAATGCATTTAGTATGTGGATGATACAGAGGATAGCCTTTGCTTTCAGAACTATACCCAACAAAAATAGATTTCACTGCTTTATCATCCAATTTCCTGCATTGTTGTTCACGCACTAATGCATATGCCAGACAACCAAAAACATAGAGGTGAGCAATAGATGTCTTACAACCATGCCGAGCCTCACATGGAGTGATAGATTGCACTACATTAGTGGGACACATGTTAAGTACATATGCCACACACATAACAACCTCAAGCCAAGAACTATGTGGTAAAGACTCACTATTCTTCCTTTTAGCAACTCCATTCTATTGAGGTATATATGGCACTATACACTGATGTTTTATTCCACATTCAACCAGAAATCCATTAAAATCAAAAGATATATATTCCTCCCCTCGATTAGAGACATCATCTATTGATGGAGTAATATCGATTTCTAGTAATTCTATTTCATCATCAGTAGAATCATATGTATATATATTTATATGTGTGTGTATGTATATATATGTATGTGTATGTGTATGCATGTATGTGTGTGTATATGTGTATGTGTGGGCATGTATGTATCTGTAAGTGTATGCATATGTGTACGTGTATGCATGTATGTGTGTATGTATATGTAAGTGTATGTATGTGTGTGCAAGTGTATGTATATGTGTATGTATATATGTATGGTTATGCATGTATGTGTGTGTATGTATGTATGCATGTGGGTATGTATTTACTATCTGTGTATGTATGTATGTGTATGTGTATGCATGTATGTATGTGTATGTATGGGTATGTATGTATGTGTAAGTGTATGCATATGTGTATGTGTATGCATGCATGTGTGTGTATGTATATGTAAGTGTATGTATGTATGTGTAAGTGTATGTATATGTGTATGCATGTATGTGTGTGTATATATGTATGTGTGTGGGTATGTATTTACTATGTATGTGTATGCATGTATGTATGTGTATATGTGTATGTGTGTGTATTTATGTATGTGTAAGTGTATGAATATGTGTATGTGTATGCATGTATGTGTGTGTATGTATGTGTAAGTGTATGTATATGTATATGTGTATGTGTATGCATGTATGTGTGTGCATATATATGTATGTGTGGGTATGTATTTACTATGTATGTGTATGTATGTATATGTGTATGTGTATGCATGTATGTGTGTGTATATATGTATGTATGGGTATGTATGTGTGTAAGTGTATGCATATGTGTATGTGTATGCATGTATGTGTGTGTATGTATATTTTTAAGTGTATGTATGTATGTGTAAGTGTATGTATATGTCTATGTGTATTCATGTATGTGTGTGTGTATATATGTATGTGTGTGGGTATGTATTTACTATGTATGTGTATGTATGTATATGTGTATGTGTATGCATGTATGTGTGTGTATATGTGTATGTGTGGATATGTATGTATGTGTAAGTGTATGCATGTATGTGTGTATGTATGTATATGTAAGTGTATGTATGAATGTGTAATTGTATGTATATGTGTATATGTATGCATGTATATGTGTATGTGTGTGCGTATGTATTTACTATGTATATGTGTGTATATGTATGGTTCTTTTTGTTTGAGATTCTTTTTGTATGTATATTTATATTCTAATTCTTTTTTTTTTTAGATTGAAATAACAAGAGATATTGTATGGTAGAACAATAATTTTTTTATATCTATGTATTTTCTCATTTCAATTATGTTTTTAACTATGTCTATGGTACTAATTAATGAAAAGTCTTGTTTTAATTATTTTTATTCTTGTTTAAATTTAACATGTAATTTACTACTTTAATTATATAATTCGTTCATATTATATGTGTGTTTGTGTGTATATATGTATGTATGTGCATATATATCTATATTTATGTAAGTGCGTCTATATGCATGTATATGTGTGTATCTGTGTATCTATATATGTGCATATAGATATGTTTTATGCATATACATGTGTGTATGTGTATGTGTATGTGTATGTGTATATGAATGTGTATGTATGTATATGTGTATGTGTAAGTGTATGTGTATATGTGTGTGTGTGCATATGTATGTGTATATGTGTGTATATGTGTGTATGTGCATGTGTATGTGTATATGCATGTGTATAAGTGTATCATGTATGTATGTGTATGCATATGTGTAGGTATATATGTGTGTGTATATGTGTGTATGTGTATGTATATGAATGTGTATATGTACATGTGTATGTGTAAGTGTATATGTGTATGTGTGTGTATGTGTGTGTATGTGCATGTGTATGTGTATGTGTGTGTGTATATGTATGTATGTGCATGTGTATATGTAAGTGTATGTGTGTATGTGTATGTATGTGCATATGTGTGTGTTTATATGTATGTATGTGCATATGTATGTGTGTATGCATATGTATGTGCATGTGTATGTATGTGCATGTGTATGTATGTGCATGTGTATGTATGTGCATGTGTATGTGTGTGCATGTGTATGTATGTGCATGTGTATGTATATGCATGTGTATATGTATGAGCATGTGCATGCATCTCCATTTGCATCACTTTGTAGGTGCATATGCATGTGTATAATTAGTATGTGTTAATGTGTGTAAGTGTATATGCAATAATGCATGCATGTGTGTATATGTGTTTGTAGATAGTTTGTGCATATGTGTATGCGTATGTGTGTGTGTATGTGTATGTGTATGTGTATGTGTATGTGTATGTGTAAGGGTAAGTGTAAGTGTATGTGCGTGTATGTGCATGGGCATGTGTATGTGTGTGTGTATGTGCATATGTATGTGTGTGTATAAGTGTGAGCGTGCATGTTCATGTATATCTATATATGTGCATATGAATGAGTAAGTGTGAGTATGTGTATCTATATGTGTAGGTATATATGCATATGTATATATATATATATATATATATATATATATATATATATATATATATATATATATATATATATATATATATATATATATATATATATATGTATATATATATATATATATGTATGTGTATATATGTGTGTATGTGTATGTATATGAGTGTGTATATGTATGTATGTGCATATGTATGTGTAAGTGCATATGTGTATGTGCATGTGTATGTGTATGTGTGTATATATGTATGTATGTGCATGTGTATGTGTAAGTGTATGTGCATATGTGTATTTATGTGTGTATGTGTGTGTATATGTATGTATGTACATATGTATGTGTAAGTGTATGTGTGTATGTGTATGTATGTGCATGTGTATGTATGTGCATGTGTATGTGTGTGCATGTGTATGTATGTGCATGTGTATACGTATGAGCATGCATGTGCATGTGCATGCATCTCCACTTGCATCCATGTGTATGTGCATGCATGTGTATAATTAGTATGCCTTAATGTGTGTATGTGTGTATGCATATGTGTATGTGTGTGTATGTGTATGTGTATGTGTATGTGTATGTGTATGTGTATGTGTATGTATAAATGTATGTGTGTTTATGTGTGTGTATGTGCATGTGCATGTGCATGTGGATGTGCATATGTATGTGTGTATGTGTGTGTGTATGTGTATATGCATATGTGTATGTGTATGTATGTGCATGTGTATGTGTGTGCATGTGTATGTATGTGCATGTGTATTTATGTGCATGTGTATACGTATGAGCATGCATGTGCATGTGCATGCATCTCCACTTGCATCCATGTGTATGTGCATGCATGTGTATAATTAGTATGCCTTAATGTGTGTATGTGTATATGCATATGTGTATGTGTGTGTATGTGTATGTGTATGTGTATGTATAAATGTCTGTGTGTTTATGTGTGTGTATGTGCATGTGCATGTGCATGTGGATGTGCATATGTATGTGTGTATGTGTGTGTGTATGTGCATATGTATGTGTGTGTAAGTGTAAGCATGCATGTTCATGTATATGTGCATATGAATGAGTATGTGTATGTGTATGTGCAGGTATATATGCATGTGTATATGTGTGTACATGTGTATATGTGTATGTATATGAGTGTGTACATGTATGTATGTGCATGTGTATGTGTAAGTGTATATATGTATGTGTGTGTATGTAGATGTGTATATGTGTGTGTATATGTATGTACGTGTATGTGTAAGTGTATGTATGTGCGCATGTGTGTATATGTATGTATGTGCATATGCATGTGTACGTGTATGTGTACATGTATGTGCATATGTGTATGTATGTGCATGTGTATGTGTATGTCTATGTATGTGCATGTGTATGTATGTACATGTGTATGTATGCATGTGTATATGTATGAGCGTGCATGTGCATGTGTTCGCATCTCCATTTGCATCCATGTGTATGTGCACGCATGTGAATGTGCATATGCATGTGTATTAATTAGCATGTGTTAATGTGTGTATGTGTATATGCAATAATGCATGCATGTGTGTATATGTGTTTGTCGATATGTTTGTGCATATGCATATGTGTGTGTGTGTGTATGTGCATGTATGTGTGTGTATGTGTATGTGTATGTGTATGTGTATGTGCATGTGTATGTGTATGTGTATGTGTATGTGTATGTGTATGTGTATGTGTATGTGTATGTATATGTGTATGTGTATGTGTATGTGTATGTGTATGTGCATGTATGTGTGTGTATGTGCATGTGCATGTGTATGTGTGTCTGTGTGTATGTATGTGTGTATGTACATATGTATGTGTGTGTATAAGTGTGAGCGTGCATGTTCATGTATATGTGTATATGTGCATATGAATGAGTAAGTGTGAGTATGTTTATTAATGAAAATAAAGTAATTTAAATGATATACAAACAACGAAAAGTTTTACTTACAATAATTAGTCATATTTTATGCTTGGTGAACTTCTTAAATAACCTGCAATAAAGAGAGAGAGAGAGAGAGAGAGAGAGAGAGAGAGAGAGAGAGAGAGAGAGAGAGAGAGAGAGAGAGAGAGAGAGAGAGATCAAAAGAGAGAAGGAGAGAGAGAGAGAGAGAGAGAGAGAGAGAGAGAGAGAGAGAGAGAGAGAGAGAGAGAGAGAGAGAGAAACAGAGAGAGAGACAATATGAGAATGAGATTAGAAAAGAGAAGGATTCAGACAAAGATTGTTGGAGCTAGTAAGCGTAGCGTAGATGTGAACGTTGGAGAGCTCTTCAATCAGATGCATGTAAAATGACAATCAAAGAGCGATCCAATGTTTTTTTTTTTACTTTTAACAAACTTTACCATCACATAATCGACATAGAAGTGTCGTGTATATGATCATGGAATTCATGGAACATCGATCCAAGCTGCATCGCAAAAGCAATGCAAATTAGCATCCCATATGCGATGTTTCCTTTTTAATCGCATAAGCAATGCTATTGTAGTGACTCTCTCATGAACGTCACTCAAAACATTGGAAATAACACCCAAACAACATTGATAGTAGCATCGTTTAAACAACATTGCACGCTCGACACCCCGTCCGATGAAATTCACGATCATGTAACGATGAAAATGTGTCATGTTGACCGTCGCTATGCCCCCATATTACTTGCAGTATTAACAAGTGTCCCAACAAAGCAGTGCAATCTATTACTCTATATGAGGCTTGGCATGGGCACAAACCATCTCTTACTCATCTACATGTCTTTGATTGTGTGGCATATACATTAGAGCCTAAAAAAAATGTAGGAAGTCAGATAATAAAGCAATGAAATGTATTTTTCTTGGGTACATTTTTGAAAGCAAAGCCTATTATCTATATCATCCATAGACCAAACACATTTTTGTTAGCCGTGATGTTTTTGTGGAAGATGCAATTGAGCCATTACTTTCATGCACTAAGGAGACATCAATTAGCTCCAAAGATGTGTATGAAACTTTGATACCTCTTTTTATAGGTGGGTAGCCAAGTGCTGGTTCATATCAGGCAATTTCGCAGCCTTTACAGGTTCCACATGATGATGTAGATCATTCCATTTCTGATGCAAATTTAGATGGTGCGCTTGCAGATGAGAAGGCTGACATAGAAGAGGCTATGGCTATGCCTAAATAATTGGTGCAGACTTTAAGAGATGACAAATTAGATGCAACTCTTTCATATCCTACACGATAGGCTCTTATATTACTTTTTTTCCATCAGATTTCTATGCAATGGTTGCCTCTAGTCTTTGTGATAAAAATGATCCTGATTTTCTTTTTATGAAGCACAAAATTCAGAAAATTGGATGGTTACTATGCAATCACAATATGATGCCATTATGAAGAATGGTACTTGGTCTTTATGTGATTTGTCTCTAGGAAAAAAGGCCATTGGCGCTTGATGGTTATACAG
The DNA here is from genome assembly GCA_020310875.1 of Ceratopteris richardii. Lineage (NCBI taxonomy): Eukaryota > Viridiplantae > Streptophyta > Polypodiopsida > Polypodiales > Pteridaceae > Ceratopteris > Ceratopteris richardii. The sequence goes on from CM035418.1 coordinate 50,402,101, forward strand.
GTTGAAATGTAAGCCTGATGGAATAGTTGATAGGTATAAGGCTAGGCTTGTTGCAAAAGGTTATGAGAGAGAGAGAGAGAGAGAGAGAGAGAGAGAGAGAGAGAGAGAGAGAGAGAGGGAGGGAGGGAGGCATTGATTTTGATGAGACCTTTGCACCCACATGCCAAATTAAGCATATGTGCACTTGTACCTCATCTTGGCCAGAATGCACATCAATTGGACATTAAAACTACATTTCTAAATGGTGGATTACATAAAGAAGTGTCTATATTTTAGCCCCGTGGTTTTTAGTAGAAAGGGCATGAAAACAAAGTGTGCAGATTGAAAAAGATATTATGTTGTTTGAAGCAAGCACCACATGCTTGGTATGAAAAGATACAGGCCTACTTGATTGCACATGGTTTTGAGAACAATCCAAATGAGAGCACCTTATATGCTAAGCATGTAGATGATGTACTTCTGATCTTTGTTGTGTATGTTGATGTCATGTTGCTCATTGATCCTAATGAGAAGCATGTTGCTAAATTCAAGGTTTATTTGCATGCCTCTTTTGGGATGTCAGATTTGGGCATTTGCATCATTATTTGGGCATTTAGTTTATGCAAGTCCATGGGGGAATAACTTTGTGTTAAACAAAATATATTGACACATTATTGCAATGTTTTGGCCTTGAAGATTGCAAACCTATTGTCACTCCTATGGAAACATGTTTACAGTTGAGTCTTCATGATGTTGGAGATGTGTTTGATGTTGTTCACCATTGATAGACTGTTGGATGCTTGATTTACTTGTCCATAACTCGGCCCAATATTTAGTTTGATGTCACTCAGATGAGTAGTTTTATTCATTGTGCAGGTGTCAAGCATTAGTAGGCGATTAAGTGCATCTTTTGCTACTTGAGTGGCACACAAGTACTTGGATTGTTTTATCCTAAGGGGGATCATTGTGGCTAGATTTACATGCTTATTTTTACTCTGACTCGACTAGTTGTTATGACACGTGTGTCCGTCAATGGTTTTTGCTTCATGCTTGGTAGCTCATGCATATCTTGGTTGAGCAAAAAGCAGCCTATTGTGGTCGCTTCTAGTCATGAGATTGAGTATAGGGAAGCTTTCATAGGGACTATTGAGTGTGTGGCTCAGATGCCTTTTGGTTGATTTGGGTATTGGTTAATCTTCTACCACCACCATCTTCATTGATAGTCAGCTCGCATTGGCCGTTGTGAGGAATCCTATGTTCCATGCTCGCACAAAGCATATTGAGGTGCACTATCATTATGTGAGGGAGAGGTTATGTGATGGAGAGAAGTGTTTGGCATATGTGCCCACACAAGATAATGTTGTAGACCTTGTCATAAGGCTCTACCTAGGGAGAATTTTGAAGCTTTCTACAAAGCTTCGGGCCTAGCTACTTCCTTTTTTGGATTGATCTTCTTGTTCACTACAACACTCCTAGGGGGATTGGTTGATATATCATATTAGCAATATGTGTGAACACACTTAGGATCACCGAGGCACTTTTTCCCTCTTTAGAAGGTTTTTTCCCTAGGCTTATATATAGGCCTATAACCCTAATAGGTTACTTATCCTTGTACATTCACTTGGTAATTCATTCAATGTTGTGTTGTGTGCCAAGATTCTTCTTCTTCTTCCTTATGTTGTTCATGTGCTTCTGCAAACCTCCAACAACAATCATATATCAATTGGATCATTCTGTGATTACAATGTTTATTATTATGATATTAATTCGGTTAAGGTTTATGTTTAGATTTTTATGTACAAGCTTACACACACACTTATGATTATGAGGTTCAGTTAAGGTTTATGATTATGATGTTGATTTGACTACAATGGATGCAATCAAAATACACGTTAAAAAATGTTGTTTCTATTGAAGTTCCTGAACCTTCACACCCCCATGACTTGAATATCAATGCTTCCCATCCTAGGTCATTAGAACTAGAAATACTACTCACACTATCACAGCTCCCAACTCAAACGTCAAATAAGGTTTAGGACCAATTTGAACTAAGGGTGGATATTAGAGTGTGAAGAGGAAAACTTTTCAAATTTGAATATAAATGTGAACAAACCCTCATTTGTTCTCCTTGTTCATTCTCTCTTCTAATCAAGAGCAAGAGGAACTATAGGAGAATCAAGAAAGACAATCTAGAAGACTAGCTCATTGAACAATGTCTCTGTAAATACATCATTCTCAACATTGAAGAGATTTGAACATCACCATAGGACCATCCTTGGGATGTTATGGGAGTTATAAGATAGTATTTCCAAGTAAGGAATTGGAAAAGAGGCAAAATCCTAAGTTTGGAGGCCATAGAGATAAAAGAAGAAGACGAACATATCAAGAGCATATCAAGAAAATACCAATTCAAGTCAAATCATACCAAGGGATGTCTTTGGCAAACACATATTGTAGAGACATCACTCTGTGAAAAATAAAGATAAAATGAGTAATTGGATGATTAAGCAACCCTCAAGGAAGTGCAAAGTGAAAAACATCTAAAAAAGGCTAAAGCATAAAATTTTCATTGAACAATGTCCTTGGAGCAGGGTGATGTAGAGACATCTTTGGGTGATTTCCAAGGATTTTGGGTCTTGCATACCACAAGAAGATAGGGAAGGAAAGAGGAGTCAAACCAAGCCAAGGACCATCAAGAGAAGGCTAAAACATCAAATTTTCACAGAACATTGTTGTTGGTTGACAATTGTCCGAAGACATCATTGGGTAACTAGAGGGTGAATTGACCATAATTTTTGCATGTGATAAAAAGGGAGAGTTAACAAAAAACAAATCCTCAAAGAACAAGCCAAAAACCACAAGTTTAAGTTAAAAATCAAGTGATGATGTCCCTAGACAAGCCTCTACTGCACATATTACTCTATGCAAAAATATGTTTTTTGTGATTTCTTTTGGCCCACCAAGCTTGTACTAGAGTGGAAAACACAAGTCTTAAGGAACAAAGTTAATATTCGTCTTTGCACAAGTAGCAATGTCCCTGTGCATGATCGCTTCCTAAGGACATCACTCTGTGCCTTTGATCTATTTTGACACAAGGTTAGGAACTTAGCAAGGCCATATGCTAAGGATATCCCATCATGTTCAAGGGAAAAATGTTAGCCAAAAGAATACCTTAGAGTCGACAAGTTTCTCGCGGGCTTCTCTTGGGAGGCCTTGAGAGTTCTTTAAGGAATAATGACATCCTTCTTCTGTTATCTTTTTGGGGACAAGTCCATGACATCTAGTGCTCAAAACTTATCCAAGACTTCCCGAATGGTGCTAGCTCAAAGAGTCAAGCAAGATAACCCCCCACTCGAAACATATTTTGCATTCAAATCAAGTGAAACACTTTGGTGTTTTCCACACCCTTGAGAAAAAGAGAATCAATTATGCCCATATTCACAAGATTAAAAATCCCAATCTAGTGAGATGACATACACAAATATAAAGGTTTGGAATTATTGTTGGAGATAGATGTCTGCGGAAGCACGCGAACAGCACAAGGAAGAAGAAGAAGCTTGGAGCACAACACACAATATTGAATGAATTACTAGAGAATGTACAAAGATAAATAGCCCATTAGGGCAATAGGCGTATATACAAGCCGGGGGGAAAAAACCTCCTAAAGAGGGAAAAAAGTGCCCCGACGGTCCTACAGTGTTCACACACATCACGACCTAAATATATCAACAAATCCCCCTTGGGAGTGATGCAGTGAACAAGTAGCTGGCACTCATGTATAAGGAAGTGCCAAGCTATATGGAAATCACTCCACAAAAGGAAGTAAGCCCAAAGCTTTGCGGAAAGCTTCAAAATTCTCCCTAGGCAGAGCCTTCGTGAAAAGGTCTGCAATGTTCTCCTGCGTGGGCACATATGCCAAGCTGATCTCCCGAGCAGAGAACCTCTCCCTCACATAGTGATAATGCACCTCAATGTGCTTAGTGCAAGCATGGAACACATGGTTCCTCGCAACTGCCAATGCGCTCTGACTGTCAGTGAAGATGGTGGTGGCAGAAGTCTGGCCAACACCCAAATCAGCCATAAGGCGTCTGAGCCACACACACTCAACAGTAGCTGTGAAAGCTGCCCTATACTCAGCCTCACAACTAGAAGTGGCCACAGTAGGCTGCTTCTTGCTCAACCAAGATATACATGAGCTACCAAGCATGAAGCAAAAGCCACTAGTGGACACACGAGTGTCATAGCAACTAGCCCAGTCCGAGTCAGAAAAGCATGCTAATCTCGCAGTAGTGATCCCCCCTTGGGATAAAACAACCCAAGTAGCCGAGTATCACTCAAGTAGCGAAAGATGCACTTAACCGCCTGCCAATGCTTGACACCTGGGCAATGCATAAACCTGCTCATCTATGAGACAACAAACTGAATATCTGGTCGAGTAATAAATAAGTAAATCAAGCATCCAACAACTTGCTGATAGAGAACAACATCAAATGCATCTCCATCATCATGAAGACTCAATCGTAAACCTGTCTCCATACGAGTAGCAATAGGCTTACAGTCTTCAAGGCCAAGACGTTGCAATAATGTGTCAATATATTTCGTTTGACACAAAGCCATTCCACCATCAATGTGCATAAATGGAATGCCCAAATAATGATGCAAATGCCCCAAATCAGACATCTCAAATGAGGCATGCAAATCAGCCTTAAAATCAGCAATATGCTTGTCAATAGGACCAGTGAGTAGCATGTCGTCAACATAGACAACAATGATCAGAAGTACATCATTAGCACGCGTAACATATAAGGTGCTTTCAGTTGGACTGCTCTCAAAACCGTGTGCAATCGGATAGGCATGTATCTTCTCATAACAAGCACGTGGTGCTTGCTTTAAACCATATAATGCATTCTTTAACATGCACACCTAGTTTTCATGCCCTTTCTGCACAAAGCCACGGGGCTGAAAAACATACACTTCTTCATGCAAGTCACCATTCAGAAATGCAGTTTTAATGCCCAACTGATGTACATTCCAACCATGATGGGCTACAAGTGCACAAATGCTCCGAACAGTAGTCATACGGCATGTAGGTGCAAAGGTCTCATCAAAATCAATGCCTCTTTCTTGTGCATAACCCTTTGCAACAAGCCTAGCCTTATACATGTCAACTGTACCATCCGATTTATGCTTCAGCTTGTATACCCACTTAGTGCCAATGGCCTTCTTGCTTGGAGGCAAGTCACATAAAGACCAAGTACCATTCTTCATTATAGCATCATATTCAGGTTGCATAGTAGCCATCCAATTTTTTAAATTTTATGCTTCATCAAACGAAACAAGCCCATTCTCATCACAGAGACTAGATGCAACCATAGCATAGCAATCTGATGCAAAAGAGGCACTATGAGAGCTTGAACGAGTACGATATGACAGAGGTGCATCTAATTTGCTATCACGCAAGGTTTGCACCAGCCATTTTGGCATAGTTCTTGCCTGCTCAATATTAGCTCTCTCATCAATGAGTGCATCATGTACATCTGCATCAGAAATGGAATTATCTGCATCATCACATGAAACCTGCAAAGGCTGAGAAGTTGCCTCATTAGGACGAGCACTAGACTATCCATCTGTAAAAAGAGGCAACAAAGTATCATACATGTCTTTGAAGCTAACAGATGTCTCCTTAGTACATGAAAGCAATGGTTGAATAGCATCTTCCACAAAAACAACATCACAGCTAACCAAAATGCGTTTAGTATGTGGATGATACAGACAATAGCCTTTACTTTCAGAACTATACCCAACAAAAATACATTTTACTGCTTTATCATCCAATTTTCTGCGATGTCGTTCAGGCACTAATGCATATGCCAAACAACAAAAAACACGCAGATGAGCAACAGATGGGTTGCGGTCATGCCAAGCCTCATATGGAGTGATAGACTGCAGCGCTTTAGTGGGACATCTGTTCAGTACATATGCTGCACACATGACAACCTCAAGCCAAAAACTATGGTAAAGCCTGACTCTTGACCATACACCTCGCCATCTCCATGAGTGACTTGTTCTTTCATTCAACAACTCCATTCTGTTGAGGTGTATACGGCACTGTACACTGGTGTTTTATCCCACGTTTAGCCAGAAATGCATTAAAATTAGAAGACATATATTCCCCCCCTCGATCAGAACGAAGAGTGCCCATTTTACATGTTGACAAATTTTCAGCCAAAACCAAAAATTATTTGAAGCACATGAACACTTCGGACTTTGCTTTTAATGGATATACCCATGTATGCCTGGAAAAATCATCGATAAAAGTCACGAAGTAAAGATAATTCCCAAAAGAAGGTGTCTGCATAGGACCACAGAAATCACTATGTACAAGCTGCAATTTCTGAGTAGCCCGAACTGAACCATCTTTTGGAAAGGACGAACGCTGCATTTTGCCCAAAATACAGCCTTCACAAACATGTTTTCCAAGTGCCTCAAGTTTGGGCAAAGAGGACATCATTTCAGATTTCTGCAGGCATAACAAGCTAGCAAAGTTTAGATGACCAAAGTGTGCATGCCAAAGCTTTGCATCTGACATAGCCTGAGAATCATTTACTACACATGCCAAATCATTTACAGATCTTTCATAGTCTATGAGCTTATACAGCCCATGACATAAAATGCCAGAAGCAATAATCACATCCCCATTTGACAGATCATGAATTGTACACCTGGCATCAACAAATTTCACAACCAAGCCGATCTTGGTTAATGCAGAAACTGATAACAAGTTCTTCTTGATCCCTAGCACAAATAAGGCATCTGACAAAGTGAAAGAATTACCATCATCAATAGTCAAAATGATCTTACCAACTCCCATAACAGGATAAGAGGAGTTGTTGGCGCATTTAACAATATTCCCTGTAGGGACCGGCTCGAGTGAAGAGAAGAAACTGCGCTTCGAGGTAATATGTTTGATCGCCCCACTGTCAAAATACCAAACATCTGAGTCTACAGCACACATGCACTATTCATGAGAAGATGGGTCAAAATTGCAGATAGTAGTACACACCCATTCTTCTTCCTCCACAAGATTAGCAGACTCTGTTTTTGGTGTAGAGACCTCTGCAACAACCATTCCAACCTCTTTCTTCTTTGCCTCTTTAGCAGCCAGTTTTGGACAGTTCTTTATGATATGACCATTCCCTTTACAGTACTTACAAAACAATTTCTGCTTTTCTGATTTCTTCTCATCTTTATCTTCCTTCTTCGAATATGCAGAATTAGTAGATTTCTGCTTACTAGCTGAAGAGCTCCATTTCCCTTTGCCCTTTTGACTAGCCAAGAAAGCTTGATCTGCAACTCGCATAATGGACCTGTTTTGCATAGACTGATCTTCCTGCAACAGAACAAAGACTAACTCCTCAAATGATAAGGCATTTGGATTGCCTTTCATCATCAACCCAAGAGTAGAAGCAAAACTATGATATGAATCAGGAAGATTATTCAGAACGGTCTGCACAAGTGAGCTATCTGGTATAACCTCATCAGCAGAAATCAATTGTTCCTTCAAGTCTTTCATCTTCATTAAGAAAATTGACTGTATCTCAAAAAGTTGGACAAAATTGCCCAGACGAATTCTGCTAGACCTGTAGCAAACTTCGAGACGCTTGTACTGGCAAACAAAAACTGGTATATACCTTTAACACAAAAAGACGAAATAGCATGCACAAGCACTGCGATAGTGCATTCGGAGGCCAAAACGAGCTCAGATCGCGAGTATGCTCACCAAAATTCATGCGGTTCTGAGACTCCAAAGGGAGGAGTGTTGATGGCACCCTAGATGAAGCGACGACATGCTCTGATACCAATTGTTGGAGATAGACATCTTCGGAAGCACACGAACAGTTCAAGGAAGAAGAAGAAGCTTGAAGCACAACACACAATACTGAATGAATTACTAGAGAATGTACAAAGATAAGTAGCCCATTAGGGCAATAGGCATATATACAAGCCGGGGGAAATAAACCTCCTAAAGAGGGAAAAAAGTGCCCCGGCGGGCCTAGAGTGTTCACACACATCACTACCTAAATATATCAACAATTATTTTGCTCTCTCACATCTACCATCATTTTGTACTCATTTCAAGGGAGATCACTATTTGAAAATGGTGTGTCATACATGCTTGCTAGCTTGACACAAGAGGCTCAAAAATTGGTGTTTTCAAGATCCTTAATCAATCATCACAAAACTTGATCTAGGAAGATCTTTCCGACCTAGAGAAGTAGCAAAAATGGTGCATAACTTTTTTGATAGATTTGGTAACCTTAAATGTGACAAGGCCAAGTTCCTCCATATAATCCAAGTAGAACAAGTGAAGGAGTTCTTCATCAATATCACATGGCATGGTTTCAAATGCTATATTCTAAGGAATTCTAAGCAATTCAAAGGCATTGATGAACTCTTAAAAGCATTCGTCAACAATATTATGTCCATTGACATTAGACATGACACTCTCAAATAGCTTCTACACTTCAAGAAAAACTCTAGTGAATTAGTAAGGGAAGCATTGGGAAGATTTAGACATCGTATGAAAATTTTCTTCAATTTCCTTCTACTGATAAGTTAACTCCCGATGTGGTGTTAATTTTGAGCACAATGTGATAATCTATCAGTTTGATAAAGCCAACAATTATGAGTTACTCTTAGACCATCCATTTCTAAGAAAACTAAAGATAGTGCAAGACTCCGATCAAAACTCTCTGCACCCACAACATGCGAGCATAACCACAAAAGTCATCAATCTACATGACTTTTCTTTGAGAGACATTCCTCCTTTGCAATGGAATGCCATCTATATGAGAATGATGAGGATGATTCCACCTCCATTCACAATCCTTCATGAGTCCCTCCGTATCATAAGAAAGTATGTCTTCCACTTCATGCTCTTACTCCTTATCTTAGAGCTATTCCTTGGGAATTTCTTCCAAAGGAAGCTCTTCATGGTTCTTGTTCTTGTTCTTCTTCTTCTTCTATTCTTCTTCGCTTCTCATCTAGACTTTCAAGAGGCAATCTCCATCCTCTTCAATGATTGGTGATAGGTTCCCCAAGTCCAATGGCTTCCACATCATTATCAATGTCTTCATCTTGTTATGTGGGCCGAATATTAAAACACATGGGGGACTCTACCTTGAACCATTACAACATATCACTTTCTTCAAAACGGCAATCTCATTCTCTCGCTCTTCTACCTTGATGGGCTGCATAGCTCCTTAGTGGTGGTCAGGTCTTGTTCTAGCTGGACTTGCTTCATGCCCCACTCCTCCCCATCTTCCATACACATGGTGTCCCTTCCCGAATCGTGGATGGCCCACGTGTGCCTCAATCATGGCTTTCCAATGAGTAGGGGAAATCCCTTCACTACTTTAGGTAGGTGGATTCTCACAAAGTCCAATGTAAAAGGAAGATCTCGTACTTGCATCTCTACCCCTTTCACTATCTCTATGGGTTCTACCCTCGTCTAAGAGGGTTAGTGTGAAATTTGTCTGCCCTATCGGGCAAAATCCAACGGTCTTCGTGGTGTATTCCAGCATGAAGCTTCTTCGCGATCCACCGTCAATAATCTTCTCCGGAAACTTCCTCTCGGAGATGTTCAAAGTGCGTCAGGGCTTCGCTAGTCAATGACTGATGCTAGTGTTTAGCTCACTTGGGGTTCCAATGGCGCAAAACAGTGATGTCCGCCACTAGATTGTTGCACATTCTTGGATAACTGGGTAATTCTGTGTCCTATGTTACTTCTGAATCTTACATCTACATTGAGACCCATCTGGTGGAAGGAGTTCTTAAGAACGTCTTCACACTTACCATAGCCTTGGTTGCTGGAAGCACTGGAGATTGGCATGTGGCCTTCAACTTTGCGTCTGCCTCAAGAAGGCTGTTGTGTCTATGATCCCTTTCTCCGGCTCTCTCCCTTTCATCTTCTCTTGTTTTTGAGATCGGCTTGCTTCTCGATGGCCTGCTTTTGCTCCCTTGTCTGCATTCGAGCTTCCTGTACCTCTTTAAGCTGAACCAACCTTGTCGATATCGAGGGGGCTTCATTTCCATGTCTTTGAGGAGCTACAGATCATCTGGAAGTGGATGCCTACTTGGCTCTGCACCTATATCACTTCGAGGGAAGTCCTGGGTATAGTGGGGACAATGCCTCCAAAGTGGAGTATCTTCTCAAAGGGAACACTCCCTCGAAGTGTCCATACTCACCACACCTAAACACATGAGAGGCCTTTAAGAACGATTGCAATTGTTTGTAGCTTGATTTCCATTCTTGTTTGCGCCGTTGGTATTCCTACAGTAGGAGGTCATGGCCGGAAATTTCCTAAGGATGGATCCTTGGTTTGGGGTTCCCCAATAAACTGCAGGTTTCCTTCAAGTAGAAATACTCTTTTGCTTTGTGCCCATTCTTTCCAAAAAACTGGCAAACTACGCTGTAGGGCATTGGTTAAAGGTGTGCCCCATTTTATTGAGAGTGGTGCACCGCACTTCAAGAGCTTTGAGCTCCTCGAGCTCTTGGTCAGCAAGTCCTTCTCTTCCATAAGTGCACGTCCGACTTTGATAGCCTAAAGTTCTATTCAGAATTGTGTGATGGGGTCATTTTCTTGAGCGCTCCCACCTCCGTACAAATTAAATCATTGCCTGTTTGATTCTAATGGCTACGAAAGTGAACTCTTTCAGGATGGAGTCCCGCTCGAGGAGTTCTCTTAACTTTCGTTTAGTGGCGAGGGGGGGAGCCATATCAAGCCACTTCTTAATCAGGATTCCCCTGGACATGTCAGAGATTTTGCCAACAAGGCTTTTGCATGAGTGAAAAGACCTAGAAAGGTCTTCCTACA
>CM035418.1:50420456-50425456 GCA_020310875.1 Ceratopteris richardii
GATTAGCTAAGAAAAACCAATATGGAGACATCAAGGCGAAAGAGTTTCCCAAGTAACGTTGTCGCCCATTCTATTTAAGGAGAGAAACAGTCTGCTTAAAACTCCTAACCAACATAGAAAGTGTAGTAGAGGAAGATTGCAGCGGGGCGTGAGAGAAAAACTTATTCCATATATTCAATTTCCAGCTTCCCTTGTAGTACACTTCAGCATTGTCCATGATCTTCCAGAATACCTCGGTCCAAAGAGGTTTAAACAAAGAAGTGATACGCATGATGAAAGTTGTCCCTCTAGCCATCATATGGAAGTGAAGATGTAGAATACCCAGACCTCCCTTACTCTTAGGTTGACATACAAAGTCCCATGATGAGGAAAGCAAAGCGCGGTTGTGTGCTTTATTCAAAAGGAAATTTTTGATCAAACAATCAAAGGTATACAAGTGACATTTCTTCCAATCTAGGAGCAATATGTAATACATGATGTAGGGCTGCAAAAAAGATTGTACTATCCTAATCCTGATATGGAGTGACCATTGTGCAACGTGCCACAAATTCAATTTACTTTTGATCCTGCATAGCACCCACTGTACTTGATCCTTGGTCGAAACATTAACACCCAACGGATAGCCCAAATGCCGAAAAATGATACCACACTCAATTTTACGCCCTTGCCAGGAAGAAAAATGGAAGTGTCATACTGAGATATTAATGAGGGCCGACTTCCCCATATTAATGTTTAGCGAAAATGCCTCCAAAAAAGAAGTCAGTGAAGCAAGTATATGTTGAAAAGTATCATCTGCAAATCCAACTGCAATGTGTTGAGATCCATCTAAAGAAGTACCATGGATAAATCATGATTGCATCTTAGCTTGTAAGAGATAAAACATCGGTGTGGAGACAATCGCATAAAAGAGAGGACTAAGAGGACAACCCTGGGGTACTGACCGCTGGATCGGAAAGGGTGCAGAGAGCCTTTCATTAATTTCTACTTGGGAACCACTATCCTCAGCTATCAAATAGATAAGCCGACAGAATTTAAGCACGAATCCGAGTTTCTTGAGCGTGCAACAATGAAATCCCAATGCACACGATCAAAAGCCTTTTCAAAATCAATTTGCATGCCAACCATCTTTTGGCTAGATACCAAAGCATGCTCCATCAAAATTTGCGTGATAAGGATGTTATCATAAATCGATCTCTTGTAAATAAATCCAATCTGAGAAGGATGCACTAGTTAATGAGTAAGCGGTTTAAGCCTAAGAGCGAAATTTTTCGCGAATATTTTGTAGATATTACTATTCATCATTGAAATAGGCCTCCAATCTCCAATCCCTTTAGGGATCTCTACCTTGGGAATAAGTTTAATTTTCCCTTGCTTGAACAAATAAGGCATCCTTTGATCCCTCCAGATTTCATTACATACATCAAGAAGCAGTGATTTAAGAGAGGGCCAAAAGGAAAGAACAAATTCTTAAGTGAGACCATCCAGACCGGGAGCCTTCCCATTCTTTAGTGAGACCATCCAGACCGGGAGCCTTCCCATTTTTAAGGGAGCCAAGAGCCAAAAAAATTTCTTCCTCTGTTATGGAAGTCTCACACAGCCGTCCGTGAATCCAGGCATTGAGGAGTATGAGCAAGGGCATCATGGAGCGCCGCAAAGCAAGAGTCATCAGTGGCATACGAGGCAGCGAATAAGTTTTTGTAGTGGCTTGAACAAGCATCAGCTATGGAGTTCCCTTCACGCAACTCTTTATCTTCAATCTCTAGTAATGAGACAGTATTTGCAGCATGCTTAGCTCGCAAGAAGTCAAAGAAGCGTTTCGAGAAAGCGTGTAAATCATTCACATCCATGCATCTAGCTCGAACTTTGGCGGAGTGTATAACATTATTATTTTCAACAATATGCAAGCATCTGTAAGAGTCACATAAACGCGAATACTCCCTCTCAGAGAGAAGGAGACCCAAATCCACCTTTCAATTAATGAAAGAATAACATGCTCAGCTTCAACTTTCGCTGCTTTCAAAACATTAGAAAAGTATTTCCCACAATCCCGAATTACATCTTACATACCCACCTGTGGGATTTGAACTCACGACCTACCAGCTAGGAGTATGATGGGCTAACCACTTGCCCCAAAAGCCATGGTTGAGGATTACTTCCTAATCCTCCCTCTTAGGGTGTGGTTCAACCATCTCCTGCCGGTTATATCTTGAGTCTAATACTCTCTTCCCCTTCTAGAGATCATCAATGATCAATCCTTGCTCTTCCCTTGGATTGATGTCCTCACCCTCGCAGAGTCCCTTGAACCATCTTGTCCTCAACCTTGGTCTCTTGAGCCTTGCCTTTCCGCTTCTTGGCCACTTTGCCTACAGACTTGCCTTGCTCTCAACATTGGTGTCTTGAGCCTTTCCTTTCCGCTTTTTGGCCACTTGCCTATGGCCTTGCCTTGCTCTCAACCTTGGTCTCTTGAACCTTGTCTTTCCGCTTCTTGGCAACTAGCCTACGAACTTGCCTTGCTCTCAACCTCGGTCTCTTGAACCTAGTTCTCACCCATGCTAGGTATCTTGGATCCCCAATCTAGTGTGTCCATTGGAATCTTCATTCCGAGAGCTTTCCAACGGTATATTACATGTCGAAATCCGACCTACGGATTGGGAGATACACTCAAATCTTTGTTAAGCTTACCTTTGAAATCGACGCGGCCAATTGTGGGATTTGAACTCACGGCCTATCAGCTAGGAGTATGATGGGCTAACCACTTGCCCCAAAAGCCATGGTTGAGGATTAGTTCCTAATCCTCCCTCTTAGGGTGTGGTTCAACCATCTCCTGCCGGTTATATCTTGAGTCTAACACCACCACCAAGGCTTCCCATTTCAAAGAAGCAGAAAGCTTTAAAGTAAGCACTGGCTGAATAAGATCATGGACTTTTGCTTTAAACACCGATGTTTGAATCCACACATGGTTAAGTCTCAGTGGAATCTTGAGGAGTTTGTCAGGAATACTGGCTGCCCAATTTGAATCAGTGAGGCGTAACAAAAGAGGACTGCGATCTGAAAGTAACATTGTGGCATCCATCCACATTTTGGAAACAGGGGAGAGAACAGAAATATGAGAGTAATAACACCTGTCCAACCTACTCATAGCCTTCCTATGCGACCTAGAATGGAAAGTATAATGAAGAGTATGACCTCCGATATATCCCTATAAATCTTTACAATCCAAAGAGTCCAAAATTTCATTCCACAATCACTTTTCCTGCGATGAGATCAAGGAGGGGGCAATTGTACAATCTGCATCTATCTCAACCATGTTGAAGTCACCACACATTACAATACGGGCATTATCCCACGATTGAAGCTGCTCACAAGACCGAACAGCTTGCAGAATATTTTCCCAAGTTTTAGCTCTCTCCATTGGAGAATTCGGAGCATACACATTTATGCAGATATAGGATACTTCATGCAATAGAAGATGAATAATCAAAAATCTTACATGAGGGTCATCAAATAACACTTGATAAGGGATATCCTTTTTAATAATGAAAAGACATCCTGAATAACCATTCTTAAGGCCATTATAACGCAATTGAAAATCCCTAGTGTGCATAAGCATTCCTCCATGATCATGTTTTTTATGTTCTTGAATCGCCACCAGATCCAACTGATGTCTGATAATCCATCTCCAGAGCCTTGTCCATTTCCCGTATTTTCCTAACCCTTGATATTCCAAGTGGCTAGCTTCATGATGTTGACGGGGCAGAATGAGAAGAATCCATATGAGCCAATGCCGGAGCCAAACTCTGAAGTACAACATCCATATTCTCATAATAATCTGTCATGTAGTCATCAAAAGAAGGTGTAAAGTTGGCTTCATCAATAGGTGAAGCTGAAGCCAGATTGAAATTTGTTACGCTTCCCCCGAGAGAAAAGTCTTTTTAAAGGAAACAGGAGTAAACCCATTACTGTCAACCACTCTCTTTCCCACTTCCTCCCCATTTCTCCTAGGAGGATCCTTTGCCACAGTCTCTCCCTCTCTTCTCTTATACACGTTAATCTTTACTCCGGTAATCGGAGCTGCAAGATGCACCTATTTTTCCACTGCTATTTCTTTTCCTTTATTGCCGATACCTTGAGGGGGTGTAGATCTAAGCGCATCACTACTACGCAAATTCAGAGTAGTAGGAATGTTCCTTGATCTTCCAAAAACTTGTTCTTCTAGTACCAGAATTTTACTAACAGGACAAGAAGGAATGAGGTTCACTCCTTCACTTTTTAAAGTGGGACACTTTTTCGAGTAATGCACTAAGTTGCCACAATGAAAGCAGGACCCAGCCATGTTTCCCCATTTAAGATAAATAACAATCCTCCCCACCTTAGGTACATTAATACCAAGAGTCTTTGGATGGTCTGGAGGTATTCCACATAACACAGATTGTGTTCTTATCGGGCGTAGAGATAGGAGGAGTATATAGTAATTTCCCCAAAACCTTAGCTACCTATCCAATACTACTCCATAAAAAGGAGGGAAGATCAATCAGTTCCACCCAAACAAAGCACTTATACAAAAGTTCTTCTTTCATCGCTTTTACTGGCTTCCAAGGGAAGGCATGGGCCATTAAACCGCAGAGAAATATTGTTTGTTGTTCCAAAAATTGAACTTTGATACCATTATCATTGAGGATCACCTCAAAGAGACCATGTCCTAAGTAAAAAAACCTTATCGACAACCTCCCTCTCTACACTTGCATTAATTGCATGCGCCACATCCACTGCCAGAGGAATGCGAGTTGTAAAGAAGAGAGGCAGACCCCTTTCATGGAACATACGGGTCGAGTCCCAAATGAGGGAAGGCTCTAAATCCACTTTGACATCTCCTTGAACATTTTCATCAAGACTCAAAGCCTCTTCCATTATTTCTTTCACCTTATTCACATCGAACTCATTCTACTAAGGAGATTGCGGAACAACTTCCACCTCTTGATAATCATTAGGCACAAGCACAG
>CM035418.1:50457149-50499649 GCA_020310875.1 Ceratopteris richardii
CAAAATGCAGCAATGGAATTCTCATCATTAATGCTTAAGCCATCCACACCAAGATGAGAAATCGTGTCCTTAAGATGCTTAAATCGGAGAAAATCAAAAACGCATTTAGAGTTTGCATGAAATCATTCACTTCTGTGCATCTGGCTCTGACTTTCGAAGATTGGATGGCTTGATTTTCAATTACCTCCAAGCATTTATAAGCCTTACAGAAATGAGCGTATTCCCCCTCAGAAAGTAGATGTCCAGAATCAATCTTTTCAGACATGAGGGATATAATTTATTGAGCTTCATATTTAGCAGAATTGAGAATTTTGGAGAAAGCTTTACCACAATCTCTAATCACATCTTGTAATTTCACCACTAAAAATTCCCATTTCATACAAGCGATAACCTTCAATGAGAGCACATACTGAATCAAAGTTTGCACCTTGGATTTGAATAAAAAAATTTGCATCGAGGAGTGATTTACCTTCAACGGGATTCTTGGCATGCTAAACAGGATACATGAATTCCAATCAACTTCTTTAAGGGATATCAGCAAAGGGTTTAAGGTTATGATCCGAGAAGAGCATTGTAGCATCTATCCACATTTTGGATGCTCCACTCAGAGTAGACACATGAGAATAATAACACCTATCCAATCTGCTCATCGCTTTCTTATGTGATCTCGAATGGAAAGTATAATGAAGCATATGACCTCCAATGTAACCCCAAAGATCTTTACAATTCAACATATTTAATATTTCGTTCCATACAATACTTTCTTGTGAGGACACCACAGAAAAGGTAGTTGTACAATCCATATCTGAATCCACCATATTGAAATCTCCACATAACAAAATGCGCGCTCCTTCCCAAATTTGAAGATGCATGCAATGTTGAATAGCCAAAACGAGATCCTTCCACGTCTTAACTCTGTCAGCGGGAGAGTTTGGAGCATATACATTAATACAAATATAAGATAGACCATGCAATATAAAGTGCGACAAAATAAACCTACCCTAAGGATCATCAAATAACACCGTGAAATTAACATTGTTTCTAACAATGAATAGACAACCAAAGTATTTATTTTTTATACCACTAACGCAATTGGAAATCCTTTGTATGTAAAAACATAGCACATATGACACACATAGTGCAACTATAAATATGTTATGGTTTATCTTGCTTGGCATCAAACTTCCTTTGCTTCTCAAGGCCGGCAAGCATGGATGAAGAATGGAGGGATCCATGAGGAACCTTTGTCAGATTCTCAATTTCATCACTCAAATGGATGATCTCTGCATGGCCACTACTTGATGGGATCTGTGAATCTGTGGCTCTCATACTATGTGCATGAGAATCATGATGAGTCCCATATGATGCCATAGATGCTCACGTAGAGGTGCAGTGTGATTGTGGATACTTTTTTGCATCTCTTCGAGCAACTTGTTACCCACCCAAGCAACTCATCTTTAATATCTTCTAGTATTGCCTCTTGACATCCGGCACTGCCTAGACCCGTATATCTGGATAGATGGGCTTTAATTCCATCAGCCTCACCAACTCCTTCATAACACCTATCAAGGAGCAAGGGGGCAGAAAGGAAGGAGCAAGGGACTCTCTTGAACTCTTGCTTAGTCGATTCGTTGCTTCTTTGCTCTCTTGAAATAACTTCAAATGAGAATAAGGGCCCCTCACAGGCTGTTTTGGCCTATAGGGGGGGACTTTTTTTCTATCAACGTTGCAATGTGGCACAAATGTTCACAACGCATCGCTTTGTATTACAACTGTTGCAAAAGCATCACAACGCATGGCGATGCAACTTTGGTACAAAGTACCTTAAAGTACAAGAATAGGAGATGTACAAAATTCAAATTTAAGTACCATGGGGCTCTACGAAGGTGGTTGTCACTCTCCCAAGAGTTCAACTTCAACATTGGACAAAGAAGTAGACACTAGTATGTCATTGCAAATCATCTCTCCCACATAAGGCATCAAGTGCCCACTCATCAAGCGGGTGAAGATGACTTCCCATATAGGGAAATATTCAAGGTAAGTGTTGTAGTAAGTAGATCCCCCTCCTAGTATTAAAAATTGATTCAACTAATATCCATTGCATGCACCCAACTAGATCTTCCCCATTAGGAGAGTGGAGGATATTGATAAAGAGAGAACAATTTGTGATAATCCAAAGTATTTTGTATAAGGCTTGTCAGGATCGCATACTTTGGAAGCGCCTCCTACCACATGAATGGAGAGAAGTTTTGAAAATGGCACACAAAGGAGTAGCAACCAAACATTTTTCAAGTCACATTATGGTGATGAGAGTTCGCCAAAGGGATTTGCAGTGGCCGTATTTATTCGATGACAGAACTAACTATGCCAAGGATTGTAATGTCTGCCAAAGGTGCACGTCAAACCCACCAAAGCAAAGAAATCAATCCCTTTGTGCCTCAATGGCATGGAAGCCCTTTGAATATTGGGGCTTGGACTTCATGGGCCAAATCTATCCACCTTCTAAGCCCAATCAAACAAGCCTTCTGATTGCTACATATTATGCTACCAAGTGGGTATAAGCCATGGCCTCCAAAGACTACACAACAACGGTGCTCCCTTCTTATAAGACCAAATCTTTGGCTGCTTCAGATGTCCCTTACAAATCACCATTGATCAAGGTACATGTTTTACAAATAAAATCCTAACCATCATTTTCTGAAAGTGCTAGATATTTCCATAGAAAATCATGTGCATATTACCCAAGGGTCAATCAATGGACAAGCAGAGAGGAACAAAAAGGTCCTCATTGCATTGCTAAGGAAAACCTGCATACGATTCCCTGCTCCTGGGGGTCGAGCTTCTTTAGGGGCACTTTGGGCATATCATACTTCCTACAAGGCAACTACTGCACATACTCCCATTGAGCTGGCCTATGGTTGAGACTCTATAGACAGTGACACCGCCTGGGTAGTCTCAGGTGGCAAGCCTTCCAGAAAAGGAGCCAATCATCTATCCTTCATTCCCATTTTATAACAATCCAAGCACTGGAAGAAACGAGGTGAATCAAAGATACTTAGCTCAAGACTATTCAAGAGTCGTGTGTGGAGTGTGCCACACTCAGCAAGCAAAGAGATTTTACAGGGACCATTAGAAATAGGTGCAACAATGCTTCTTACAAGATGAACTTGAGAAGGAAACTCCAAGCTCTCCATGAAGTCGTCATTGTAGCCTGAGTTCATCCCCACCCTCATCCTGTTTTCACTGGAACACTTAGTATGCATACCTTCTGATTTTTCTAAAGTTCAATGAAACGTGATCTTGTTATTATCAGTACTTACAAAGATACATGCCCCAAGAAAGCAGAAAACTACTAAACCCTGCAGGGTAGCATTAAAAACTGTGTGAATAAGGAGGTGAAGCTGCAGGAATAGACCGCGAGAACATTTGGTGATGCTAAAAAATAAGCATGTTCCTTGATTGCCATATGAACCATAAAATCCAAAACAGAAAATGTATCAAATCCATGAATTTGTAACTTTTGCCATACTTTGCTGTGCATGCCTGACAAGCCATCATAAACAGCTAGGATGTATGTATCAAAACAGTAAAGAGAAAGAAAAAGGATTTGGGGATAATTTATTTTAAAGTAGGAACATTAGAGAAGGGGGCCAGGGAGGAAGAAAAAGATGGGTGACAAACTCAGCCAACCATAAAGTTATGGTTGTCAACCGCATGACTAAATAGCCATCAGCTCCATTATGAATAGCATTGACTAAATACTAAAGCGTCCCCACTAATGTCATCAATGCCCAATAGCAGGTATAGAACTGAAAATGAATGCATACACACACACACACTCTCCATATGGGAGATATCATATGGGTTGACAAGTTGTCATTCAAATGACTTATATCATACGATGCTACAACAACTCTTAGATCACTGGCATTGCTTGTTCAAATTCACTTCATGTTGGGTTATATCAACAGATAGCATAAGAAGATGATAAAATAGTGCTCACATTAGTTGTGTCACATATTAAAGATACCATTTTTGAAGGTCACTGCATGGTGAAGTTTTGTGAGGTTTATAGCTAGTGATTCTGTGTATGACATATAAGAATTCATCTTAGTATCTGCACCTACTTAGTACATCTTATCCTCTAAGAAACTGATTATACAATATCAATCAAATTCATATTGACAATTCAGGAAAGGCTCATCAATCCTGTATGATCTTGCATACCTTTTCTGATTCCCAAACACCAACTGCATCACCATCATCTAGAATGTATGATTTGAGATCAGCCTTTCCTGATGATTTCTCACTATCAGTCAGTCCTCCCAATAACGTTGAAACCACAGGAGTAGCAGCTTTGAATTGTTGTTGTATGCCACCCTGGTCAGTACAGATTCTTCTGGCTTAAGCAGACAGAAAATGGCATAAGCTTGATACACTCACTAAGACATTCCCTTTACCGGCCAATCATCAAGGTCTGTTGCTCCAATTAGAGGAAGAAGAAGCTCTAGTTGAAGTTTCATCAAACCATCCCCTCTAGCTTGTTTGCATGCAGAAAGCGCCTAAAATTGCCCAAATTCAATGCAATTATTTACATTTCTAATTCGTGATGGATTGATAGAATCAAGTTCTTTTTAAACTTAACATATTTTCAACAGTTGCCTGAAAACTGGAGGAAAGGAGTAGCACCTACTTGCTGAATACTCTCTTCTACAGTGGATGGCACAGAAACTCGGCGGGTAATCCCACTATCAAAACTTGACTGTATATGGTATCCAAGTTCACAAAATTTCAGTCAAATAACAGCGTAATAATATAAAAAGGCTTTTTGTCACAAAAAAGACACCAAAAGATGACTCTAACACATATGAAACAATTTTTGGATCCTTAGATGAGGAATCTATATAAAATGTCAAGAAGACAAGGTAATCAACCACAATAATAGTAGTAATAATAATAAGAGGGGCATTCGTGCACATGAATTCAGGCATAAATCATTTAAAGTGCACATACCCATCCATCTTTCAGCACATGAATTTGGGCCCTCGCATTTATAAGAACTGTCATTACACTTGACTTTACCACTGAAGAATCACACAAGAATCTGAGCTTTAAATAAGCAGGAAGCTCCCAGTAAGCACTGATTCATTAGGAGTTGTTTTTCAAACATGGCAAATTCAATTTATTGTTTAACTCAATCATTGATCTCATCATGGATATATCAGCTGGCGATACTATGAAGTAAGCTTCTCTATTAAACACCTGATCTCAGAACCTATCACTTTCATACAAGTAGCCTAGAAGCTGATATTCACCAGAATGCTGAAGACAATGGAATGATGCTTCATCTGTACACTTTCATTACAAAATGGCATACTAAAGACAATACCACGGATCGAGTCTGGACACATTGGAGTACAATCCACCAATTGTACTGGTCATTAACTTCCAAGGGAACAAGATACTAGGGAGAATAAAAGAGAAACGTGAGAATACTCAACTGTCTTGTTATGTACATATCCATGCATTTTTCTTTTACACACAAATTCAGACCCTAGCATGTCATCTAAAAAAATAATAATGATACTTGTAATTCCTTTTCCAAAGCCCCTAAGTATTCTACCACATAAGAATCCCATGGAATTAAGTAAATGAGCATTTTCGAATAAGCATTGGCTCATTAAAACTTCCTAACAAGGCATACATTATTGATCTATCAGATTCAAGGGTTTCTGCAATCAAAATCCACATCCGTCAACTCAATAATGAAATAAAGCATATTCCATGTGCTACAAAGTTAACAGCATGAAATAGAAATTCTGTGACGAAAAAGAAAAATTCAATTTTTCAAGATAAATTTGGAATAGAAGTGATCTGATTATGAGTGATATTCGAAAATCAGATGAACAATGAGACTAAGTCATGGTGTTGCAATCCACTATTACTGCTCATATAACGACTTCGATATTTCACTATAAACCTTAGTTAATCAATCTCAATGCACGTAGTACCCAGATCACGGTCGCCTATACTCTTACTCAATGGAAATTCAATGTTATCTTTAAGTAAAGGAGAGTTTTCACAGAATCAATATGGTCTTTCGGATGGTTTTGGTAGATTAATGTGATAAGATCCATGTATGTTCCAATGTGGAGGGATACCCATGGATTAATTTTGAATACGTGTGCTGCACTAGGTTTGGCGCTCAGTGCTTGCAGGTGATACCTCAAGTATAACAGAAGCAAACACAACAAAGACTCCAGAAGGGAGAAAAAAGAATCTCAAACACTCCGCAATTAAATTACTGGGCTACGTTGACTATTACAGTGTGTTGGATGCAAGAATCTCAACCAATATATGGAATTCCCAACAAGTACAAGGGGATACTGCACATTGCAAGGATGTCACAGGACACAACCTAAGTACCAAGTCAGGTTGCAGCAACAACCAACAGGGAGTAGGGTGTCTTGCCTTCCTTGGGTTTTATGCCAAGATCTCTCAATGCGATACTAAGTCGCCTTTTCCAGAGCATTCGACAATCTGTGTAATGAGCTCGTTCATGCTAGCAAGAGATCCTAGTAGTAATGGCCCAATGCAGATGAGAGTAGGCTGGCCAGGGTGAGAGTGTGTTACCACGCGGCAAAATGTCAAGCTGAGCGAGTGGATAGCTTCAAAGTTTCCACGTGCTACGTAGAGGGTCCATTCTCACTTGTTAGATGTAGCCAAACATAGAGGAGCTCCCTCAAACTGTACACATTGCCCATACTCCCCACACCTATACCACATAACTAATCATGGGGACTTTTTACTCAGAGGGAACCTTCTTTGCACCTGCCACCAAGTCCGTCCACCACCCACTTCTTGATCAAGAACTCTCCAAAGTATGCTAGGCCACAGACCGTCAATGAATGGGCACTCATCATGAGCTCTTAGAAGGTATTCCCTACTATAGTTTCAAATTCTCTAAATGATCAAGCGCACATTCAATGGAAATTCCTGATTAAAAAATATTTGCAAATGTTGTCTATAGTTCATCCCCGGTTGTAAAGTGGCTCTCCTCATATTGGTTGTACCATTCTGTTCCAGATGCGGGGGCTAACAGCTTCCGCCATCGTGTCTACTACAGCCTCCTTGAGACTGACCCTTCTGCAGCCAAATTTCCTTGAGAGGACTCTTCTTCTTGTCCCTTCTGGTGCTCTCTGCAAGTGTAAGTCCTAGTGCGATCCTTCCAATTCCTTGTTCTTGCCTATGAATGTTTCCCCTTCTTGAGTTCTTTCACTTTTTTAAACAGAAGCCCCTCCTCGATCCTTGAAGTCTAGAAGCCCCTCACTAAGTCATCATAGTCATAACGGAGGATCCCAGCTCTAGGATCCCATGCCCTCATGGAAAAGAAGAAAAGAGAGAGAGAGAGAGAGAGAGAGAGAAGAAAGAAAGAAAGAAAGTGTTTTCACATCTATTAGAAGGCCGAACTGGGCCTATGAGACAAATCAATGTACACGGGTGTGTCTTCTGTCAATTGGGAAAGACAAAAGTGCTAAAAAAAACTGGTAATGCTAATATAAATCTCCGTACTATGCGTGTGGAGATGGCATGAAAGGAGGGGGGGGGGGGGGGGGGGGGGGGGGGGGGCGGGGGGGGGGGTTTATGGAGCCCTATATCTATGATAGTCTATATGCAAAAGGTAATACAAGCATAAGAATGCATCTTAGTGATAAGTAGCTCCATCATGTACAAATGGGTGGGTGTAAGATGTGGTACATAGGTGGAGGTGAGTTAGGGCTGCCCGGATGGCTGCAACGGGATCAGCCATCATCTGGTATCATCTCTCCTCCATGGTGCGATGGTCACGAGCTGGTGTCGGTGAGGTCTCTGGGCCCAATAGCCTATAGCACAGGGTCATCTCCTAGCTCAAGAAGTCTTAGCCTGCTGAAGAGTCACCTCTCTCAGTGAATCTGCTGAGGGGGGAGGATTGCTGCATGTCACAGAACAAAGAAGTCAGTGAGTTGTCTCTGTCTCCCTCCTGTATGGGCTTCTGTGGTGGGCTGGAGTAGGGAAACTCTGTGACTCTATATCTCTAGTAAGAATCACCCAAGTTGTCACTGATCTCTAGAGTCCATGATCTCTCAGAGGGTAGGTTGCCCTATAAATAGAGCCACATATGTGCTTCTGATGTCATCATATGCCCTACATCTGCATACAAAGTGCTCCTCATCCTCCAGCTCTACTCTGCATATCCGCTCCTCTCTGGGAATGTTTGCTGCTCTGCCCATCTCAATCTCTAGTCGATGTGATGAGACCCTCAACTGGCCAATTGCTACGGTCGAGCTATGAGGCATGTAAGTATCCATGTAGTGTGGTCGCTGGCTGAGAACTAGTCTCAGACCTCAGTAATGTGATACTCTCAATCCCATGTGGGGTGTGAACCATGTCTGACTAATGTAGAGCTTCCAGAGATCGTGTCTAAGCAGAGCATTCCTCTCACTGCGAGTAAGGTGGATATAAGGTGAATATGGGTCACACTGAAAGGGTGGCAACCTGTCCATATGGAGTCCATGACTATCAAACCAAGCTCTAACATGAGCATACCAAGCCCTCTCATACCTTGACTCTCATATTTGTATAGAATCCCCAAATGTTGTGCGTGAGTCTCTCTATAGGGAGTTCCCTCATCATCTGAATAAAGCAGATAATATGGAATAGTGCATCTACTACGATGGGTGGTGAAGCTAGCTCTGCCCAGATGATGTCATGTGGCACTAACTATTTCCCACGAAATAGTCATGAGATCATACATACTTGTAACCTCTCGATCCCACTCCACTAGGTGACTTAGAGGCCTAGGGCCCAAAGTGTCGTTGCATAGCTGCATACATCATATCTGGTGTGACCACTGAGTAGGGTGTCAAATAACCACCCCTTCATGCGGGGCTCTTGGAAGTGTGCTTGATGACATCTCCGCTCTAACATGGCTAAAGCTGCATATCCTAGTGTGATTCTATTGGTTGCTGCCTGCCTCACTCATGTTTAAGGGGCCAAGCTAGCTCGTGAACATGAGTTCATATGACCTTGGCCTTTCCAAGGGTTACTGTCGAGCTCGAGCCCGTCTGTGTACAAAGCTCATCCAGGGCAGCCCCATGGTGTTGTAATCCCTCGAGTGACTCTGAAATCAATACAATGTCATCAGCATATAATAAAATGTGGACATGTGTACCTACGAGGCCTGCACCCTCTCTTTGAGCTCGTAATATGTAGTCCTCAATCTCGTCAATGCAGAGACCAAATAGAGTGGGGGAGAGTGGGCAGGCTTGTTTAACATCGATGGTGCTAGCAATGCCCTCAAACAACCCTCTTGGACATTGTACCCTCGCAATCCCCTGCTCATAGAGTGCATAGATGGCCCAAATCATCTCATATGGTACTCCCAAGTTGTGGAGGCATCGGAAGATCCTTTCTCATGGCACTCTATCAAAAGCTTTACAGAAGTTCACATCAGCAATATAATCTCTTCTTCTTCACCTTTCCCCATCAATGAGGCAACACAGAATGAAGATGTGATCAGCAATGGAGAAAGCCCGTCGAAAACTTGCGTGACCTCGTACCCGCCTCAGTCTCTTCATATGAGCTCACGTTTGCCTCAAGTATGGTGCCATATAGCTTGGCCATGATGTGACCAATCATGATTGTCCTCTTATTCCATAGGTCCAAGGTGTCGCCAGATTTGCGGATAGGTGCAATGGTGTCCCTAGTCCACTCATAGGGGAAAACCTCCCCTATAGCCCGGTTGAAGACATGTGCAATCAAAGGAGCTATAGTGGAGGCTGTGTAGATGAGATGCTTGCTCTGAGATGCTTGCTCTGCAATCCATTGTGGTTGGCCGAATGGCGATATTGTAGTCATCCTATGGTTCTCTCAATCATCCTTGCTCTGACGAGAGAAGAGCTAGTGGGGCGAGGCTCAGGTGACTAGGTAATGGGAGGCTTCCCAAGTATGTCATATAATCTCTCAGCATAATCATGCCTAGCTGTGGTTGGACGTGGCTCTCATAGGGTATGCCATGTTGCAACACTATCCGTACTCTGAACGAGGCAATATAGCCCAAGCTTTGTGCCTCCTCAAAGGCTGCCCCTTCAGATGTGTGAGGGTCTTCATCTTTCTCTTGGTCTCTCTCTTTGTGATCTCTCCCAATATTCGCTGAGCTCATAGTCAATGGTAGAGATCTTTGTATTCCTCATCATACCAACTATGTTGTGGCATAGTCCCGGGAGGTGTGTGACAATAGTGGGTGGTGTGTGGGAAGGAGCTGATGGCTGATGTATGAAGGACTAATGCTATCTGTGAGGTGAGTATGGGTAGTGGGATGACAGGATGAAGCCAGAGAAGATCCTTCTAGACTTGAGCTGCATATATGTGGGTTAGCTCCAAGGCAGTCCAGTGCGTTCGGTGCGTTCAATTCGGTGCGCGTAAGGTGCGAGAACCGAATGGTATCCCAAGATAAGGTGCATAAGGTTCGTTGTTACAAATACACATATACCCAAAAGATGTATTATATACATATATTATGACATTTATACCACAAATAAAGAAAGCACGTATTATAGTCCACTATAAGCTAATAAACTCTCTCTCAATATATGTGTGGACATTGGTTATTGGCTAATAATCTATGTTTGTGTGTGTGTGGAATCTCTCGCTCTCTCACAAGATTCAAGAATCAAGTAGAAATCAAAAACTAAGGCTCACTACTAGTTATGGGTAAGGATTGATCACAGAAGGTTCGAGCCTCAAGTCTATGCTCATCTGCTCATGGGTTGAAGTTCACTAAGGTCACAAAGTGGAAGAAGAAGATTCATGGCAGCATACATCTGTTTTTTAGTAATAATTTTTTAAATTATGTAACGATGAATTTATGGCACCGGAAGCACCGCACCATAGTGGAAAGCAACGTTTTCGCAACGGCAACGGCAACGGGTTAGCAACGGGTTAGCAACGAGGGCAACGTCTAGACCTAGGAGTTGCGATAAAGTGATTTATTTTTCAAAATTTTTATATGTTTTTTTCACATATTTTGGGTCATATGATATGTAATAAGGTGGGATATGACTATATATACCATAAAATACTTATTACAATATAAGATATATCATAAATAATAGAGATTATCAATCTAATACATCATCATTGTATCAAAATTCAAATACAATCATCATCATCAATAATCATAACATCAATAATCATAACATCATCATAACATCAAACATCATAACATCATCAAAATAAAACAATAGAGATCACTATGACAAAGTGGCAAATGATACATATCATGAAATACCCAATGATACATAAATCATAAGTGGCAAATGATACATATCATGAAATACCAAATGTACATATCATGAAATACCAAATGTCAAACATGAAATGTCAAAGCCTCAAATGTCAATATACAAACTTTGTCACTCTGACATGGTGTCAGATGACAAATCATCACTCTCATCATCATCATCATCATCATCATCATCATCATCCCTAGTAGTAGTGGTATGTGGTCGGCTACTAGTGGATGCATCACCACTACCACTAGGTCCTCTGCGGCTCCGAGATGATCTGGTATCATGCTGAGGTAAGGTCAACTCATGGTACAGCATAGTATATAAGTCCAGATCCTCTGGAGGAATATCTGGAATATCTCTGACTCTCTCTATATCTACTGTGTCCACGTTGACCTCCCTCACATCTCCTGTATGTCCGCCGCTCTCCAAGAGACGCAAGTTGCAGTGGCAATAAACTAGCCGCTCCAACTGCGCTGTAGATAATCTGTTCCTCTTCTTTGTATGGAAGAGGGCCCATGTGCTCCAATTCCTTTCACAAGGACTTACGCTGCAGTCCTGTGAAAGGATACGAATAGCTAACTCTCTCTGCATTACAACATAATTCAAAAAATAATTAGTACATAAATCTATATACATATTTATCACATGTCACACAGTACACTAAAGACTTTTGACTTAGTACTTACCAACTGAGGAGCACTAGCACCATACATCTCCCACCATGATACTGGCCGCAACTGAGCAGATCTCAAACAAGCCGTATCCTTTCCAAAATGGCCACCACCATTTTGGAATACCAAGAGCTGTCTCTCCAACTGAAGTCGCAACTCTACATCAGCTGGATAAAGCCTATATACATATGTGTTCCATGCACTCAAGAGCTCCTCATCCACGATGGCCTGCTGAGATCTCCATAAGGGATGCAATAAGTGTGCCATCCCATGGATCGGGCGATGAAACCAATCCCATCGATCCCTCCACACAGCCTTAAGCTGCTCAATCCTATAAACAAAGAAATTATAAATTTTAGAGACTAATTTTTAAGATAATAAGAATTTTAAGTGTCAAAAATTCAAAGTAATAAGTAATAACTTAATAAATACCTGTCCAATGTCAAATGTGGGCAACGTGAAAGGGACTCGCCAACTCAATCCATGAACTCATAGACGAGTCCCAATGTACTCCCCTCCATATCAACGATGCGAAGGACAGAATATAATGGATGTATGGCACGCACAAGTGCCTCTACATCCCTCCAAAATGAATCCGACAAGCATGTAATCCGTACAAAATCTGCTCTCGGGGTAGTGTGTCCATCCCAGGCAGTCCACTCTGTAGACACAACTGTCTGCATCAAAGCCTGCCGCACCCGAAGTAGTCTCTCCATCACTATGCACATGTAAGCAAACCTGGTCTTCGCAGGCTTTAGGATATCCAACTCACTGTATGATCTGAAAATAGCTAATAGTTTTGGTCTCTTTGTGAACAAAGAGACCACCTTATGGCAGGTGGAAAAAATAGAATGAATCCAAGGGATCTTTCCAAGATCCTCTATCAAAAGATCAATGCTATGTGCGGCACATGGGGTCCACACAATGGAGGGAAACTCTGCCTCTAACAATCTACCCATGGCCACACAATTACTTCCATTGTCGGTAATGACTTGCACAACATTCTTTTGACCGACATCCATAATAGCCTGGCGGATATGACCATATATAAACTGACCTGTGACACAAAAATTACACCAAATCAGCCATGTACATAGTACATAGTACATACTACATACATAATACATATATATAGCATATGCAAAATTCAAATGCGTATCTTAAAATTAAAACTTGAAATTTCACCTATACATACCTGTCACTGTAAGTCCAGGCTCTGATGCATCGATGGCGCGAAGGAACATAGTGCCTTTGCAACAATGCACTAGTATGTTATATACATTCCTTTTCCTGATGTCTGTCCATCCATCGCACATAATAGTGCATCCATACTTCTCCCATGTGCCCATCATCGGCTGTAACTGCTTCTCCACTATATCTTTTGTTTTGCGTAGCTCACTAGTCCTCAACTCCTCATATGAAGGACCGCTCCATCGATATCCTAATGTGCTCACTAACTCCATGGCTTCCTTCCATGCGGGTGTGCGTGCAACATTAAAAGAGAGGCCACACTGTATGAAAAGCTTCATTATACCTTGTTTGGCCTCAAGCTCCCGCTGCCTCTGAAAACCCGCACGTACGGATGCCGAAGAAAGTGATCCTCTAGGTGCCTTCACCGGTGGCTGAGTGTCACCCTCAAGATCGACGGTATCATGTCCATGCTCATCATTCCCTCCACTAGAGGATCCCATATGAGGCTGATGTGCTGGAGCATCGTGTGGAGGAGGATAACTAGAGCTAATAGAGGTGGAGGTGGGCCGAGACTCCCGAGAGCTTTGTGGATACTTTCTAGCTTCCCTTTGAGCTACCCACTCAAGGAGCTCATCCTTGATATCAGCTGGCATAGGCTGCTTGCATGCTGAAATGCCCAAGCCACTAAATTTGGCAAGGTGGGCTTTGATACGATCTGCCCCACCACCCCCTTTGTAACCACATAGGTTACATGTCCATCTCTCACTCCCACCCGATCCAAACTTCCCTTGGCTACTCACATACTTCCAACAACTTTGCTTTGGTTTAGGCATGGTGAGTCTCTCTCTCTCTCTCTCTCTCTCTCTCTCTCTCTCTCTCTCTCTCTCTCTCTCTCTCTCTCTCTCTCTCTCTCTCTCTCTCTCTCTCTCTCTCTCTCTCTCTCTCTCTCTCTCTCTCTCTCTCTCTCGGCTTAGCAGTGCTCTCGGGTGCGTTCGCTCGAAGGAAGAAGGCAAGGAAAAATGCCCTCTCCCGCGAGCCCGTTTCGGGCTCAAAGGAGGGGCAAATTTTTTTGTCTGCAACGCAACGCGTTGCGTACGTCGCAACGCAACGCCGTTGCGTTGCGAACGTTGCTGACGTTACGCAACGCGTTGCGTTGCAACTATGCACCGCACCGCATGAACTCAAAAAACTTTAGGTGCGTAGCACCGAATCTGCCTTGGTTAGCTCATGTGTGAAGTGGATGGTGGTGTGTGGGGTGCATGTTGCAGGTGTGTGTGGGGGTGTCTCCCTTGAGGGAGAGTGCGAGGTCTGTGTGGTCGGCCCCAATGGGTATAGAAGATGTCTAGGTGGCTTATCCGACTCACTTGCTAGCACCATCGGAACTTGGGGTGAAGCAAAAGATGCCCTCTTTCACCCACCCTCTTTGGTCTATACATCGATGAGATAGTGGACTTCATACGGCGGCAGGGAGGGGAGGGCATTAAATATTCTTTTATATGCTGACGATATTGTGCTTGTTTCAAAGTCTATATAAGGTCTAGAGCACCACCTGCACGGCCTAGATGACTTCTGCATACATAGAGGGCTATAAGTGAACATTGGTAAAATC
This sequence comes from Ceratopteris richardii, assembly GCA_020310875.1. Classification (NCBI taxonomy): domain Eukaryota; kingdom Viridiplantae; phylum Streptophyta; class Polypodiopsida; order Polypodiales; family Pteridaceae; genus Ceratopteris; species Ceratopteris richardii. Next base: position 50,471,951 of record CM035418.1, read on the forward strand.
AAGGTTATGATCTTCCATACATCATCATAGATGAGGAGATATAGTTCTTTCACAGCAGCAGGCAGACCCATCGAGGTAGTCAGATCATATGTCTACTTAGGACTAACATTCACAAAAGCCTATGGGGTTTTCTCCATGTCTCGGGAAGCCTGTTATCGCATCACATGTGGGTGTGCAGCACTAGCTTTGATGGAGAGACAGTGCCACCAGGCATATTTTCAAGAGCCCCGCACAAAGAGGTGGCTCTTCAACACTTTGGTTACACCAGCGCTCATGTATGGAGCATCCATATGGGGGCCGAGATTAGCTACATCAGCATGGACGACACTCCAGAGGCCACAGATTCTCATGATTACCAGACTCATCCGCAACAAACCTTCGGTACCACATGATATCATCATAATAGAGCTCGTTGCACCACCGATGCTAGTAGAGGCACTGTTGCAAACAGTATGCCTATTACACAAGATCAGGACCATGGACACAAAACGCATCACTTATCGAGCTTTCCACGCATCACATGACATGGCGCTAGCAGGTGCCACCTCCTTATGGTACGCACAGAAATGGGCCCATCATGGGTTTGGCATAGACAAACTACCACCACTGCACTACAACTGAGAGGCCCCCACCTATTCGCTCACCCTCCAGGAGAGGAATAGGGTGATTTGTCAAGAGATACGGCATACATACATACAAAGGACATGGATTAGCCCTACGTATACATTGCCACCGAAAATGCTCCACTGTCGTGAGCATTTTCTACAGATCTAAGACCAGGGCTTCATTGAGACTGCGTGCTACATGCACATATACCTACCACACGACCTTCGAGTCGTCATTGGGAAGCTTCGAGTTTCATCACATCAACTCGAGATCGAGAGGGGTCAGATCAGCGGAGTCCCTCGAGAGGAGAGGTAGTGCCCAGTTTGCCATAGAGTGATAGAGAGTGAGGAGCACTTTGTTACCGGATGCACAGCATACTCAGATCTACAAGCACAGTTACAGATAGAGGAGTCACTACAGTTGTGCATGACCACAGGAGACCAGTGGAGATTGGGACGCTTCTCATGGCACCATATGAGAGGCAACAGTAGTCGCTACAAGCCATGCATCAGACACGAATGAGTACCCAACAGACCATTACTCAATTCTTCCATCGAGATAAGCTACATCGGACAAGCCCGCCTTCTAGAGGCATAGGGCTCACGCTCCAGCAGGCAGCAACACAGAGTGGAACGCCGACCACATATCGTCGGATACCAACGACCACAACTATACAAGGAGCATATCTCACGCATCAAGATAGCCCATGGCCACATAATGGAGCACAGGCACACCACCACCACCACCACCTGGGTAGCCTTCCTTTAGGAGGCACACACCGTCGTCGATGTACCACATACTCCACCCACCTCCACCCATCATCAATAGTTAGGATATACATATTCACTCCCATCATGGGTCCCCCATGTATTAGGTGGGCATTATCTGCACAGTCAGAGCCACGTCTCCCCATGCACAACTACATTATCCACACTACCTCTCCATCACCCGGTACACTATCCTTTGGCTGTTTCTAGCCTTTTTCAGCCTACACAATTTTGTGTGGCGAGTACTTTTCCTTTTTATTTCTACACATGGGTTACTATAGTTTGTACATGGTTTTGTCTCATAGGCCAAGTTTGACCTTTGACAGACGTGCTCCAGCCCTCCCCCCCTCAGCCCACACACCGAGAGGGATGACTCTTCAGCAGGCTCAGAGTTCTCGAGCTAGGAGACGACCCCGTGCTATCGGATATCGGGCCCCGAGACTTTACCGACACCAGATTGCGGAGATCCAGGCTCGTGACCATCGAGACACGGAGGAGAGACGATTCCAGATGATGGCCGATCCCACTGCAGCCATCAGGGTGGCCCTGACTCCACCTCCACCTATGTATCACATCTTACACCCGCCCACTAGCACAGGATGGAGCTAGTTAGTCGTTTCAGATGCATTCTCATGCTTGTTGTACTACCCTTTTGCATATAGACTATCATAGATATCGCACTCCATACACCCCCCCCCCCCCCATTTTCATGGGTATCTCCACATGCATACTACTGAGATCTATACCAGCTTTACCAGTTTTTTCTCAACACTTTTATCTTTTCTGATTGACAGAAGATACACCCATGTACATCGATTTGTCTCATAGGCCGAGTTCGGCCTCCTAATATTTCTACACAGGGCTACTACACTTGTACATGGTTTTTGTCTCATAGGCCAAGTTTGGCCTCCAAAAGACATTAATATGACTTTCTTTCTTTCTCTCTCTCTCTCTCTCTCTCTCTCTCTCTCTCTCTCTCTCTCTCTCTCTCTCTCTCTCTCTCTCTCTCTCTCTCTCTCTCTCTCCCTCCCGCACAAAGGGGTGGCTCTTTGACACTTTGGTTACGCCAGTGCTCATGTATGGGGCAGCCATATGGGGACCAGGATTAGCTACATCAGTATGGACAGCATTACAGAGGCCACAGATCCTCATGATTGCCAGACTTATCCGCAGCAAGCCTTCAGTACCACATGATATCATTAGAGCAGAGCTCGCTGCACCACCGATGCTAGTTGAGGCACTATTCCAGACAGTATGCCTATTACACAGACTTCGGAGCATGGATACAGAGAGCATTGCTTATCGTGCTTTCGAGGCATCATGTGATATGGCATTAGCAGGCGACACCTCCTCATGGTATGCACAGACACGAGACTGGCTTGCCCACCATGGCTTTGACATAGACAGGCTACCACCACTACCACTACAGTACGACTCTCATGCACCCACCTACTCGCTCTCTCATCAAGAGAGGAATAGGATCATTCGTCAGGAGATATGGCATACATACATACAGAGGACATGGGTGAGCCCTAGGGGTACATTGCCACCGAAAATGCTCTACTACCGCGAGCATTTTCTACATATACCGGGCACGGGCTTCATCGAGATTCCGAGATACATGCAGACCTACCTTCCCCACCACCTACGAGTCGTCATTGGGCAGCTCCGGGTTTCATCACATCAGCTCGAGATTGAGAGGGGTCTGTCCAGGGGAGTCCCCCGTGAGGAGAGGTGGTGCCCAGTATGCCAGACAGAGGTAGAGAGTGAGGAGCATTTTGTTATCAGATGTCCAGCATACTTAGACCTACGATCACAGTTCCAGATCGAGGAGTCATTCCAGCTGTGCATTACTATGGGAGACCAGAGACGCTTGGGACGCTTTCTCACAGCAGCATACGAGAGGCGAGAGCGGTCACTACAGCCCATACATCGGCCACGGGTGAGTACCCAGCAGACCATTACGCAGTTCTTTCAGCGAGTTGAGCTACATCAGAGAGGTCCATCTATAGAGCTCACGCTACACCAGGCAGCAGCACAGAGAGCACGGCGCCGACCACGCATGGGCGGATATCGTCGACCACGACTATATCAGGAGGATATCTCACGCATCAGGATTGCCTACGACCACATGATGGAGCATAGGCGTACCACCACCCCCTGGGTTGTCTTCCTTCAAGAGGCACTCAGACCACCACCGATGTACCACATACTACACCCACCTCCACCCATCACCAGTAGCTAGGGCGTTTTACTCACATTTTGGATCCCCCCATGTATTAGGTGGCCACTATCTGCAAAGTCAGAGCCACGTCTCCCCAACCTTTTCCAGCCCTATATAGCTTTGTGTAGCGATATACTTTTTATTTCATTTTATCTTCTACACAGGGTTACTACACTTGTACATGGTTTTTGTCTCATAGGCCAAGTTTGGCCTCCAGAAGACATTAATATGACTTTCTTTCTTTCTCTCTCTCTCTCTCTCTCTCTCTCTCTCTCTCTCTCTCTCTCTCTCTCTCTCTCTCTATCTATCTATCTATCTATCTATCTATCTATCTATCTATGGAGCTAACACACATCTATAGCTCACATGTTCGAGAGGGCATCTACTCCCTTGATCCCTCCGCCCCATTGGACAACCTCACTGCCCACTTCTCCTCGGTCCTCCACACATCCGCTACCCTCAGATTCCCATACACCACCCACAGCACCGCACATTCGACACATCTGGGGCATACACCCCAGAATATATGGTACGATGAGGAGTGTAGACAGGTATACTGACACCTCAGAGCAAAAAGTATCTTGGGATCCATCATGGAGAGGGAGGCATGATGACAGATGCGAGCTCTCACACGCCGGAAGCGACGAGCTTTCGACGAGCGACAGGAGGTAGAGCTCTTTGACCTACTCATGAGTAGGGACTGCGCCACCACATGGATGGCCCTACGTGCACCATGCCCACCTACACCCATAGTAGATCCTCAGACTTGGCACACCTATGCCCAGAGGTTATATGATGTCCAAGGATCGCCTTCATTGTCGGTTCCCCCCACACTGCGTCCACTGATATCCACCCTCTTCACAGCAGGCATGGTATGACAGGCCATCCATGGGCTGCAGCATGGCTTCGATCACTTTACTTTTGGAACTATGTAACTCCCCGATTCCATTCCCCTCTTATAATTATGTGATTCCCTCCCTTTGAAACTATGCAAACCCCCATTATGGGTTTTCCTCCCCACCTACACGTGGACTCCCCAGCTTGGGAGTCCATGGGTCAAACTCCTTCTTCTTCACTCCTGGCTATAACACTCACCACCTCTCCTCTTGTTCCACCACCCATCACCTCCAAGTACATCAGATTCTCCGTTCCACCTCATCCATCCCTCCTCGCTCCCCTCATAGTCCATCCACGAAGGTCCTTCCTTCGATCACCATTGAGATGCCCCCTTTCTCCGCCATCCGCATTCCTCCCTCGACCACCATCAACACCCATCCTCCATGCATCCCTTCTATCACCACTGGCATTGCTCTCACAATTCATCACATCCACTCATGGTGCTCCTCCGTAATCCATCCATGATATCCCTCCGACTCTCACTTTCAACACCAATTTCATTGGGGCCATGCTCATGGAGGCAGAGGATGGTATACAATGAGGATCTTCCATAGTGGAGTCCTAAACATATGGAGTTTCTACATTGTGGGCCCTCCAATACCATTTTGCTTTTTTGATGGAGAAGGCTCACATATATATGCTCAAACGGATAGAGACAGAGGACCGCATTATCCAAGACATTCAAAGAAAGATGAGGAGACTCCAAGACCTAATCATCTCTACGATTTGAGAGAGAGGGAGAGGGGCCCACTCACATTCTTCGAGGAGCAATATACGGATACCTAGAGAGTCAAGACACCAATTCAAGCGGGACTTCTAACGCTCTCCATACAGGAGGGTCAGTAATTGGATGATGGGGATCAGCTTAGATGGTAGATGACTTGCTTGCATGGGATTCGCTCCCAACCCCGTTTGACAAAAGCAAGGCCGCCATTCAGACATACTTGGAGCCGTCACCACGTGTCCAGGATCATCACGCACCATATAGTGCCATTGATTTCAGGAGTTGGATACATCTTGCATTCTCTTCACCGTTCAGGAGTTAACTGCATTATTTTATTTAACATTTCCATATTGACCCTTTCACTCTTAACCACTGGCACACATGCACCTACCTTTAAACGCTACGATCATTGTACTAAAGAGTTCATAGAGTTCATCATATTTTGGCCATGTATCGTAGTAATTCCTTGATTATAGATGTACTCTTTGGGATGGAGAGTCCTAATGGCAGCCAATTTGTACAAGACAAAGTTGGGGGTTGGGGGGGGAGGGGGGAAGGGGGGAACAACACAAGATACAACTTCTCTTTTCTTCATTTTGGAAGCACTCTCCTCATCATCAGCTGGCATTTCTCTTGAAGGCACATTGGCACCATAAAAATAAGTAAATAAATAAACAAATAATGAAAAAAATATATAGAGTCTTCATTGTACTTGAAGAGGTTGGATAAGGCACGATACTCAAAGCCGAGATCACAAAAATACATACGAAGCCCCACGATGGCCTATGGAAAAGTGAACTATCATTGGAACGAGTCCTCTGTCAAACACATACACGGAATCTATTTGAAGCAAAGATATTTAAAGGATGGAAGCTAAGCAATTTGGGGTATATACATACATACATACATACATACATACATACATACATACATACATACATACATACATACATACATACATACATACATACATACATACACACACACACACACACATATATATATATATATATATATATATATATATATATATATATATATATATATATATATATATATATATATATATATATATATATATATATATATACACACATACACACACACACACACATATATATATATATATATATATATATATATATATATATATATGTATGTATGTATGTATGTATGTATGTATGTATGTATGTATGTATGTATGTATGTATGTATGTATGTATGTATGTATGTATGTATGTATGTATGTATGTATGTATGTATGTATGTATGTATGTATGTATACACACACACATGCATATATATATATATATATATATATATATATATATATATATATATATATATATATATATATATATATATATATATATATATATATATATATATATATATAAACACACATACATATATACATATACACACATATACATCTATCTATATCTATCTATCTATCTATCTATCTACACACACATATATACATATACACACATATACATCTATCTATATCTATCTATCTATCTACACACACACACACACACACACATATATATATATATATATATATATGTGTGTGTGTGTGTGTGTGTGTGTGTGTGTGTGTGTGTGTGTGTGTGTGTGTGTGTGTGTGTATGCATGCATGCATGCATGCATGTATGCATGTATGTATGTATGTATGTATGTGTGTGTATATGCATATATGTGTGTGTGTCTGTATATGTATGTATGTGTGTGTGGGTGTGTCTATATATGTATGTATGTGTGTGTGTGTCTCTCTCTCTCTCTCTCTCTCTCTCTCTCTCTCTCTCTCTCTCTCTCTCTCTCTCTCTCTCTCTCTCTCTCTCTCTCTCTCTCTCTCTCTCTCTCTCTCTCTCTCTCTCTCTCTCTGATCTGCTGCATCAGAGCTGCGCCAGACCCATCAGAGCGTCAGATCTGCTGTGTCAGTTCTGACGTGTCAGACATGTCAGGGCGTCAGATCTGTCAGAGCATTGTGTCAGAGTTATGTCAGACTGTTCCGTCAGATCTGCTGTGTCAGACCCGTCAGATCTCTGCGTCTGACCCGTCAACCCACTGCATCAGCTTTGTTTTGTCAGACCTGCTGCGTTAGAACCGCGGGCCTGTAACCTTAATTTTGCTGCATCAGACCCATCCTCCTTGTAACCCTAACTTTGCTATCTTTCTGCGGTCGAAATATGCACAGTGCAGTAGGTCATTCATAGGTGTCCAACAAAGCAGACTATTGTTATGGTGCACGAGGGAACAATGTCTTCCTCCTTCCCTTCCTAACTTCTCAAGCGCATACAAATAGAAGAGGAAAATGGCTCGATTAGAAAGAAAAGAGGTGGAAGAGATGATCTGTAAAGCTATCAGAGAAGTAAAGAAAGAGGCACACAGAGCACTAAATCAAGAAATGAGAAGGGCCTTCGAGAAGATCAAAGCTTTAGAAGAGGAAATCAAAGACACCAAAGAAGACCAAGAAATGGAGACACTGAAGGAAGGAGAACTATGGCTAAATAGGCAGCAAGATTGGGTAGAAGAAAAAAAGATCATGCAAGAACAAATCGAGGCCCTCAAAGCATCAATAGCCTCCATCAACCCGGAAGAAGGTGAACTTAGAGAACACACAAGAGAAGCGCTTAGAATGGAGCTAACTCAAGCCTTGACTGCAAGCATTGACACCAAACTCAAAGCAAACAAAGAAGGATGGGTTGAAGTAGTGAAAAAAAACATCAAAAAAGAGGCAAAAGAAGCACAAAAAGAAGAAGCTCTCATTGTACACACCACCATTGAGGAGGAGAAGATGCGACGAGCTCGACGTCTGAATGTACGAGTCACGGGTATATTAGAAAACGAAGGCTCCAACCCAGAGATGGATGGGAAGACACTATGTAAGAAGCTTGGTTACAAGGAAGAGGAGGCACTCCCATTCATCAAATGTTGGAGAGCAAGAAAAGATCTTTCAAAAAAGAGAGCTCTCATTTTGCGATTCCCCTATGAAGCAGTGAGATCCACCTTCATTCGCAAGAGAGTGGTTTTGAGGGGGCTTGAAGGCCCGCCTATTTACCTAGATGATGATCTCACACCCATGCAAGTAGCACATCGTCGTGCATGCATGCCAAGAGTACACGAGGCTCGTAGGGAGGGGAGAAAGGCTTCATACAGAGATTCATCATTGATGGCAAAGCCGTACTATAGGGATTCGCGGCCTGTGAGACAGTTGAGGAGATACATCTTGCAGTGTGGAATTGCAATGGCGATTTATGGACACATCCAGAGAGGCTTGAGGAGGTGAGCAAAGATAGAGATATTATTTTGTTGACAGAGACACATGAGAGCCCCGATAGGAGCCTACCTCGGGTGCATGGCTTCCAATGGGAGTTTATACACAGGGATTGTACACGCCACCACACTACAAGAGGATCAGGGGGAGTAGCGATACTCTTCAGAGATGGACTTCAAAGCAGGACACACATCGTCGCATGAGACTCACAGGCCAGATACCTTTGGATCAGATTACAGCTCTCACAGGAGAGGGCCATCTATATTGCACTATGCTATTTTGCACCCTCTGGCTCCCGATTCTCTGTCATGGATAAGGAGGAGGGCTCACCTTATACTTGTCTATCAGAGGAGATCACTGAGTACTCTACTCTAGGAGAAGTCTTCCTCATGGGGGACTTCAATGCCAGGACGGGTAGCGATCAGTGCGAGGCTTTTGACCCAGGGGATCCAGTCATATTACCCACTCTGGAAGAGGGATCTATGGCACGAGTTTCAGCTGATTCTACACGCACTCACCTATAGGGGAGGGCTTCCCACAGGAGTGGATGAAGAACATCATTGTACCCATTCACAAATCTGGGGATACCTTGGACCCAAGGAACTATAACACTATCATGATTGGTCACACCATGGCCAAGCTTTATGGGGCAGTGCTCGAGACAGAGCTCAGCTCATATGCAGAGATGGAAGGGCTACGAGCACGTGGTCAGGCAGGGTTCCGACGGGCTTTCTCCGCTATTGATCACATCTTCATTTTGCGTTGCCTCATTGACGGGGCAAAGATGCGAAAGAAGAGATTATATTACTGCTTTGTGGATTTCCGCAAAGCCTTCGATACTGTGCCACGGGAGAAGCTTTTTTGGAGACTCCATAGCTTGGGGATACCATCAGAGATGATTTGGGCCATCTACACACTCTATGAGCGGGTGATTGGGAGGGTTCAATGCCTGAGGGGACTATCAGAGGCCATTGCTAGCACAGTGGGTGTTAAGCAAGGCTGCCCACTCTCTCCCACTCTCTTCGGGATCTACATCGACGAGATTGAGGACTACATTCTCCGAGCCGGAGGGGAGGGTGCAGACCTTGCAGGTACACAGGTCAACATTTTATTATATGCAGATGATATTGTATTGATTTCAGAGTCACCCAAGGGGTTACAACACCACCTAGATGCCCTCCATGAGTTTTGCACACAGAGAGGCCTGACAGTAAACCTTGGCAAGACCAAGGTCATGATCTTCCACACCTCCCACATGGTGAGGAATGGAGCAGGATTCACAGTTGGCAGTGGACAGATTGAGGTGGTCACTTCCTATGTCTACCTCGGAGTCGCATTCACGAGCTTGCCTGGCCCCTTCAGCATGAGACAGGCAGCCACCGATAGACTCACACGAGGATATGCAGCCTTAGCCGAGTTAGAGCGGAGATGTCACCAGGCACACTTCCAGGAGCCCCGCACAAAGGGGTGGCTATTTGACACACTAGTGAGACAAGCTATGATGTATGCTTCGACAATTTGGGCACCAGGCCTCACAGTCACCCAGTGGAGTGCGATCGAGAGGCCACAAGTACGTATGATCTCGCGACTATTCTGCAGGAAATAGTCAGTGCCACATGACGTTATCAGGGAAGAGCTAGCTGCACCACCCATGGTAGTAGATTCACTATTCCAGACTATCTCCTTTATTCAGAGGGTGAGGGAGCTCCCTACAGAAAGACTCACACACAAAGCTTTTGAGGCATCTATACAGATATCAAAGTCGGGATATGAGAGAGCTTGCTACACTCAGGTTAGAGCGTGGTTTGATAGTCATGGACTTGATATGGATAGATTACCGCCTTTTCAGTATGACCCAGACTCACCTCACATCCACCTCTCGCGTCATGAGAGGAATCTTGTGCTCAGACAGGACCTTTGGCAGTTCTACACTAGTCACACATGGCACACACCACACATGGGATCGAGACTATCGCACTATCGAGACCAGTTCTTGGACATACTAGCGGATGGATTCATCCAGCGACCACGCTACATGGATACCTACATGCCTCATAGCTCGAGGGTAGCTATTGGCCAGTTGAGGGTCTCATCACACCGACTAGAGATTGAGATAGGCAGAGCCACAGACATTCCCAGAGAGGAGCGGCTATGCAGGATATGCAGAGTAGAGATGGAGGATGAGGAGCACTTTGTTTGCAGATGTAGCACGTATGATGACATTAGAGACAAATACGAGACACTGTTTACAGGGCAGCCCACCCTCCGAGAGATCATGGGCTCTAGAGATCAGCGACAGCTCGGGCGATTCTTACTAGAGATTCAGAGTCACAGAGATTCTCTCCTCGAGCCTACTGCAACTGCCCAGACACGAGGGAGACAGAGTCAGCTCACTGACTTCTTCATTGCACGACGTGCAGCAGCCCTCCCCCCCTTAGCTCAGACATTGAGAGGGGTGACTCTTCCGCAGGCTCAGACCTCTCGAGCTAGGAGACGACCCCGTGCTATAGGATATCGGGCCCTTAGACTTCAAGGACACCAGATTGCAGACATCCAGGCTCGTGACCATCGCACTCTGGAGGAGAGACGATCCCGGATGATGGCAGATCCCGCTGCAGCCATCAGGGCGGCCTTGACTCCACCTCCACCCATGTGCCACATCTTACACCCGCCCACTAGTACAGGATGGAGCTAGTTAGTCGTTCAGATGCATTATCATGCATTATCATGCTTGTACTACCCTTTTGCATATAGGCTATAGATATAGCACTCCATTCACCATCCCCCCCTCCCACTTTCATAGGTATCTCTACATGCATACTACAGAGAGCTATATCAGCCTTGCCAGCTTTTTTTCAGCACTTTTATCTTTTCCGATTGACAGAAGATACACCCATGTACATTGATTTGTCTCATAGACCGAGTTCAGCCTCCTAATAGACGTAAAAACACTTTCTTTCTTTCTTTCTTTCTTCTCTCTCTCTCCCTCCCTCTCTCTCTCTCTCTCTCTCTCTCTCTCTCTCTCTCTCTCTCTCTCTCTCTCTCTCTCTCTCTCTCTCTCTCTCTCTCTCTCTCTCTCTCTCTCTCTCTCTCCCTCCCAAATTATATGGGGCAATGCTAGAGACAGCGTTGAGCACCCTTGCCGAGAGGAAGGGTATCAAGGCTCCAGGACAAGTTTCAGACGAGATTACTCTACCATTGACCACATCTTCACTCTCAGATGCCTGATCGACCAGGCAAGAGTGAGGAAGAGGAGATTATACTGCTGCTTTGTGGACTTCCGCAAAGCCTTCGACACAGTTCCTAGGGAGAGACTCTTCAGACGCCTACTTGATATCGGTGCTCCAGATGAGATGATATGGGGGATCTATGCCTCATATGAGAGAGTATCTGGTAGAGTCAGATGTCCAGGAGGCTTATCTCACTCACTTGCTAGCACCATCGGAGTGAAGCAAGGGTGCCCTCTTTCACCCACCCTCTTTGGTCTATACATTGATGAGATAGCGGACTTCATACGAGAGCAAGGAGGGGAGGGTGTTGAGGTACGAGGGGCCAGTGTTCATATTCTTTTATACGCTCACGATATTGTGCTCGTTTCAGAGTTTGCCGAAGGTCTATAGCACCACCTACGTGGCCTAGACGACTTCTGCGTACATAGAGGGCTATCTGTGAACCTTGGTGAAACCAAGGTTATGATTTTTCATACGTCAGCACAGGTGAGGAGACATAGTTCTTTCACAGTAGCAGGCGGACCGATTGAGGTAGTCGATCATATATCTATCTCGGAGTCACATTCACAACAGCCTCTGGAGTTTTCTCTATGTCTCAGGCAGCCCGGGATCGCATCACACGTGGATACGCATCACTAGCCTTGATGAAGAGACAGTGCCACCAAGCACACTTTCAGGAGCCCCGCACAAAAGGTTGGCTCTTCGACACTTTGGTTACACCAGCGCTCATGTATGGGGCAGCCATATGGGGGCCGAGGTTAGCTACATCAGCATGGATAGCATTGGAGAGGCCAGAGATTCTCATGATTTCCAGACTCATCCGTAGCAAGCCTTCGATGCACATGATATCATCAGAGCAGAGCTCGTTGTACCATTGTTAGAAGATGTATTTTTTGAAGCATTTTTTATGAAAAATAATTGTAAAATACCAAAAAACTTGTAAAAATATTTATGCAACGGATGTAAAAATAAGGAAGAGTCTTCCTTATGTAGAATAGAATTTTATGTAATTTTTCTAGAATGTTTTGGAAACTCCTATATAGCATATTTTTAGAATAATAGAGGAAAGGACCAAAATTCAAGTGTGAAAAGGGACACTTGAAAATGTATATAAGACAATTTCCTCTATTATGAGGGGTTTGGTTGATTATTTGTTTACATGCTATCCAAGTGAATAGAGAGAGTTTCTTGTTGAAAATCGTGTTTTCTCCTCTTTGTGTGGTTTCATTGATTTGTTGAGTCTATTCTTTGTGTATCCATGGAGATTTGTGAGCTTCTATTGTGTAATTCTGTTGAAAGTGTATGAAAAGAGCTTAATATTGATGTGTTGAGTGAGAAATTGATGAAGAATGGTGCTGGAGATGAAAATCGTATGTTTTCACAGAATCGCGATTGTCACATCTGTATGGTACAGGTAACATTTTTGAGTTTTGACTTCATAATTGTGTTCTGCTGAGAAAATAGCATGTATTAGACACCAAGATTGTGGAAAATGGTGGAGATTTGCTCAAGATATTCCAAACCCTAGAAATTCCTCTTCATTTTCACCATTCTCAGAAATCAAGCCATTATTCTCTTATTTCTTGGATTCTATCGTCTAGAAGGGGCTGTGGTCTCTTGAATACTTCCAGGATTGACAAAATAAAGATGTATTGTTAATTCTTTATGCTAAATGATTGGAGAGGACAACTCCAAAGGTCAATAACAAACATTTTTTGGCGCCGTTACCGGGGAGTATATCAAAAGCTTCATTGAAGTTGGACCTTGCTGGATCTTCTATTGTTGATGGTAATGAACACATGGAAAAGGTAATACTCTTTAATCAAGAAATGTGAACATGAAAAGGTAGATGTCTTTGTTTGTCTTTTGGGAAAAGAAAGCAATAGATCATCTTTTGAGAATTGGAAGTGCTGAAATTTTTGTAAATTGATAATTGCTCATCTCATTTTTTTGAAGTAAAGTGCAGGTGTGTGAAAAATTTGAATCAAGAAAGCTGAAGATAAGGTAACATGTGTCTATTCTTGTATTTTTAGAATGCTTTTTGACTAAGTACTAGGCAAAATTGTTGGTCTTGGGAAGATAACATGGTTGCATTAAGGAAAAGTCAAGTAAAGTAGCTAGATGCAAGTAGATAAGATCCATTTGTTTACCAAGTCAAAGCATTAATCTTGAAAAAAATTGATTTGCATCTTGAAGAAAAAATGTTTATCTTTGCAAAAATTGATACTTGCATTTCCTAGCACATTTTTCTTTGGGAAGTTTTCTCATGAACTGTTTTGATAGCCAAAAGCATAAGATAGTATAACCAATCAAAGAACACAGGATCAATAGATCCACAAACAACAAACCCTAAGTGAAGTGTTTACCTTAACTTAGGGCAAAATACTAAAAAAAAATTCATAAAATTCACTAAAACAATCAAACAAATTTCTTTTTTCCTTGGGAAGATGGACTGAAGTTTTGTTGACAAGTGTGGAAGAGACCAGGTGGTAAGAAAGCAGAAAATTTGCCAAAAACTAAAAAATCAGAAAAAACACGATTCTCTGCACAGGATCGCGATTTTCTGGATAATTTTGTGATTTTGATGTAAAATTGTCATTGACAGTTGAACTAGAATTGGTAAAGGGGATTAAAAGGAGACAAGAGAAAAGAATACTCAAAATTGCAAAAAATAGAAAATACAGAAGAATCACGATTCTCTACACAAAATCGCGATTTTCTGTAAGAGAATAATTTTTGGGGAAATTTGAGTATAATTGGGTTTTTTGGAGACAACTATAAGAGATTTCATTTACATTGAGAAAGTAAGAAAGTTAAATTCCAAAGACTCAGTGAAGATTGAGTATTAAGTGAGAGAGGTGGAAAAATACAAAAACGCGACTTTCACCAAGAGCTAATGAGAGTGACTAATCATGAAAGAATGAACAATTGAGAATTAAAACCATAAAGTGGTTGAAAAATGAAATTGGACAAGTGACAAAGTGAAAATTAGTGGAAACTGCACAAAATCGCGATTTTGTGAACACTATAAAAGTTTGGAATTTCAGAGAAAAGTCATTTTTTGAGTGAGAGAGAATGAGAGCAGGATCAGAATCGCGATCTTCTGCAGAGCAAAGTTTTTTGAGATTTCTGGGACAAAGCAAGCAAGGTAAGGAGCCATGACCTGAATTTCTTTGTTTTTTCTTTACATTCACATGGTCATTAAGCACAAATAAGCACAAAAACAAGCAAAAACACCAAAAACACGGAATCGCGATTTTTTTGATTTCTAAATTTTGTGAGAAAAATTGATAGACTTTACAAAACCCTTTTATTGCATGTCAAAAAATAGTTAAGGCGATTTTATAGAAGAAATAAAAATTTGAAAATCAACACTTGAAAAATTTTCAAAAAAAATTAATAGAATCGCGATTCTGAAGTCAGACACAAAATCGCGATTTCCAGAACACGATTTTCATAAGAAAATCGTGTTATTTACAATTGTGAGCAATCACGATTGTCTGGGAACAAAATCGTGAAAAAACACGATTTTGACCACAAAATCGTGGAAAACACGATTTTGGACACAAAATCGTGATAAACACGATTTTGATCAGAAAATCGTGGAAAACACGATTTTGACAAGAAAATCGTGGAAAAACACGATTTTGACAAGAAAATCGTGGAAAACACGATTTTGACAAGAAAATCGTGAAAAACACGATTTTGGACACAAAATCGTGATAAACACGATTTTGATCAGGCAATCGTGGAAAACACGATTTTGACAAGAAAATCGTGAAAACACGATTTCGACAAGAAAATCGTGGAAAACACGATTTTGAACACAAAATCGTGATAAAAACGATTTTGATCAGGCAATCGTGGAAAACACGATTTTGGACACAAAATCGTGGAAAATAGGATTTTGAGTACAGAATCGTGATAAACACGATTTTGAGCACTGAATCGTGGAAAACACGATTTTGGACACAAAATCGTGAAAAACACGATTGTGATTAGAAAATCGTCAAACATGGAAAATTTAAATGAA
Source organism: Ceratopteris richardii (assembly GCA_020310875.1). Taxonomy (NCBI): domain Eukaryota; kingdom Viridiplantae; phylum Streptophyta; class Polypodiopsida; order Polypodiales; family Pteridaceae; genus Ceratopteris; species Ceratopteris richardii. Next base: position 50,487,712 of record CM035418.1, read on the forward strand.
ACAAATGAGCCCATTGAAACTGGGGATTATAGAAATATCCTCAAATACATGTATACAAATAGGTTTGGAACCTATGTCTATCAAGATGGAATGCATAGGTTTCTCATTAGATTGAGAAACTTAGAAGTTCCCCTGAACATAACACTAGTAGCTCAACTCAAAGATGGTAGGTATGAGGATAGGCAAGGATGTTCATACATCTTCTCCCAAGACCCAGAAAATTCAAATGACTCAAGGCAATGTGCTGACAAAGGACATTGGGAACATAACCTAAGACAATCAGACTTACCAAGACCACATGAAAACTACACTAGTACTGAGCAACAACAAGGGAGGAGAACACATGCTTCCCCAAATCCTTTTGAAAAGGAACCAGAAGGATTTAATGAATTTTCACTAAGGAGAAGACATCATTGGCAACATCAGGGTAGAATGCTTAGACCATATCAAGTAGCCAAATGCATGAAAAATCAATATGAAGGATATTCTGATCCTCATGCTCATGCTGCAGAGTTTAGGCAATTAATTAGAGCTGAAGAGGTAGAAGATTACAAAGTCCAATTTGAAGCATTTGGTCTAACCCTAACACGACCTGCATTATCTTGGTTCATCCCTTTGAGAAAGGAAATGTACCTATATATTGAATCCTTCCTAGAAGCCTTCATTGGGGAATTCTCAAAGACTGGAATAAAACATAGCACAGCCACTCTCCACTCTGATACATAGCTTTAAACAACAAAAAGATGAAAATGTCAGAGAGGCAGCCAGGAGATTTAAGCAATACATTGACAGATGTCCCAGAGAAGAAGTACCTTCCATAGCAAGACAAGTATCCCTATTCATAGAAGGATTAAGAAGTGCTCAATTAAGAACCCTAGTGTACTATAGGAGATGCCTTGACCTAGGAGCTTGTGTAAAAGAAGCAATAGATTTGGAAGATAACAGAGGCAAAGATCTGTTAGCATTTGATCAACCTAGATCAAATGAAGATAAAATCCCACCAGCAGAAGAATTGGCTCAAGCCATTGCTAAAGCCCTAGAGGTAAGCACCAAAACCAATTTGATTAACTCTAGGATAAACACAAATAAAAAATGCTACAATTGTGGAGAAAGTCATTTGGTACAACAATGCCCATATCAAAAGCCACCACATTTGCAAGATAGGAAAACACTCAAATATTGTACACTAGAGAAGAAATGGACAAATCATACCAGGGAGGAATGCTTCAATAATAAACAACCCATAAAGGAGAGAGATTATGGGAGCCAAAGAGAATCAGGGTATATTGAGCAACCAAGACCTGTGCTTGGGCAACAACCTCCTATACCGACAAATGTGGTACCAATTAAATACACACCAATAGAAGAGGGAAACTCAAGAACAAAGTCACCATACAAGGAAGATTATCAATGGAATGAAGGATATCAAGAAGAATGGGAAGGTTATGAATTAAGAGAACTAGAATTACAAGCCCTAGACTTGGGAAATGGGAGAATTGAGATGGATACTGCCACTTTCATGTATATAACCAATAATTATATGTCCAATCAAAAACCTCAATTCAAAGGGGGACCAAAGATAACTTGTTATAGGTGTGGGGGAAAACATTTCATTAGAGACTGTCCACAACCTCCTACGTTAAGAATAGAGGGAGCTTATTGCAAGGATTGTGGCAAGGAACATTTGATAAAGGATTGTTCAAAAAATCCTCAAAAACAACAAAACACACCTAATAACATACCACTAAAAGTGGTCAACATCATGGAACAAGAAGAATTGAATGACATTGACCAAGTGAATGTAAATGCTATAACAAGGTCACAAACTAAACAACAAGGAACAACTAAGGAACAAAATGAAGGGTCAGTCTCAAAGGTGAAGAAAAATAGACAAAAAGGGAAATGGGAAAGGAAAAAAAGAATGGGTAAAAATTTGGAAGAAGAAAATAGTGAACAATCAAACAGTACTCCACCTCAGAAAACACAAACCCAGTCGGAAATAGGGAATTCACAAAGTCTAGACACTCTAATAAAAGCATACAAGGGAAGAATTCAAGAGGGACCAAGCCCTACAGACCATGGGATGGCTTATCCTATGCCAGACTTAGAACATGAAAGGATGCAAAAGTGTAAACAAATCATACAGGAAGTACAACTCAAAATGGGGGAAGTAGGCAATTCTCCAAAAATAGTTGAGGAATCTGAGACAACAAAAACAAGAGGAAACATTAACAAGGAAGAAAACCCACAAGTAACATTCCAGGTCAATATAGATAAACAATGCACAATTCTATATCACACCACGTTGGAAGATTTAATGAAACAAAATCCTCACTTACAAAACAAAATGAAAAAATGGGAAACAACACCGGAAAATCTTCACCCACAACTGCACGAATTGGAGGAATTATGGTATATTCCCATTGATAAGATAGGAGGATATTGTGAAGGAGAAGAGGGAAACTCAACCCTAAAAATACGATTTGGTAAAAACCAGGCCAAAGCTATTCTAGATAGTGGATCTGGAGTGGCCATCATGACCAAACAAACTTGGGAAAAATGGGGAAAAAGTGAATTATTACCCACCAAAATGAGATTGCAACTTGCAGATGGACACATAGAAAAACCCCTAGGAATATGGGAAAAAGTAATTGTGGACAGAATAGAGATTGAACATACCTTTGCCATAGTTGAATTCCCACAATCCACTTCATATGAAATTATCCTAGGAAGACCATTTATGAGACAAATGCAAATTGTGCAAGATTGGGGTAATGATTGCTTATACCTTCAGAGCAAAGGAAGAATAACCAGAGTAAATCTAAGAAATGGGCACTACTGTGACATATCTCCTCAAGAATGGTATAAAATACATCAAAATCAAGATTTAAGTGAAGAATCAGAGATGGAAGACCAGGATGAAATTGAATCATCAATATGGAAGTGCAATATGATAAGAAACCTCACCAATAGAAAAAGGAGATTGAGAAGAGAAGACTGTGTGGAAGGAAGGAAGTTACAAGATGAGAACTATGTACCACAACAATTTAAAGATGAAGAATTTGAGCCCTATGGGTGGAACCAAATCTTGGCAACCATGGATCTGGCCATTGATGAATATGTAGGAGTGGAATTTTAAAATGAAGAAGGGTATGATGTCTTTCACATTGGAATACAAATGATACAAGTATCAAAAACAGAAGAAGAACAGAAAGGAGAAATGATATTAGAAAAAGGGAAAACACAATTTTTGGAAGAAGTAAAAGCTGAAGATGCTATTAAAGATAAAATCTAAGACAAGTATAAGAAAAACAAACACAAGAAAATAGAAGAAAATCAGGAGGAGGAGAAGAAGAAAAAGGAAATAAACAAAGATCAACAGTTTGATGTACCAACAAATTTCAAGACTTATGAAGTAGAAAACAGACTACTTCTCAAGATGAAACCAAAGAGGGAAAAGAAGAAAGGGGAGGCTTATGATAATGAAGAACAAACTAAAAAAGTCATGATCACTCAAGAAGAGGGAGAAGAAAGACATATTGTAGTGGCTAATGACATGAAAACTCAAGAAGAGGAAGCACTAAGAAACTTGGCAAGAAACTATAGGGATGTGTTTGCTTATAGCTACAAGGATTTGAAAGGTATTGATCCTAAAATCTGTGAGCATAAGATTCCTATTACACCTGAGGCAAAACCTAGCAAACAGAGACATTACACATTCAATGATAAATACTATGCTAAAATAAAGGAAGAAATTGACAAGCTATTAGCTGCCAATTTCATCTATGAGATTGAGTATACAGAATGGATATCTCCTATAGTTGTACCAAAAAAGAATGGGAAACTTAGGGTATGCATTAACTTGAAAAAGGTAAATGCAGCAACTATAAGAGATAATTATCCACTGCCTATAACAGATCATCTTCTAGAAAGAGTTGCAGGGAAGGAGGTTTATAGTTTTTTAGATGGTTTTTCAGGATACAATCAGGTACCTATAGCATTGGAAGACCAACATAAAACTGCCTTTTCCACAGAATGGGGAATTTATGCTTTTAGGGTTATGCCCTTTGGGTTAACCAATGCTCCAGCAACTTTTCAGAGGTTGATGTGTCATATCTTCAAAGAGTTCCTGAGGAATGTAATGGAAATTTATGTAGATGATCTTTGTACTTTTTCACTAAAAAGACAAGATCACTTGCAGGATTTAGAAATTATATTCAGGAAATGCAGAACCTATAGAGTATGTTTAAATCCAGATAAGTGTGTATTCTTTGTAAGACAAGGAAGAATGTTAGGTCACATAGTCTCTAAAAATGGAATTTCAACTGATGAGAAAAAAATAAAGGCCATAATAGAACTTCCAAGCCTTTGAAACTCTAAAAACTTGTTTGGTAACAGCCCCAATTCTGAAAACACCTCAATGGGATAAAATTTTTCATGTCCATGTGGATGCTTCAAATTATGCTTTAGGATGTGTGTTAGCACAACCAATAGAAGGAAGCAAGTTAGACTTTCCAGTGGCTTATGCTAGTAGGCAATTGAATCTAGCAGAAAAAAATTACACAACCACTGAGAGAGAAGGATTGGGCATGATATTTGCTGTAAAGAAATATAGACATTACCTTTTGGCCAACAAGTTTAAGTTCTTTGTAGACCATCAAGCTTTACTATATTTGGTAAATAAACCTTGTCACACTGGTAGAATAGTCAGATGGTTTCTTTTTACTCATGGAATTTGAGTTTGAAGTGGTAGTCAGACAAGGGAAAACACACTTGAGAGCATATCATTTATCTAGAATTCAATCTAAAGAACCCAGTTCACCTTTAGATGACGACCTGCCAGACACTTATTTGTTCAAAGTAGAGAGTGTTCCTGAGTGGGCCATGACTTTAGTACCATTATTAACCATGGGACCTTGCAGAACAGTTGGGAACAATGCACACTTAGTATTACAAAGCAGGAACTTTATGTTACTAGCTGGGCATTTGTATCATCTCAACCACACAGGCATATTGGAATATTGTACTCCTGAAGAAGAGCAACACGAATATCTGAAGAGAGCTCATTGTTGGAACCCTTGCACTCATGCTTCCAGGGTAGTCACCCTAAGTAATCTCAATAGGATGGGAGTACATTGGCCTAATAAGATTCAAGATGTAACTAAATACATTGCTAATTGCAGGAAGTGCCAATTATTGCAAGATTCAGAATTCATAACTCTATATTGGTTCCAGAAAAATCCAGATTGGAGTGAGAATATCATTGAGGAATTGAAAAGGAAGAAGAAAGGAAAACAAGTGATAACCGGTGCAGATTCCAAAAATCTACAAGTAGTCTCTGAAGAATATCAATTGATAGGAGAACAGTTGTATAAGAGAGGAATGGATGGATACTTAAGAATTTGTGTTCCTGAGAATAAATATCTGGAAATGTTGGAAATGGCACATTCTGGAGTAGCAGGAGGACACTTCTCAAGTGGCAGAACTGCTAAACTCATTTTATATTCTGGCTTTTGGTGGCCAACCCTATTTCCTGATGCAAGAACCTATGTAAAAAGATGTGATGTCTGTCAGAGGGTGAGTCAACCAAATAAAAGAGATAATATGCGATTAGTTCCATTAATTTCAGCAAGAGCCTTTAGTAAATGGGGGTTGGATTTCATTGGACCTATACATCCTCCAGCAAAACAATCCCATGCTGAATACATCATAGTGGCTACAGACTACCTGACAAAGTGGGCTGAGGCCAAAGCCACAAGAAGGAATGATGCTCATACTACTGCCAGATTCCTGTATGAAAATATTATCACCAGATTTGGACTTCCAATTGAATTGGTAAGTGATAGGGGGACCCATTTTGTAAACCAAATCATAGAAAACATCACTGAATATTTCCTGATAAATTAGTAAACACAAACAAGAATGATTGGGATTTACAACTTAATCATGTCCTATGGGCTTATAGAGTGGCTTATAAAACTGCAATAGGAAACACACCATTCAATCTAGTATATGGACAAAATGCAGTTCTACCTATGGAATTCCTTATTCCAACATTAAAAGTAGGTAGTCACTACAATTGGACTGGACATGAACTATCAGAGAGAGTAATAGAATTGGAAAAATTGGGAGCTTCTAGACTCCAAGCCATTATGAGTATATATGTGGACAAGAAAAGGCAAAAAGCTTATCATGATGTTCACATAAAAGAAAAAGATCTACATGAAGGAGATCTAGTTTTGGCTTACACAATCAAAGAACATCAGAAAAAGTTCCGGAAAAAGGACATGGACCATATATTATACATCAGATAAGCAACAGTGGAGCCATTCAACTAGCTAACATAGACAGAGAAATCATGCCAAACTTCATAAGTGGATGTAGAGTCAAGAGGTATGACTGCCCATTAACTATTGATGAATGGAGAAGGTTGCAACAAGCTCAAAATAGGAAAAAAGAAGAGGAAGACATTAGAAAAGAGGCTCAACAGGAAGCAAAGGAAAGGATAAGAAAAACCAAAGATCTTAGGGAAGTCTGTTTGTGTGAAACTCCTCTAAAACTAAAAGAATATTTGCCTGTGATGACAATGGATTTTCAAAATAAAAAAATTAGGGTTTTGATAGATTCTGGAGCACAAGTGAATTTGATTAGTTCAGCTTTGGTAAGTAAATTTAACATAAAAAGAACTAAAAGCAGAACCTTTATCAAAACTTTGGAAGGTCAAATAGTACAAAGCATGTCTTCACTGTCTATTAAAGTTAAGTTCAATGAAGAATATATGAAAATAGACTGTGAAGAATGGCCAGAGCATTTGATGTCTGAAAATTTGATTTTAGGTCAACCATGGCTCCAACAAGGTAAAGTGATTGTGGATTTTGAAAAAATGAAGCTTAAATTAAAAATAAATGACAAAAGGTTTTTAATATTTTTATTGAGTAATGAAGAACAAAAAATTCAATCAGATGTTCATGATATACACTTGGAAGGATTTACTTTTGCATTTGAAGATACACAGACATTACCAATACAAATGTTAAATGATCAAGCTTCATGTAATCAAAATCAGCAAAAGATTGGAAGAACAAAGAAGGGTGGAGAGATAGGAAGAAGGTGGCAATCATGGTATTGTCTAAAGAATCAAAACATCATAACAAGAAGCATATGGAATCAAACTCTACAGGAGGTCCGCTCATCAAAACAGAAATCCAGGACAAAATGGATATGGAGACCAAAAAATCCTACAAAATGCTTATCAGAAGGAAATGGATGTTTGCCTGAAACCAGGACAACTAGAGTTAAAAAGTATTGGGTCAAAAAATCAGAGTTGTTTCAATGGAAAAAACATCATCCATATTTGATCTGTATTTAGAAAATCATAACACATTGGAAATTATGACAAAAATATTTTACCTTATTCTTTTTTCTAAAAAGAGAATTAGGAGGGGAAGAAAAAAAATTATTATTAAAAAAAAAAAAAGAGAAAAAAAAGAGAGAAAAAATAAAAGAAAAAAATATATATAAGAAAAAACAGAAGGAATCATTGTTATTTAAAAAAAAAAAAAAAAGAGAGAAAAATTGAGAAAAATTGTTTATTTTCTTTTCTTTTTTACAAAATTATATAGCCTAAAGCAAGATCTAGGTAGAAGGGTAGTAGATTTCTATTTATTTTGTATTAATTTTTCTTTCATTGATAAACGTTTTGTTTTTCTCCAAAAGAGTTGTTGGGAAAAGGGAGTGCACTAGTATCTTGCTACACCTGTAATGATCACTTTAATTGAGTCTTTTTGAAGAAACAGAATTTATTTTGAATTTTATTTTCATTCTTATGTCATGACATCTCAAAATAAAAATTACTTTTTGATTTCTTATGACTCATGTGGGTGGAGTTTTTCTTTGTGTATTATATTTTCCTCAAAATGGTGAATGCAAAGGAGTTATCAATTCATGACTTCAAGGCAGAATCAATCACCCTATCAAGAGGACATTGGTTCCTAGACACTGAAGCCGTGGAAGAGCAGGTGAACCTGGAATCTGATGAGGAACTAGAGATTCCAGAGGCAGAGAAGGTGGTGAAGGAGCTCAAACAAACCCTAAGCATTATTGGACAGCATATATTCACAGTGGGAGTAGGTGGATACAAATATACCATGCTGTGTCAAGAATTTTACAAATTTCAAAGGGTTGCGGTCAATCAGAAAAGATGGAAGGCAGTTGGTATACCCAAATTATTGGAAGAGCCCATCTTCTTCATTGATTTTGAAAGAGTGGCACAAGTAATGAGTAGTCTGTTGGAAATAGGAAAAGGGAATGATGCTTATTTCCAGTGCAAAGTCAAGAACAAAGATAATCAGGAGGTGGTTATCACTATAAAAGCAGAGCATGTCAGAGCAGCTTTACAATTCTACCCTATGGGAACCAAGCTTGACCCCAGCTTTGTAAAGAAGAATAAGGAAACCTATACAGGGTACTCTAAATTCACTGACTTCAAAGGAAGAGAGAATGAAGAATATGCCACAAGGATGTTCTTACAATATTTCTGCTTCCCAAAGTTACCAAGTTATACCATGCCACATAAATCTATTACACTGCTGATGTTTAACAACAAGGATAGAACTAAGCCCTTTGGAGTAATGGATGTGACACCATACATCCATGAACAGCTGAAAGAAGCAGCAAAACACTGGAACAAAAAAAATTCATGAATGGAGCCCAGTTTTTAACCAGGATCATTTATCATGTATTGGGAATGGAAGATCAGTTGAAACTGGCTCCAAAGGCACAATATTTTAGAAGTCTTATGTCAGGGATCAAGAGTCCTCCCAGGAAAATGACTGTGAGAGAAATAAAAGGACAAACCAGCCTGAGGGGAGCAGGGATGAAAAGAAAGGTAATATCCGAGGAAGTGGTTCCTGTAAAGAAAAGAAGATTGGACCCAAGAAAGGTTGAATTAGAGCTGGATGAAGCTACAAAAGAAGAACATGAAGCTGCACAGAAGCAGGTTCAATCCTCTAGTGATCCTCATCCACCCCAAACAAGCAAAGAACAGTTATACACTTATCTAACTCAAGGAGATAACAAACGAGCAATGTATGAGGCACAATATCAAAAGATGCTTCTTGGAGGTAGAGCATTATGAAGCACTTCATGATCAGATGATGAAAGCCGAAACAGAAGAGGTATTTGTTAAAAAGGAAGTAGAGCTATTAGCATACTTCAAAGAACTGCAAGGATCTCCAGAAACCAGAACCACAATTGTAGTAAAAAAGAAGGTTCAGAGGAAACCAGTGCAAAAGAAGAAGTTGACCAAGAAGGAGAAGGGAAAATCGGTAGTTGAAACTGTAACTATAAAGGAGGCAGAAGAAGTAATAGTAAGAGAACAGCAGAAGGAATTTACTGCTAAAGAAGAGTCAAAAGTGGAAAAACCAAGAATGGGAGGATGTTCACATTTTTCCTCAGACTCTGAAAGTGCCATTGAAAGTTTCTTATTAAAAAGCCTGAATTTTTCAGTTCCAAGTACCCCTAATGTGGTTACACAGGCCACTGAGAAACAGAAAACACATGAAGATTTGAGAAAGAAGTCTCAGGAGAAGCAGATTCAAGAAGAGGCAGTTAAGCAAATCAGTCTTGAAGAAGAAAGAAGGATGCGGAAAGGTAAAGCAGTAATGACAGAAGAGGAAAGTAAAGTAAGAGAGGAATTCAGTTGTGGGCTCGTGCCTACAGGAATAAAATCAATATGGACAAAACCCTCACAAACTTATTTTAAATTAGATGAGAGCATAGCAGAAATAGTAAAAGAAGCACAGAAAAGAAGTCCAGCCATAAAACAGAAAGGTGCATATCAAGTTCAGGAAGCAGAGGAAATAGAAGTGAAAAAGAATGTTCAAGAAGTTACAGAAGGAGTGGTAGAAAAGGAGATTATCCAAAGCATAAAAGATGTACTTCATGATTTGAAGAATAATGAAGAATTTACAACCAACAAAAATCAAGGACAAGAAGAAGAAATGGATCTTATGGACATTGATGAGCAGGAAGAAGGGCAGAAACAGCAGACAAGCCATGATCAGATAAAATTCAGTGAACTGAGTCAATTTTAATTCAGGAAACCCCAATCCAGGTAAAAGAAGCACAGCTTTCTGCAAAAGAACAACCAGAATTGGAGAATAACAAAGTAGAAGAAGTAAAGGGAGATGAAGATAGATCAAGACAAGAGAACCAGGATAATCAGACATTGGAACATGAAGATGTTGCAGATCAAGAAACACTGAAAATTCATCAAAGCAATGAAGGACAACAGGCTAAGGTTATAGAATATGAAGAAGAAGAGGAAGAGGAGAATGAGTGCAAAGAAGACAAACAAATAGAAGTTAAACAAATGGAAATGGAAGTGGGGTTGGAAAGAATACCCAAGAATATAAGATCTGCTTGCCAGATTATTATGAGCAACATTGAGCAGTTTAGACCTTCAAGCAGGAATAAGATCATTTCAGGAATGGTAGCAGAGTCTGAATTTGAGAAAGGCAGTATGATCATTAAGGAGCACAAAAGGGAAAAGGAACAAATGTCATAACAATTGAGGAAGGTGCAAGAGAAAAATAAGGAGTTTACAAACAGAATAATTGCTTTGGAGGAGTTAGAAGTACAGAAACAAAATAGAATTCAATATCTAGAAGAAAAGAGTGTAAAACTAACAGAGCAGAATAATAAACTGGAAATGGAGTTGAGAAAAATTGAAGGAAGATATAGGACTTTGCAGACCTCTTATCAAATTTTAACTAAAGCAAATGAGGAGATAAATAGGCTATTATTGGAAGAAGGTCAGTTAAAGGATGAAAGCAAGACTGCTCAGATGACAGAGGAAGAAAAGGAAGAATTGCACAAGGAGATTAAGAGATTACAAATAGAATTGAAAGAAGCCAAGGAACTAGAGAAGCAAGCTAGTACACATGCAGCTACATCAATGAGAGGATATAACAAGTTGCACATGGATATGGAAAAAGAAAGGAGTGATTGGCAGTCAAGGATGGAAAAGGAAAAAAATGAATGGATAAAAGAAGAGAGTTATGAGCAATACAGAACGGAAGTCTGATGGTGACAATAGAAGAATTACAGAAAAAGTTGGAAAAGCCACAAGTTCAGGAAGAAACACATATAGAGACTACATATACAGAAGAATATGAAGTAGGAAATGATGATGGAGAAAAGTAAGTCTATCAAAGAAAGAAAAAGTGAAGAAAGCAATCAGGACATCAGAGCAGGAAAGTCTTTTGTCAGGAGCCAAAAGGTTTAGGAGGGGAAGGATGTTAGAAGATGTATTTTTTGAAACATTTTTTATGAAAAATAATTGTAAAATACCAAAAAACTTGTAAAAATATTTACGCAGCTCATGTAAAAATAAGGAAGAGTCTTCCTTATGTAGAATAGAATTTTATGTAATTTTTCTAGAATTTTTGGAAACTCCTAGATAGCATATTTTTAGAATAATAGAGGAAAGGACCAAAATTCAAGTGTGAAAAGGGACACTTAAAAATGTATATAAGACAATTTCCTCTATTATGAGGGGGTTTCCTGCAGAAAATCGTGTTTTCTCCTCTTTGTGTGGTTTCATTGATTTGTTGAGTCTATTCTTTGTGTATCCATGGAGATTTGTGAGCTTCTATTGTGTAATTCTGTTGAAAGTGTATGAAGAGAGCTGAATATTGATGTGTTGAGTGAGAAATTGATGAAGAATGGTGTTGGAGATGAAAATCGTCTGTTTTCACAGGATCGCGATTGTCACCTCTGTATGGTACAGGTAACATTTTTGAGTTTTGACTTCATAATTGTGTTCTGCTGAGAAAATAGCATGTATTAGACACCAAGATTGTGGAAAATGGTGGAGATTTGCTCAAGATATTCCAAACCCTAGAAATTCCTCTTCATTTTCACCATTCTCAGAAAT
>CM035418.1:50504649-50517149 GCA_020310875.1 Ceratopteris richardii
CCGGGGACCCGTCCCCGGGACACCCTAGGCTCCGTCCCCGTCCCGGGGACACCACCGTCCCCGGGACCCGTCCCCGTCCCCTGGTGACTTTGACACACACACACACATATATATATATATATATATATATATATATATATATATATATATATATATATATATATATATATATATATATATATATATATATATATATATATATATATATATATATATACACATATGTGTGTACATACATGCATACATACATACATACATACTCACATGTATGTATGTATGTATGTATGTATGTATGTATGTATGTATGTATGTGTGTGTGTGTGTATATATATATATATATATATATATATATATATATATATATATATATATATATGTATGTATGTATGTATGTATGTATGTATGTATGTATGTATGTATGTATGTATGTATGTATGTATGTATATGTATGTATGTATGTATGTATGTATTAATGTATGTATGTATGTATGTATCTGTGTGTGTGTCCATATATATATATATATATATATATATATATATATATATATATATATATATACACACACACATAAACATACATACATACATACATACATACATACATATATATATATATATATATATTCCACAAATCCTTGGACACTAAAATATTCGTCATCATAAAACTCCACATAGGATAGTTAGACATTCCATCAAGTTTATCCTCTTGTTATAATCTATCACTATAATCTCCCATCTTGGGAGCAAGTATGTATTTTTGAAATAAGCTTTGATACAAATGTTGGAAGTAGATAGACCCAACTCTTTTCGGTAATTCAACCTGTTTTTGGACACGCATAGCCCTTAAACAAAAGTGTGAACAAGTGAATTCATGTGCGATTATAAAATCCTGAAAATGTTCCATTACATTTCAGATATTATTACCTAGATAATCACCTAAATAATCTCTAAATGTGAAATAAGAAACGTGATGATCGTCACTGCCTCTGAGATCACAACTTTACCAAAAGCACCTCACCAGAGGATATTCTTTGGTATAAAAGCATTCTAGTTCATGAAACACTATCATTTACTATGCCAGAACCTCGATGCCTCGGAAGTGAAGAAGCTCTGATCTCTCTTCACACTATTCCCCATCTTTGTATATCAAACTGAAGTAATTGTACTTTGATCATGGAAATGTGCTACGTAACTCCTCTGCGGAATCCCTCACGTCTTTTGAGACTAGCAACTTCGTCCTGTATTAGCGCTGGAATGCATAGATGGCCCTTCCCTTTAAACCTTGACAGCACAAGTGCAAGATATATACACACTACCAGCCATTGTCATTCGAAGATGAGAATATTTTTTTCTTTTTTTTAATGAAATGCTTCGGCGATATGGAACAATGCCACTTGTATGGATAGATTTTGTAGATAAGGTAGCAACTATCCTGCAACGGGAACAGTAGCCCTTTGCCACCGGCACAACAAACTAGACGTATAATTGTCTTCTTTGCAAGACCATGATGTTTTCAACAGTAGTAAATACAAGCATCAAAGATTAGACCCGATGCTGCCCCATCGAGAATTATCAAAAATTTCCTGAACTAACATGTTCAAAGGTGAGAATGAATATTTGGTGGTGCATAGCTAGAAGGCGTAAGCCAGTTCGCGCTTACATTACCCGCTGAAGCACGGAGGCACGAAGCAGAATGACGAGGATGCGTGTAGCTGGGAAACCTTACGCCACGTGAAAATGTAATGGGCGGCTGCTTGAGTGCTTGCCATGCGATGCAGACTGCTCTGGTGCTGGCGGGCATAGCCATCCTGTGGATTACATTTCCATGTTATTCCAAAACATTTTTAGTTCTGTCATGGGGAAAGAACTACGCGGGCTCCCCTTCCTTGACTTTTTACGACTTTCGGGAGAAATGTTAACATTCAAGAGCAATGAGTCCCTAGAAAACGTGGTCCATTAGAGTGTAAAGCATGGTTTGATTACCACCGTGAGGCTCCCATACCTATTTGATCCTACTTTAGGGTGGGTGGATTCAAATGAGAGGCATTCATATTGTGAATTCAAAAAAGAGTTACTTCCACATGTGGTTTCAAATAGCACAATTGCAACCACATGGGAAATATAACCTAAGATGAGCTTTTCTTGCATGGTTTCTTCTTTGATAGAGACTCTATAATTCCAATCACGCTTAACGAGAGGTTTTTCATGACCTAATTTGAGGTATAGTATGATGCTTCACACCCACCACAATAAGGAAGAGTGCATGAAGACCACGTGAATCCCATCCAAAATGTTCTTCAATAGATTGATAATCTTATACATCGATCTTGTATGTCCTTGCCAGAGAAACTAATCTTCTTCCTCCATGGTTGCTCACGAATTGAAACGGCTATTCGTTTGGAAGAAGAGCCAACATCCTTTCTTTGTCTTGGTCTTGGATACTTTCCATTAACAATATTCCACAAATCCTTGGACACTAAAAGATTCATCATCATAAAACTCCACATAGTATAGTTAGACATTCCATCATATGGAAGTTTCAGTCTATGTGCTTTGTATATGAGTGTATACTAGCAAAGACTCATGTAATAACACTTTCCTCTGATGTAGATAGCTGCAAAACACCTTGGTATAGCAATAAGATAGTGAAGAGCAGTAAATCATAGCAGGAGCAGCTCCACAATAGGTTCACACTAAGAGTGTGTGAAGAAGAGGTTGAAAGTGTAATAAAGTAAGTTTATGATATAGGGATTAAGCCGGTTCAGACGGATCTAAAATCGGACACTATTTGGTCATCAGTGTGTCTGACGAAAGATCTCAAGTTTAGAGTTTCTAGGACAAGTGATCCACTTAGCTTAGTGGTTAAGTCTCAAGGATGTGAAGGAGGAGGTCTTGGATTCAATTCCCATGGGGAACATGGGAAGAGTATTTTGCCCAAAGAGATCTAGAGCCTTTTAGAAGTATCCACTTGAGTTAACTTGAGTTAATTGGGACACTTGGCGCACATGCAGTTACATGGCCGACACATGGCTAGCTAGTATCCACCTGCCCAAGAAGGAAGTCCCCTAGAGAGAGCTATATATAGAGGCATTTGGTTGGGAGGAAAGTCATCTCTCTAGCATGTGGTGGTCGTTCTTTTGCATTGGTATCAGAGCTCTAGGCAACCTTCCATGGAGACCTTGTGGAGAATCATCATTTTCTTCTTAAGTTCTCATGGAGACCTCCATCATCTTCATTACTTCGCCCATGGCTAATAAGTCTCGCGACCCTGCGTCCAAGGTATGAGTGTAGTATATTGAAGCAAAAGTATGCTCATTCATGCAATATTTATATATAGCCGTCGACGAGTTTAGAACCCGCAACCCAGTAGCTCTGTCAACGACGTGTCGTCCAACACAGCAAGATGTTCATGATAAAATTTTACATGCAAGACCAATATTGAAGGATATAAAACTTCCTCTTCTCGGTGACAGCGAACGCTATAAGCAAAAGATGCTGGTTCTTCCAAGATCGATGGGGCTCGAACGGGAGACCTAATGAAGGAGATCCGTCCTCTTAATCAAGAGAGCAGGTCGTTTCCATTTTTATTTCCTCCGCTCATTATACAGTACTGTATTTCAGAAGCTTGCAAAAAAAAATCAGGCGGAAGCAGGCTCACAAAAGGTGGCTAGCCGGGGTCGAGCTTGAGACTTCTGAGGTCGTGAAGTTTGAAACGGCGATAGTACGCACGTCGCTCACGTCCGGATCAGCTACTCCAACCAAAAGTCTGCTAAATCGCAAAGTAAGTAAAGCAAAAGAAGAAAATCGCTTGTGTAGAGCGCTGCCAGGATTTGGACCAGTGACCTCTCTCAAAGGTCATACTGATATAAACCTCGAAGCTAGCCTGGCTGCTCGTCATCAATACCGCTCGGTTGTTATAATTGTAAGCTGTTGGCGGCGCCCCAGATTTTACACATCTATATTTCGTGCTCTGCAGGTACCTCTCCTATAACAGGCGCTGATGGGGATCGATCCGAGCACTTGTTTTGAACGGATCAAACACCTCAACCATTATAGTGGCAAGATGATGTGATGATTTCTTATTGATGAAGCTAAGTGAGCCGATCCATTCTTGTCCATTTGTCCTCTAAAGAATTTTTGTATCTTGAGTTCTTTGCTTCATCTCAAACCAAGTTCAAGTGAAGCATTATCCAAAGGCAAAGGAAAGGCCATGGCAAGCATAGACCGAGGAAGGCTTCATTTATTGAAAAGGAGAGTACATGAGGAAGATCGTGTTTTCGATTTTCATTTCTTTTCGATCGACAAAAGAAATCTCTTTTCAAGGTCTTGGAGAGAGGTGAGCATGGCTATGAAGGTTGGCTCTTCACGAGAATCAGAGGATGTACGAAGCTATGATCAAAGCTAAGTATTTTCCAGTTTCTATTTGGCCTTAATGCTTGATTTATCTTGTTTTCATTATTCTACACTTAATCCTAGATGCACATTAAAATGGCCAAGATTTCAATCGATTAAGTCTAGATTAGGATAATGAAAAAATCCACTTCTTATTCCAAGCATTAGTTTGCATTAAGGAAAGACTTGGTTTAAAAAAGAATCCTTGTGCATCAAAGAATGTATTTTGGTAGTTTAATTCCAGATTTCCTTTCCATTGAGTAAGCTTTTTATTGCACCACAAGGATATGTTTTTATATCATAGTGCATTAGGACAAAGAAAGGATATACATGCATCAAGATTGCATGATATATATTCTTAGTACATGGAAAAGTCATGCATCAAGCTCATGCATGATTGTTGTATTATTTTTTGGGCATGCAAAGAACATGCATGCATACGCATGTGAGCATATGGATTTGCTTGTAGGCACATGCATTTGCATGATAGAACGGGATGTTGTTTGCAAGTAGATATGAAAATGTACTCTCTTAGTATTTAGCTTACTTTATAAAGCTCACAGCTTGACATTAGGGAAGACAGAGGACTAGTTGCAAACACATGCGGTTCTAGTTTGCAACTAAAGTAATTAATCGATTCCTTCCCAAGTTGATACTCCGTTATCAAAAATAAATACTTAATGACAATTAAGTATATTTGATATCTTACTAGGTATAAGTAGGCACTAGGAGAAAGTTAAGCATTAAATTTTCTTGATGACCAAGAAAATTTAATTACTTGCAAACTTTTTACAATGTATGATGACTCTAAGTCTCGGATGTACTTAGGGAGTCATGAAGATAAGCTTATAATGATTACTCTAAGTATAGGTGATATTTAGAAGTCATGCGGATAAGCTTTAGTTGATTAGTTACGTAATTTATGTAACTTCTCAGACATCCCAAGATTGGATGATAACTTCAGCTATGTTTCCAAGTTCCATGAGCACTCTTTGACTCCATGGAACTCAACAACCAAATCGATTTGTGTTTCATTGATGTTTTGCATCTCTGGTAATGATGCATAGGGCCATGAAAACATGGAAACTTTGGAAGCACTCTTCTATTTAGAAGATTTCAGAAGTTCTAAGAAGTTTCTTTGTGGTTTCAAGATTCGTATCTCACGATAAAACCTCGATAAGTGACTTCTAGGAATTGAGATATTTCCTAAAAGAGAAACACTAAAATGAAATAGCCCAGCCTTCTATTCCATACATGAGATTATTCTCCTACCATGTTCGAGATGAATTTATTTTTGGGAAGGCAGACATTCCAAGTAGAGGATCTTAGTTGATTCATGAACTCTTCCCAAAATACACATAAATTCATAATATATAATAGGACCAAGGAATGAAGATGTTCTAATAAAAGGTGTATAAAGAGATATGCCACTGAGAAAAAACGATAGCTTAGACCTCTTATTAAGCACATCTTTCCAAAAACAGACATACCCATCAATTGGGATAGAAATTGATGGATTGGATAGATAAGAGCAAAACATCTACTAGTTACGGATGTTTTGTCAAAAGATGAAGAAGGCAAAATCTCTTTAAGATATAGATGTTTCAAAATATAAAGTATGCTTGGTTTTGTTTAAGCTAATTCGAGCTTAAAGAAGAAACCCAAGTCAAATTAATTTTTGGGAATCAAGATATTTTCTAAAAGATCTGTCAAAGTAATCTTTAGGAATTAAGCTACTTCCTAAAAGTTAAACCAATAAAGGAAATAGCCTAGTTAACTATTTCCTTAGTTAAAAAGGAATATCTTTTGGACAAGCAATAAAGCCTTAAGTCTTGTTCTTGTTCAATAGTCAATATTTCTTTTAGAGAGAAGATTCAGTAAAACTAAGGATTTCAAGATGAATCATTGGACTGAAAAAAAAAGCAAAAGATTCCAAGATGAATCATTGGCTTAGTGTTACTGATTTCCTTGACAGGAATCTAAAGTTCTTGAAAGAAAAATCTCCCTAGATGTGAGACTAGAATCTTTCAAGAAAAGTCTAATAGCAAGTAGTTCCCAGTAATTCCCAAACCACTAGTATTGATAATTAAGTCCAAATATTGATATAACCTAAAGGAATATCAAAGATTCTTAGCTTTGGAATCTGAGAGGCATCAGTGTTCGATTGCCTGGACTTAAGTTGGGGAAAGATCTCTAAAAAAAACTCCCGTGGGTAAGCAAAGAAGCTTTTTGATAGTCTTCATAAGAAAAGGTTGCACACACTGAGTCACTATGTGGACAAGTTACAACAACGAAGATGGCTTCTTTTTTGAGAAATTAAACATGTCTTTTGTATTGGTCCTTCTTATAAGCATTCATGGATTGTAATACAAGGCAAATTTGGAGATTTCCTTCAGCGATGTTAGTCTTTGGATTTTAGAGAGGGGGTAGATTGAGCAAATTGGAAACTCAATAATATTAAAAAATGGCTCAATGTTGCAATTGCAACCTACTGCAAATTACAATGTTCTTCTTCTAGACTTGGATTACATGGCTACATGTAATGTGCACTTGAAATTGGACAAGGAATTCTGCTGGTGAAAGCAAAGATGTATTGCTATTTGGAAGAAACATTTCCGTCTCCACCATCATAGGAGTTTTATGTAGGCATGTTGCACATGCATTGCAATATCCTTGTCAATGGTGTGGCTTGCAAAACAAAACTGTTGATATATTTAGGTAGTGATGTGTGTGAACACTCTAGGACTGTCGAGGCACTTTTTTCCCTCTTTAGGAGGTTTTTTTCCCTTGGCTTGTATATACGCCTATTGCCCTAACGGGCTACTAATCTTTGTACATTATAGTGGGAATACATTAAGCATTGTGTATTATGCTCCAAGCTTCTTCTTCTTCTTTTTGTTGTTTGCGTGCTTCCGCAGACGTCTAACTCCAACAATTGGTATCAAAGCAGGTCGTCGCTTCATCTAGGGCATTGTCTACACCTCTCCGGTTGCAGTCTCAGAATCGCATGAAATTTTGTAAGCATACTCAGGGTGTTTTGGAGATCAAAACGACTTCGCTTTGTGGTGCCGAAATCACGATCTGAGCTCGTTTTGGCCTCTGACCACACTATTGTAGCGCTGGTGTAGGCTATTTTGTCTTTTTGTGCCAAAGGCATATACCAATTTTGATTCGCTAATATAAGTGTCTCAAAGTCTACTATAGGTTTAGCAAAATTTGTCGGGGCAGTTTTGTTCAACTTTTTGAGATACAGTCAATTTTTTGCATCAAGGTATTTTAGTCACCGGCCATGGCTGAAAGTAGTGATGTATTCCGTATGTTGGTTGTTGAGGATAAGTTGGATGGTACCAACTACCCATTATGGGCTTATATGATGCATCATGTATTGGTCACAAAAGGACTATGGAATATTGTGTAGGGTGTTGAAAGACGTCCTATTACACCTGCGAATACAGACACTGCAAATACAAGTGGTAGAGCTGCTGGAGATGGTGTCGAAGATGATGATATTCTACAGATTCCTATTCGTGCTGTTGTTTTTGTTGCACCTACTATAGAGCAAATTTGTTGGGATGGCAGAGATGCTCAGGCACATGCATTGATAGCTTTTTCTGTCAAACGTGTCATTATTCCTCACATTCGTTCTTGCAAAACAGCTAAGGATGCTTGGGATACACTTACCACATTGTACCAGGCTAGAAATGAGGCTTGCTTATCCCTGAAAACAATCGGAGAGTGAGCACATGAATGAAGGTGATTCTATGGACAGTTTTCTCACAAAGATCAAGGATTTGAAAGATCAGTTGATTTCTGCTGATGAAGTCATACTAGATAGCTCACTTGTGTAGACTGTTCTGAATGGTCTTCCTGACTCATATCAGAGTTTTGCTTCTACCCTTCGTTTGATGATGAAAGGCAATCCAAATGCCTTGTCATTTGAGGAGTTAGTCTCTGGTCTGTTGCAAGAAGACCAGTTTAGGCAAAACAAGTCTATTATGCGTGTTGCAGATCAAGCTTTCCTGGCTAGTCAGAAGGGCAAAGATAAATGGAGCTCTTCTACTAGTAAGCAAAAATCTGCGAATGCTGACATTCGAAGAAGGAAGACAAAGATGAGAAGAAATAAGAAAAGCAGAAATTGTTTTGCAAATACTGTAAAGCAAATGATCATGTCATCAAGAGTTGTCCAAAACTGGTTGCTAAAGAAGCAAAGAAGAAAGAGGCTGGAATGGTTGTCGCAGAGGCCTCTACACAGAAAACAGAGTCTGGTAGTCTTGTGCAGAATGAAGAATGGGCGTCTACTATTGTTTGCAGTTTTGACCCATCTTCTCATGAGCAATGCATGTCTGTAGTAGACTCAGATGTTTGGTACTTTGATAGTGGGGTGACCAACCAAATTACCTCGCAGTGCAGTTTCTTCTCTTCACTCGAGCCTTCCCCTACAGGGAATACTATTATATGCACCAACAACTCAACCTATCTTGTTATGGGAGTTGGTAAGATCATTTTGACTACTGGTGATGGTAGTTCTTTCACTTTGTCAGATGCTTTGTTTGTGCCAGGGATCAAGAAAAATATGTTATCAGTTTCTGCATTAGCTAAGATTGGCTTGGTTGTGAAATTTATTGATGACAGATATACAATTCATGATCTGTTAAATGGCGACATCAATATTGCTTCTGGCATTTTATGTCATGGGATGTATAAGCTCATAGACTATGAAAGATCTGTAAATCATTTGGCATGTACAGTACATGATTCTCAGGCTATGTCAGATGCAAAGCTTTGGCATGCACACTTTGGTCATCTGAATTTTGCTAGTTTGTTACGCTTGCAAAAATCTGAAATGGTGTCCTCTTTGCCCAAACTTAAGGTGCCTGGTAAACATGTATGTGAAGGCTGTATTTTGGGCAAAATGTAGCATTCTTCCTTTCCAAAAGATGGTTCAGTTCGGGCTACTAAGAAATTGCATCTTGTACATAGTTCGTGGACCTATGCAAATACCTTCTTTTGGGAACTATCTTTACTTTGTGACTTTCATCGATGATTTTTCCAGGCATGCATGGGAATATCCATTGAAGGCAAAGTCTGAAGTGTTTATGTGCTTCAAACAATTTCTGGTTTTGGTTGAAAATTTGTCAGCATGTAAAATGGGCACCCTCCGTTGAGATCGAGGGAGGGAATATATGTCTTTTGACTTTAATGCATTTATGGCTGAACATAGGATAAAACATCAGTGTACAGTGTCGTATACACCTCAACAGAATGGAGTTGTTGAACGAAAGAACAATTCACTCATGGAGATGGCGAGGTGTATGGTCAAGAGTTAGGCTTTACCACATAGTTTCTAGCTTGAGGTTGTTATGTGTGACATTCTAGTTAGCTATGATATTGTTTTTGTCGAAGATGTTGTTCAGCCATTGTTGTCATGTACTAAGGAGACATCTGTTAGCCCCAAAGACATGTATGATACTTTGTTGCCTCTTTTTACAGGCGGATAGTCTAGTGCTGGTCCTAATGAGGCGAATTCTTAGTCTTTGTAGGTTTCATGTGATGATGCAGATCATTCCATTTCTGATGCAAATTTACATGATGCACTTGTTGATGAGAGAGCTAATATTGAGAAGGCAAAAACTATGCCAAAGTGGCTGGTGGAGACCTTGCGTGACAGCAAATTAGATGCACCTCTATCATATCGTACTTGGTCAGGCTCTCATAGTGCCTCTTTTGCATCAATTTGCTATGCTATGGCTGCCTCTAGTCTCTGTGATGAGACTTAACCTGCTTCGTTTGATGAAGCACAAAATTCTGAACATTGGATGGCTGCAATGTAATCTGAATATGATGCTATCATGAAAAATGGTACCTCGTCTTTATGTGACTTGCCTCTTGGCAAGAAGGCCATTGGCACAAGCTCAAACATAAACCTGATGGAACAATTGACATGTATAAATCTAGGCTTATTGCAAAGGGTTATGCGCGAGAAAGAGGCATTGATTTTGATGAAACCTTTGCTCCTACTTGCCGAATGACCACTGTTCGTAGCATCTGTGCACTTGTAGCTCATCATGGTTGGAATGTACATCAGTTGGACATTAAAACAACATTTCTGAATCGTGACTTGCATGAAGAAGTGTATGTTTTTCAGCCTTGTGGCTTTATGCAGAAAGGGCATGAAAACCAGGTGTGCAAGATAAAAAAGGCATTCTATGGTTTAAAGCAAGCACCACATGCTTGGTATCAAAAGATACATGCCTATCTCATTGCACATGGTTTTCAGAATAGTCCAGCTGAAAGCACATATGTACAAATGCATACACGCACACGCATATACACACATAGACACACACACATACTCATAGACACACACACATACACACACACATAGACACACACACATACACACATAGACACACACATACACACACATACATACATAGACACATTCACACTTACACACACACACACAAACACACATCCACACACACATACACATGCATACACACATATATACACATACACACATATATGCACACATACACACATACACACATAGATACACACACATATACACACACATAGAGAGACGTACACGTATATGCATACACACACGTAGAGAGACATACACACACATACACATACATGCATACATATGCATACATAATGCATATGCATATGCATACATACATACTTACATGCGTACACACACATGCATACATAGTGCACATGCATATGCATACATACATGCTTACATGCATACACACACATACACACACATACACACACATACACACACATACACACACATACACATACACACACACACACATGCACACACACATACACACACATGCACACAAACACACACATATATGCATACACACACATAGAGAGAAATACACACACATACACATACATGCATACACATGCATACATAATGCATATGCATATGCATACATACATACTTACATGCATACACACACATACACACACATATGCATATATAATGCACATGCATATGCATATATACATGCATACACATACACACATACACACATAGACACATACACACATAGACACATATATACACAGATTTACTCACACATACACATGCATACACACACATACACACATAGACACATACACACATACACACACATAGATACATAGACACATAGACATATACACACATAATGCATATACATATGCATACATACATACTTACATGCATACACACACATACACACACATATGCATATATAATGCACATGCATATGCATACATAATGCACATGCATATGCATACATACATGCATACACATACACACATAGACACATACACACACATAGACTCATACACACACATAAACACATACACACACATAGACACATACACACACATATACAGATTTACACACACACATACACATGCATACACACATAGACACATAGACACACACACACATACACACATAGACACATACACACACATACACACAAATTTACACACACACATACACATCCATACACACACACATATATACACACATAGACACACACATACACACACACATACACAAATTTAACACACACATACACATGCATACACACACATCTATACACACATAGACACACACATACACACATAGACACACACATACACACATAGACACACACACACATACACACATAGACACATACATAGACACATACACACTTACACACACACACACAAACACACATCCATACACATTTCCACACACACATACACATGCATACACACATATATATACACATACATACGTATATGCACACATAGACACACACATAGACACATAGATACACACACATAGACACATAGACACATACACATATGCATACACACAGATTTACACACGCACATATATACACACATAGATACACACATACACACATAGATGCACATACATACACGCATAGACACACACACACACATATACACACACACATAGACACATACACACTTACACACACACACACACATCCAGACATATTTACACACATACAGACACATGCATACAGACACATATATATAGATACACATGTATTTGCACACATAGACACACATACACA
>CM035418.1:50522149-50584649 GCA_020310875.1 Ceratopteris richardii
TAAAAAATATAAACTTTTTTCTACCTATTTGAATGAACAAAATGATATTTCGTAGATACCAACAACAGTTCCCATGTAACCAAGTTCGCCATCTATAATGTTCATGTCTTTTGAGCTAGCACGTGATAGTTGCTTGAAAGAAGCAACAATACTAGAATCCTCTGTTTTACGTAAAGAATTAATGGAATTGATTCTAATATGATGTCCAAAAGCCCACATGTTAGTGAACATTCGAGCCTGCAAAAGAAATTAAATTAGTAAGGAGAAACTAATATACGTATATGAAAAAAAATATTATTAAAATAAAATTACCTTTCGTTCACAACCTATCATTAACTCCCTCTACTCATCTGAGATTTCTTCATTATTTGCATTGGCACGTTGCAAACGACTATATAGCCAATCCATGAAAGAAGATATATTTGTAATCTCATTATGATCGAGATTACGTCTATATCTTTTGTTTCTCCGTCTTTTACTTTGGAGATTTTGAAGTTCATGTTCGTAATCGTTAAGGAATGATTCCATGCATTCACTATTATATGCTACAAAAGTAGAAACATCATTTTTTTCTTGAAATACAAATAAAAAGGGAACTCCCTTACCTTATAATACCTCATCTGTTATTTTTTAAGAAGACTCGTTGGTCCATGCACGTGGAGCTTCTTCATGAACTCTTTCAAGGTACTCACTAACATAGTACATGCACTCTTCAAGCATCTAACCCTTTGCCATGGATCCTTCTGGTTTCGCTCTTTGTTGCACATAACCTTTTAATATTCCCATAAATCGCTCGACCCAAAACATCCACCGAGTGTTGACAACACATGCAATCTCTATTTTATGTTTAAAGATTACTTTTTATTCATGCTCCTCAAATGTGCAATTTTATGTTTAATCTTCATGCTCCTCAAATGTGCAATTAGTTATGATGTTTTATATTTTCATGACTATTTTACGGTGACTATTTTCACGCTACTCAAATGTGCAATTTTCATGCTCCTCAAATGTGCAATTTTCATGCTCCTCAAATGTGCAATTTTATGTTTAATTTTTACGCTCCTTTTATATTTAATTTTATGTTTAAAGTTTATTTTTTATTCATTTATGGAATATTAATGATTTTTATTCATGTGTGTAGATTCCAATGTATGATGTTGATGATATTCTTCCACACCATTCATAATTGCCAGTAAGACCTCATTTATCAGAAGCTTCTATGAGAAGGCTACACAAAAGTGATCTTGTGGATTATGCAAGGTTGAAAGACCTATATTCAAAAGAAGATAAAGTACAAGATTTGTGCAACAATGATGAAGATGTTGGCATGGTATATTTTATTGAGGATTGGTATCAAAATGACATTAGCATTGATATTTCAAAAAAAATGAGAAATATATTCGAGAGGAATGTATAAATCATGTATATGAAGGAAGTCGTTTGACACAACTAAGTGCGAGCTTACTTATTCTCAATCTTCAAAATTGTTTTGGATGGAGTAATGTATCTATTTCGACACTATTGAGGTATAATTTTTAATTTTCTATCTATTTATACATATACATGCATAAATATATATATATATATATATATATATATATATATATATATATATATATATATATATATATATATATATATATATATATATATATATACATACATATAAATACATGCATACATAGACATGCACATATCTATACATGAATGTATACACACATATAAACATACACACATATATATGCACATACACATGTTATGAGAGTAAAGTCAAATTATACATACCTGTATCGAATGAAGATATTTTGTCCGCGCAAACTTTAGAATCTTCCTGACACATTTGCTTCTCCTATTCTAGTCGACCTAATACCTACATTGCTAACTCTTTTATGAACTTTGCATAAAAATATTAAGTATGAGTTTGCTATGGATGTATTAAGCCGTTTGAAAAATAGGAGAAGTAAATTTACCTCAAAGATTTTGAAGTATGGAAAAATAATTTTAAAGGATGGGTGGACACAAAGTGTCCATTCAGTGCAGGTTTTTGTTTTTACCTTAGCTACAGTAAGAACAAAAACTTGCATTGAATGAACAATTTATGTCCGCCCATCCTTTAAAACTATTCATCCATCTTCCAAAATCGTCGAGAGAAATTTGCTTGTCTTATTTTTCAAATGACCTAATACCTCCATAGTTAATTGATACCTAATCCTTGTAAACATATATGTAAGTCTTAGTTAGCAAGGCACGTAATAGATTGACTATAAAATGGGAGACAACCAAATGATTCAGTGATATGGAAGTCTTCAAACCACAATAAACAAAAAAAAAAAAATCAAATATACACTGCTACACATGCATACATACATATACATACACATTCATACATACATACACATACATACATACATACATACATACATACATACATACATACACACATACATACATACATACATATATATACATACATACACATATATATATGCATACACATATGCATATGTATATATACATACATATACACATATAAAACACATATACACACATACATACATATACACATACACACGTATACACATGCACATGCATATACACATCCACATACATATACACATAAGCATACACATATAAATTATATGCATATATACACACTCACACACACACACATATATATATTTATTTATTTTTAGTAATATGTCTTTTTTCATGAACTTACAGGTTATTATATGAAAAGTTTTTACCAAGTCAGAATATTCTTCCTACCTCACATGATGAAAGGAAGAAGATAATCAACAATTTTGATATAAATTATCAATGTATACATGCATGTCCTAACGATTGTATTTTATATAGAGGTGAATATGCAGACTCTTTGACATGTCCAAAATGTCAATCTTCTCAATATAAGGACGTAGAAGGTAAAATCCCAAAAAAGGTATTGAGACATTTTCCATTGGCTCCACGGATTAGACATATGTTTCAAAGCCTCGAATTATCAAAGCTTTTGATAACGGGGACATGATCATAAAAGTACTGATGGAATAATCAGAATTCCTCATGATAGTGTTGCTTTTTAGCATACATGGCCTGAATATCTTTTAGTCGAAGAAGATGCTACCATAATGAATAACCAATATTCCTGAATATATGCATAGGATCAAGAAGATGACATACTTTTAACTCTCAATGTTTTGATCAAATCTCCCTCCACAGTGTAACGTTTTGAGCAACTAAGCACTCATTCTTTAAGTTGAAAGGTAAGATACTTGTGGCTAAAAGCATTTGAATAAATGGGGTCTACTTTGGGAGAACCATGCATTAGAAGTTGCAGGTGTCAAAGTCGACTACACAGAAGAGCAGTTTAAGACATAGGTAGATTGTTTGGAGGAAATCTCAAGATCTAATTAGTCTTTTGGAAAGATTTAACTTGGAGAAGGTGTGAAAAATTTACTTTGTATAAATTTTCATTCAAAACTTTACTCATTTGATCAATCAATGAGTGAATTAAATGCAGCAAACTTTTCAGAGTAATCAATTTCTTCTCAGTTAGTTCAAAGTTTGATAATTTGGTATTGCTCTTCCAAAATTGGTTGAGGTTTTGAGTTTTTCTTGATAAAGAGGTGCTCTAACATCAAGGATAACTTGTTCTTTTGGAGACTAACACTCTCCGTCATGAATAACATCTTCCACAAAAACAACATCATGGCTAACTAGAATGCGTTTAGTCTGTGGATGATACAAACGATAGCCTTTGCTTTCAGAACTGTACCCAACAAAAATACATTTTACTGCTTTATCATCCAATTTTCAACAATGTTGTTCAGACACTAATGCATATACCAGACAACCAAAAACACGTAGATGAGAAATAGATATCTTACGACCATGCCAAGCCTCATATGGAGTGATAGACTGCAGCGCTTTAGTGGGACACCTATTAAGTACATATGCTGCACACATGACAACCTGAAGCCTAAAACTATGTGGTAAAGCCTGACTCTTGACCAGGCACCTCCCCATCTCCATGAGTGACTTGTTCTTTTGTTCAGCAGCCCCATTTTTTTGAGGTGTATATGGAACTATACACTGATGTTTTATCCCACGTTCAGCTAGAAATGCATTAAAGTTAGAAGACATATATTCCCCCCCTCGATCAGAATGGAGGATGCCCATTTTACATGATGATAGGTTTTCAACCGAAACCAGAAACTTTTTGAAGCATATAAACACTTCAGACTTTCTCTTCAATGGATATACCCATGCATTAAAGTTACAAGACATATATTCCCCCCCTCGATCAGAATGGAGGATGCCCATTTTACATGAAAGTCACGAAGTAAAGATGGTTCCCAAAAGAAGGTGTCTCCATAGGACCACAACCATCACTATGTACAAGCTAAAATTTCTGAGTAGCACAAACTGAACCATCTTTTGGAAAGGAGGAACACTGCATTTTTCCCAAAATATAGCCTTCACAAACATGTTTTCCGGGTGCCTCAAGTTTGGGCAAAGAGGACACCATATCATATTTCTATAGGTGTAGCAAACTAGCAAAATTCAGATGACCAAAGTGTGCATGCCAAAGCTTTGCATCTGACATAGCCTGAGAATCATGTATTGCACATGCCAAATCATTTATAGATCTTTCATAGTCTATGAGCTTATACAACCCACTACATAAAATGCCAAAAGCAATAATGACATCACCATTTGACATATCATGAATTGTACATCTGTCATCAACAAATTTCACAACCAAGCCAATCTTGGCTAATGCAGAAACTAATAATATATTTTTCTTGATTCCAGGCACAAATAAAGCATCTGACAAAATGAAAGAACTACCATCAGTAGTAGTCAAAATGATCTTACCAATTCCCATAATAGGATAAGAGGAGTTGTTGGTGCATGTAATAATATTCCCTGTAGGGGCAGACTTGAGTGAATAGAAGAAACTGCGCTACAAGGTAATATGTTTGCTCGCCCCACTATCAAAGTACCAAACATCTAAGTCTACTGCAGCCATGCACTACTCATGAGAAGATGGGTCAAAATTGCAAACAGTAATAAACACCCATTCTTCTTCCAGCACAAGATTAACAAACTCTGTTTTCGGTGTAGAGGCCTCTGCAACAACCATTTTGGCCTCTTTCTTCTTTGCCTCTTTAACAACCAGTTTTGGAAAGCTCTTAATGACATGATCATTTTCTTTACAGTATTTGCAAAACAACTTCTACTTTTCTAATTTCTTATCATCTTTGTCTTCCTTCTTTGAATGTGCAGCATTTGTAGATTTCTGCTTACTAGTAGAAGAGCTCCATTTACCTTTGCCCTTCTGACTAACCAGGAAAGCTTGATCTGCAACATGCATGATGGACCTGTTCTGCCTAGACTAATCTTCTTGCAACAGAACAAAGACTAACTCTTTAAATGGCAAGGCATTTGGATTGCCTTTCATCATCAAACAAAGAGTAGAAGAAAAACTCTGATATGAGTCTGGAAGACCATTCAGAACGGTCTGCACAAGTGAGATATTTGGTATAACTTCACCAACACAAATCAACTGTTCTTTCAAATCCTTGATCTTTGTGAGAAAAATGTCCATAGAATCACCTTCATTCATGTGCTCACTCTCCAATTGTTTTCAGAGATAAGCAACACGAGCTTCATTTCTAACCTGGTACAATGTGATAAGTGTATCCCAAACATCCTTAGCTATTCTACAAGAGTGAATGTGAGGAATAATGGCACGTTTGACAGACAAAGCTATCAATGCATGTGCCTGAGCATCTCTGCCATCCCAATGAATTTGTTTTGTAGTGGGTGCAACATAAACAACAACACAAACAGGAATCTATAGAATATCATCATCTTTGACACCATCTCCATTAGCTCCAGCACCTATATTTGTAGTACCTATATTCGCAGGTGTAAGAGGACGTCTTTCAACACCCTACACAATATTCCATAGTCCTTTTGGTACCAATACATGAGGCATCATATAAGCCCACAATGGGTAATTCGTACCATCCAACTTATCCTCAACAACCAACATACGAAATACATCACTGCTTTCATCCATGGCCACTGAACAAAATATCTTAATACAAAAAAATGAGTGTATCTGAAAAAGTTGAACATAAATACCTAAACGAGTTCTACTAGACCTATAGCAGACTTCGAGATGCTTATACTGGCAAACCGAAACTAATATATATCTTTGGCACAAAAAGAATAGCCTGCAAAAGCACTGTGATGGTATGTTCGGAGGCCGAAATGAGCTCAGATCGCGATTTTCGCAATCTGTGATACCAATTGTTGGAGTTAGATGTCTGCGGAAGCACACAAACAACACAAGGAAGAAGAAGAAGAAGCTTCAAGCACAACACACAATACGGAATGTATTACCACTAGAATGTACAAAGATAAGTAGCCCATTAGGGCAATATACGTATATACAAGCCGGGGGAAAAAACCTCCTAAAGAGGGAAAAAAGTACCCTAACGATCCTAGAGCGTTCACACACATCACTATAAAATATATCAATAGAAACTTGATTTATATCTGATCATCACTATCTAATCGTCAATATGATCAAATCATCCCAAACTAGGAAAATGATTTCTCTAGTAAATAACTTTCATAGAATCTATCAGTAATACTCTCGCACTCCCAAAGATAATGAAGACCCATAATGTGAGCCTACTAAATACACTCAAAACACGGTAAGTAGATGTTTGCACACCTGTAGCCCACGAGGCTAAGCATCTAGCTCACCTCATACCTACTATGTATGAAACATGACCTGACGTGACCTAATGCATATCAAATATAGCAATATGTACTCTATAAGTTACTTCTTACTACCATGGCCTATGCACAATTCCTATATGCAAACCTTGTATTTTTGCTTCGTGGCCACTTGCCTATGGACATTCCTTATTAGCCATCACATACAGAGTGATTGCCTCAACTACCCCTCTCTTGTCTAATATTAAGAAGATCATATGAATGACCTCAAAACCATAAACAAATTATAGTCTTGATGACTTCTCTCCCATACCATCTGTCCTATGTAAGAAAAAATAATAACACAACGGAATATACTAGTAGATAAAGTTGAGAGAAAAAATGCAGACAAAGATAGATGCAAATTGAGAGATAGAGAAATCAAATTCTCAGATTGGTAAGCGTAATGTAATTACAAGGATGGTATTGTCCACCCATGCACTCCCAATGTGGCGCTTAGATGGCAATCTAGATAGATGCTAGATGAAGGGCTTACTAGTGTGCAATGCTTTGTAAAGCTCAACTTGGGCCATGCTTATATAGCTTTTACAAGGGGACTCGGTATAGATAAACATAGCTGAGAGATACACAATAGTCGGAAAAATATACAATCTGACAATATCTCCACAACTAGAAGTCCCCCCATTAAGGTTATATGGGGAAATTGCTATACCACAAGGTTTTATTTTCACCTTGAGTGGAAACCCAATGGACAAAAAGTTTATGCCCTACCTAACCTAATGGATAAGCTCACATAGATCATCTATAACCATCAATGGGCACACATAGACCTCATCTAACTTAGAACTTAGGGTTCACAAATATCCGAGCTCTCACAATGGCTTCTCCTCATAATGGGGGCCTTACAACTTAGAGCATCATGGATCATTTTTGGTCACGTGAGGGTGGAGTATTGAGCATATCTAACATCCTACACCTACAAAGTTTGATGTCCCATACCATCAAACTTTATACCCCACATAGATACGTGTATGAGGTTAAAGTCAAACACTTCTCTCAACATTATAAGAAAAAACAAGTAAGTAATCATAACCATAACTAATAAATAAGAAGTGTTCCTAAAGTGTTTCCTTACCTCCAATGAAAGGAGCGAGTCATTCATATGACTCTATTATTCATAACTATCTACAGCATCAACTCATTTGCAGTTGAGAAATAAGAAATGGTTTGACAAATCAAATGAAATTGAGTTGTGAAGAATGGGGCTTGTGTTGGGAAAGATGGATGGACACCTCAAGAAATGAGTTGGTACTGCTAATACCTGCTTTGTACCTACCCTATTTTACTTTAGAGTTGTATTGTAGGCCCCTTTAGCTTTCCAACGACACTAAATAAGTGCCTATGTACTTTGGAGATGATGCTTCAACCAATTTAATCAAAACAGATAAGTTTACAACTCGCTAGTGACCAAAAAGTTGCTATTTTGGTCTTGACACCTACTGGATGTTTTGCTTAGTACTCACAATATAGTGGTAATTAGAAAAATTCCTTCTAAGGGTATCTAATTAGCTTAGAGAGCTAATGAATTAAAATGATATACTATACTCTGAGCAATGTCTTTAGCAAGTAGAAGCTTACCCCCGATATTTTAGGAACTCTATAGAGAATGACCAGTGACCACTTCGAGACAGATTTCTCCCAATTAGCTGAATGAAAATTGTTTAGACTTTCTTAGCTTGTAGTAGGCTTTGAGCTTGTTCCAACAAGCTATAGATCATTGAAAATGGATACCAATACACTGAGATATGAGCATCACAAGCTCACTCTTCTAAGTAGACATAGCAAACAGATGAACAAAGATGGTCAATGATATAATGTATAATATAAGAATGTTGTACATGATCATTGGCATGAATATGATGTCCAATGATAGTGCTAAGAGTAGGCTATGATTTAAGCCACTCAACATATACAAATGATCAGCAATAAGCTCAGTAATGGGGGCTCTAATGGCCGCAAGTTTACAACCTCCTTTTATAATGACTTTTCCAAATTTGAATTTTCAAATTCAAATGGATGCTCTACCTAAAAGTACTCCTCTAAGTTAGGAGTGAATTTAACAAGCAAGATTCATAGCTTTTAGATCTCCAAACTCCACGAGATATGTGGACTTACAATATTCTCTCAAGTCAAAGAGACTTTTACAATGGTTAATGGTAAAAGCTAATAAGCAATGGTTCATATGACCCTTCCATTGTTTGCACTTAGTACTTCCAATGCCTAGCCAAGTGTGAAGGCTTGACATTTTCTCCAACAACTCCCCTTCAAGCCAAACATCTTGGCTTAGTCTTCTTCATCAATTCGCTTGAATGTCCTGCAATCCAATCATAGCTATAAACCTGCAAAGTTTAGTACCATCAAGTGATTTGGTCAATAAGTCTGCACATTGCATATTAGTTGATGCAAATGCAAGTTGAATCTCCTTGCTTAATAGCTTCTCTCTCACATAATGATAGTGAACCTCTATATTCTTGGTTCTTGCATGACAGATAGGATTTGCTACAAGATGTACCATATGGCTTCTTTAGTAGCATTAGCTAATCCTCTGTATTCAACCTCTGTTGAAGATAAAGCACAACAGTAGGTTGCTTCTTGGAAGACCATGAAATGGGCTTATCATCTGCAAAAGAGAGATAACCTGAGGTACTCCTCCTGTCATCCTTACAACCTACCCAATCTGCATCTGAGTATACTTTGATATCCAAATATGAAGTATACAGAAAGTTTAAACCTTGATTTTGAGTAGCCTTGAGATACTTCAAAATCCTCTTGGCAGCTTCCAAGTGAGATGCTCTAGGTTTGTGCATGAATTGAATTAAGACACTTACTCCATAAGCAATATCAATCCTTGTCAACGTGGCATATTTTAGGCTTCCTACCATGCTTTGGTATCTTGCAATTTCTTCAAGCAAATCACCTTCATGAGCAATTAACTTTTGGTTTACCTCCATAGGAATGCTAGCTATCTTGGCATTCTCCAAGTGGAACTTCTTCAACATGCCTTGCACATACCTTCTTTGAGTAATGTAAATTCCAGACTTTGTGTAGACTAATTCAAGTCCAATAAAATACTTTAGTGGTCCTAGATCACTAATTTTGAACTTCTGCATCATTTGATTCTTGATGTATTTGATGCCATTGGCGTCACTACCTGTAAGTATGATATCATCAACATACACACATAGGTATATCACCTCTGAATTACTTCTTTTGAAAAATAGAGAAGTATCTGCTTTGCTCATGATGAATCCTTGATCTTGAAGATATGTAGTCAACCTATGGTTCCATGCCCTAGGTTCCTGCTTCAATCCATAAAGAGCTTTGTTTAGTTTGCACACATAATTTACCTTGCTTGGGTCCTCATAGCAAGGAGGTTGAGCCATGTACACCTCCTCTGAAATCTAGCCATTAAGAAAAGCATTTTTTACATCTAATTGGTACATATTCCAATTCCTTGATGCATCCACACTTACCAATACCCAGATGGTTGGCATTTTGGCCACATGTGAGAAGGTCTCTTCATAATCAATTCCTTGGGTTTGTGCAAAACCCTTAGCCACAAGTCTAGCTTTATACCTGTTTATAGATCCATCTGAGTTCCTCTTGAGTTTGTAAATCCATCCAGAACCAATTACTTTCTTAGATTTCTTTTTTGGCACTAGCTCCCAAGTATCATTCTCCTTGAGTGCTTCTATTTCTTCATCCATAGCTTCCATCCATTCTGCCTTGGTCTTTGCCTCTTCATATGAGGTAGGTTCCTCACATGATAAATCCTTAGCAAGATGTATAGAATTCTTAGTAACTAAAGAAGTATCATACCCATATCTGATTGGCTTCTTGCTCTCCCTTTGTGATCTTCTAATTGCTTGGTTGGATGATTCAGGTATGTCTTCCAACCCCTTCATCTTGACCTTGCCCTTTGATTTCCATGCCTTGAATTCTTCTAGGTTGATGATGTCCTCATCATTTGATTTGATGTCTTCAATCTGGCTTGGCTCCTGCTTAGTGAGGCTTGGAAACTCCTCTTCCAAGTCATATGGCAACTTAACCTTCCTGCATTCACTTTCAAACCAAGAATCATTCTCTGTTGGAATTAGACATTTGCGGAAGCACACGAACAACACAAGGAAGAAGAAGATGCTTGGAGCTCAACACACAATAATGAATGTATTACTAGAGAATGTACAAAGATAAGTAGCCCATTAGGGCAATAGGCGTATATACAAGGGGGGGGGGAACCTCCTAAAGAGGGAAAAAAGTGCCCCTGATGGTCCTAGTGTGTTCACACACATCACTACCTAAATATATCAAAAAATCCCCCTAGGAGTGATGTGGTGAACAAGGAGCTAGGACTCATGTATAAGGAAGTGCCAAGCTATGTGGAAATCACTCCACAAAAGGAAGTAAGACCAAAGCTTTGCAAAAAGCTTCAAAGTTCTCCCTAGGTAGAGCCTTCGTGAAAAGGTCTGCAATGTTCTCCTACATGGGCACATATGCCAAGCTGATCTCCCCAGTAGAGAACCTCTCCCTGACATAACGATAATGAACCTCAATGTGCTTACAACTGGAAGTGGCCATAGTAGGCTGCTTCTTGCTCAACCAAGATATACATGAGCTACTAAGTTGTTGATATAGTTAGGTAGTGATGTGTGTGAACACTCTAGGACCGCTGGGGCACTTTTTTCCCTCTTTAGGAGGTTTTTTTCCCCCGGCTTGTATATACGCCTATTGCCCTAATGGGCTACTTATCTTTGTACATTCTCTAGTAATACATTGAGTATTGTGTGTTTGTGCTCCAAGCTTCTTCTTCTTCCTTGTGCTGTTCCCGTGCTTCTGCAGACGTCTATCTCCAACAATTGGTATCAGAGCAGGTCGTCGCTTCATCTAGGGCGCCATTGACACTCCTCTGTTTGCAATCTCAGAATCGAATGAATTTTGGTAAGCATACTCAGCGTGTTTCCGAGATCAAAACAACTTCGCGTTGTGGTGCTGAAATCGCGATCTGAGCTCGTTTTGGCCTCTGAACACACTATCGTAGTGCTTGTGCAGGCTATTTCGTCTTTTTGTGCCAAAGGTATGTACCAGTTTCTATTTGCCAGTTTAAGCGTCTCAAAGTTTGCTACAAGTCTAGCAGAACTCATCTAGGCAGTTCTGTTCAACTTTTTGAGATACAGTCAATTTTCTGCATCAAGGTATTTTAGTCACCGGCCATGGCTGAAAGCAGTGATGTATTCCGTATGTTGGCTATTGAGGATAAGTTGGATGGTACCAACTACCCATTATGGGCTTATATGATGCGACATGTATTGGTTGCAAAAGGATTGTGGAACATTGTGCAGGGTGTTGAAAGGCGTCTTGTTACACCTCTGACTACAGGTACTGCAAATACAGGTGTTGGAGCTGATGATCATGGTGTCGAAGATGATATTCCATGGATTCCTGTTCATGTTGATGTTTCTATTGCACCTATTGCAGAGCAGATTCGTTGGGATGGCAGAGATGCCCAGGCACATGCATTGATAGCTTTGTCTGTCAAACATGCCATTCTCACATTCGCTCTTGCAGAACAACTAAGGATGCTTGGGATACACTTACCACATTGTACGAAGCTAGGAATGAGGCTCATGTTGCTTACCTCTGAAAACAGTTGGAGAGTGAGCACATGAATGAAGGTGATTCTACGGACAATTTCCTAATGAAGATCAAAGACTTGAAGGAACAATTGATTTCTGCTGATGAGGTTATACCAGATAGCTCACTTGTGCAGACCGTTCTGAATGGTCTTCTTAATTCATATCAAAGTTTTGCTTCTACTCTTTGTTTGATGATGAAAGGCAATCCGAATGCCTTATCATTTGAGGAGTTAGTCTTTGTTCTGTTGCAGGAAGATCAGTCCAGGCAGAACAGGTCCATTATGGGAGTTGCAGATCAAGCTTTCCTGGTTAGTCAGAAGGGCAAAGGAAAATAGAGCTCTTCAACTAGTAAGCAGAAATCTACTAATTCTGCATATTCAAAGAAGGAAGATAAAGATGAGAAGAAATCAGAAAAGCAAAAATTATTTTGTAAGTACTGTAAAGGGAATGATCATATCATAAAGAACTGTC
Organism: Ceratopteris richardii; assembly: GCA_020310875.1. Lineage (NCBI taxonomy): Eukaryota > Viridiplantae > Streptophyta > Polypodiopsida > Polypodiales > Pteridaceae > Ceratopteris > Ceratopteris richardii. Next base: position 50,535,067 of record CM035418.1, read on the forward strand.
CAAAACTGGCTGCTAAAGAGGCAAAGAAGAAAGAGGCTGGAATGGTTGTTGCAGAGGCCTCTACACCAAAAACAGAGTCTGCAAATCTTTTGCAGGAAGAAGAATGCGCGTTCACTGCTGTCTGCACTTTTGACCCATCTTCTCATGAGCAGTGCATGTCTTCAATAGACTCAGATGTTTGCCAGTATTTTGATAGTAGGGCCACCAAACATATTACCTCGCAGCACAGTTTCTTCTCTTCACTCGAGCCTGCCCCTACAAGGAATAGTGTTACATGCACCAACAACTCCTCTTATCCTGTTATGGGAGTTGGTAAGATCATTTTGACTACTGCTGATGGTAGTTCTTTCACTTTGTCAGATGCCTTATTTGTGTCAGGGATAAAAAAGAACATGTTATCAATTTCTGGTTAGCCAAGATTGGCTTGGTTGTGAAATTTATTGATGACAGGTGTACAGTTCATGATCTGTCAAATGGCGATGTGATTATTGCTTCTGGCATTTTATGTCGTGGGCTGTATAAGCTCATAGACTATGAAAGATCTATAAATGATTTGGCATGTGCAGTAAATGATTCGTAGGCTATGTCAGATGCAAAGCTTTGGCATGCACGCTTTGGTCATATGAATTTTGCTAGTTTCCTACGCCTGCAGAAATCTGAAATGGTGTCCTCGTTGCCCAAACTTGAGGCACCTGGAAAACATGTTTGTGAAGGCTGTATTCTGGGAAAAATGCAGCGTTCATCCTTTCCAAAAGATGGTTCAGTTCGGGCTACTCAGAAATTGCAACTTGTACATAGTGATGTCTGTGGTCCTATGCAGACATCTTCTTTTGGAATTATCTTTACTTCGTGACTTTCATCGATGATTTTTCCAGGCATGTATGGGTATATCCATTGAAGGCAAAGTCCGAAGTGTTCATGTGCTTCAAACAGTTTTTGGTTTTGGCTGAAAATTTGTCAGCATGTAAAATGGGCACCCTCCGTTCTGATCGAGGGAGGGAATATATGTCTTCTGATTTTAATGCATTTCCGGCTGAATGTGGGATAAAACACCAGTGTACAGTGCCGTATATACCTCAACAGAATGGAGTTGCTGAATGAAAGAACAGGTCTCTCATGGAAATGGCAAGGTGTATGGTCAAGAGTCAGGCTTTACCTCATAGTTTCTGGCTTAAGGCTATCATATGTGCAGCATATGTACTGAACAGGTGTCCCAGTAAAGCGCTGTCGTCGAGATTTTCTCTCCTCTCTCACTCATGAAGGCCTATAGGAAACACATTCGGTGAAGGTAGCCAGAATTCCCTGAGAAGTCCAAGATGCATCAAGGATGTCAAAGGAGTTCACATGCAAACTTTGGAAGAAATCGAGCAAATATAGGGTAGCAGTCAAAGCTGGTCAAACTTTGGAAATTAGGGCAAAAATTTCAATGTCTCCAAATCACATGAAAATTCATATACTTGTAAAGCCTATCAAATGCAGTCTATAGCCCGAATTTCACATGAAAATGGATTTTCTAGCACATTGATATACCATGTGCATTTTGTAAAAAATGTAATTTTTCCATTTAGACCCTACAAAATTTTGTATAGGAATTTTTCTTAACCATATGGTTTGGCATGTATAAAGACCATATGTGGCCACATATTTGTACAAAGTTTAAAGGCTATCAGAGCTTCCTAGACACCTTAATGCCACCTTGCAAGCTTCCAAATGTAGTCAAACTTGTACAAGGAAGATTCAGATGGGAGTTTTTTTTGCATATTCCTAAAGGAGGCCTTTCAAAACATAGTCCTACAAACTTTTATCTTCATCAAAGGATATTTGAAGGGTCAAAGAGCACAAAATCCAATTTTCAAGGTCACCACAGTTTTCTAGAAAAAGAAAATTGAAGGCTTGAAGGGCTGCCACATGGCAAAATATGATTGAACCATATTGTATGTTCAAGATAAGCTCATATTCAAGGGTGGAGATGCACTAAAGCATAAAGGAAGGAGGATCGACGAGTTTTTTCATCAAATAAGACTTTTTTGATAGCTAAAGATCAATAATGGAAAGTTTCTCCAAAAATAGTGGCTTATCTTATTCGAATTGATGTCAGCACTGATGCGACGGTCTAGATAATCCCCAGATCCAATGGTGGAGAATGAAGGCGCCTAAATTTCACTCCTTTACACTAGATTTGATAGAAAGAACAATTCCAAGCCATTGATTTGATTAATCAAATGGTTGTAATCGAAAGTAGTGATCCTAAAGTTGAGAGTTGATTTCTCTAGATCCAAGGGCCCAAATTCATTCAAAAAACTATATAAACCCCCCTCCAAGCTCATAGAGCATCATTGTTAGGCATCCATAGGGCTCTTGCTAGCTTAAGGTTTCCTTGAGACGATCACCCTCAGTTGAGCGAGTGACGATCCAAGGTGGGCTAGTATGATTATAGTACCTAGTTTCAAATTTAAGTTAGAACTCCAATCTAAGATAGGCTCTTGAAACCAGCATCTCTATCTTGACTCACCCTCGGTGGAGCGTGTGAGTGAGTTAGAGCTAGTCTTAATGAGTCTTAGACTTCTTTAGTTAGACGTTACGAGCATAGTCATACATAGAGTCAATGAAGTGGAACTCATCTTCTTACGTGTGACATTCGGTTGAACTATCATGGTTTGAAAGTCGGAACCACCTTTGATTAGAAGACTGCTTAGCTTGACTTATCACGACGACCTTATACATGTATCTTAATTCAAATCCTTCTAATTCATGTCACTTGTCACTTGTCACTTGTCACTTGTCACTTATCACTTGTCTCTTGTCTCTTGTCTCTCAGTCTCTTAAGTATTTTTACATGTCTTCTATTTTCTTCTATGTGTGAGAAGGCTGTGTAGTATTGCGTTGAACGAGTGAGGATATTTCATTGAGCTTGTGATTAAACTCTATCATCATAATTCAGTTGCATGCATATAATCCATACACACCCATGCATATTGATTAGTTTCTGAAAGTGTATAAGAAGCTCCAATATTGGACCATTCTTCCTTTCGAAACTGATTTATGTGTAAGGATTCCATCTATTCTCGTCATGCATACATATCAACCAAAGAAGACTATGAATATGGATTAGAATTAGGAAGTGTTTAAGAAGCTCCTTCAATGGACCATTCTTCCTTCCAAATTTGATTCATGTGTATGGTTCTCTTTCATTCTTATCAGTCATGTTCATAAATCTAACTTGCACTCCTACATTCCCATTCCCATAATCATTTCAACATCTCTCTCTTCTCCATACTCAATATTAATTTCACTTTCATGTCCTTAAACCATCCAACATTCATTAGCTTCATACACCCTGTGTGTGCCACGACCGGACCCGATCCAGCCGGATTGCGATCACCTCCACAGCGCTACAGTCTATGACTCCATATGAGGCTTGGCATGATCGCAAGCCATCTGTCGCTCATCTGCGTGTTTTTGGTTGTTTAGCATACGCATTAGTGCCTGAACAACATCGCAAAAAATTGGATGATAAGGCAGTAAAATGTATTTTTATTGGGTACAGTTCTGAAAGTAAAGGCTATCGTCTGTATCATCCACAGACTAAACACATCCTGGTTAGCCGTGATGTTTTTTTTGTGGAAGATGCTATTCAGCCATTGCTTTCATGTACTAAGGAGACATCTGTTAGCTCCAAAGACATGTATGATACTTTGATGCCTCTTTTTACAAGTGGACAGTCTAGTGCTGGTCCTAATGAGGCAACTTCTCAGCCTTTGCAGGTTTCATGTGATGATGCAGATCATTCTATTTTTGATGCAGATTTACATGATGCACTAGTTGATGAGAGAGCTGATATTGAGCAGGCAAAAACTATGCCAAAATGGATGGTGCAAACTTTGCGTGACAGCAAATTAGATGCACCTATGTCATATCATACTCGTTCAGGCTCTCATAGTGCCTCTTTTGCATCAGATTGCTATGCTATGGCTGCATCTAGTCTCTGTGATGAGAATGAGCCTGTTTCGTTTGATGAAGCACAAAATTCAAAAGATTGGATGGCTGCTATGCAATGTGAATATGATGCAATAATGAAGAATGGTTTTTGGTCTTTATGTGACTTGCCTCCTGGCAAGAAGGCCATTGGCACTAAGTGGGTATACAAGCTGCAACGTAAACCTGATGGTACAGTTGATAGGTATAAGGCTAGGCTTGTTGCAAAGGGTTATGCGCAGGAAATCAGCAATATGCTTCTCATGAGGACTAGTGAGAAGCATTCATCAACATACACCACAATGATCAGAAGTGCATCATTAGCATGCTTGACATATAAGGTGATTTTAGTTAGATTGTTCTCAAAACCATGTGCAATCAGATAGGCATGTATCTTTTCATACCAAGCACGTGGTGCTTGCTTTAAACCATATATTGCCTTCTTTAACCTGCACACCTGGTTTTCATGCCCTTTCTGCATAAAGCCATGGGGCTAAAAAACATACACTTCTTCATGCAAGTCACCATTCAAAAATGCTATTTTAATGTCCAACTGATGTACATTCCAACCATGATGAGCTACAAGTGCTCAGATGCTACAAACAATAGCCATTCGGCAAGTAGGAGCAAAGGTTTGATCAAAATCAATGCCTCTTTCCTGTGCATAACCCTTTGCAACAAGCTAAGCCGTCCAATTTTTTGAATTTTGTGCTTCATCAAACAAAACAAGCTCAGTCGCATCACAGAGACTAGATGCAGCCATAGCATAGCAATCTGATGCAAAAGAGGCACTATTTGAGCCTGATTGAGTATGATATGACAGAGGTGCATCTAATTTGCTGTCATGTAAAGTCTGCACCAGGCATTTTGGCATATTTTTTGCCTCCTCAATATCAGCTCTCTCATCAATAAGTTCATCATGTAAATGTGCATAAGAAATGTGACGATCTGCATCATCACATGAAACCTGCAAAGGCTGGCAAGTTACCTCATTAGGACCAGCACTAGACTGTCCACCTATAAAAAGAGATAGCAAAGTATCATACATGTCTTTGGAGCTAACCGATGTCTCCTTAGTACATGAAAGCAATGACTAAATAGCGTCTTCCACAAAAACAACATCACGACTAACTAGAATGTGTTTAATCTGTGGATGATACAGACGATTGCCTTTACTTTCAGAATTGTACCCAACAAAAATAATTTTTACTGTTTTATCATCTAATTTCTACGATGTTATTGGGGCACTAATGCATATGCCAAACAACCAAAAACACATAGATGAGCAATAGATGGATTGGGATCATGCCAAGCCTCATATGGAGTGATAGACTGCAGCGCTTTAGTGGGACACCTGTTAAGTACATATGCTTCACATGACAAACTCAAGCCAGAAACTATGTGGTAAAGCCTGACTCTTGACCATACACCTTGCCATCTCCATAAGTGACCTATTCTTCGGCTCAGCAACTCCATTCTGTTGAGGTGTATACAACACTATACACTAGAGTTTTATCCCACATTTAGCTAGAAATGCATTAAAATCAGAAGACATATATTCCCCCCTCGATCAGAATGGAGGGTGCCCATTTTACATGCTGATAGATTTTCAGCCAAAAGCAAAAACTGTTTGAAGCACATGAACACTTCAAACTTTGCCTTCAATGGATATACCCATGCATTCTTGGAAAAATCATCGATGAAAGTCATGAAGTAAAGATAGTTTCCAAAAGAAGGTGTCTGCATAGGACCACATACATCACTATGTACAAGCTGTAATTTATGAATAGCCCGAACTAAACCATTTTTTGGAAAGGAGGAACGCTGCATTTTGCCCAAAATAAATCCTTCAAAAACATGTTTTCCACATGCCTCAAGTTTGGGCAAAGAGGACACCATTTCAGATTTTTGCAAGCATAGCAAACTAGCAAAATTCAGATGATCAAAGCGTACATGCCAAAGCTTTGGATCTGACATAGCCTGAGAACCATGTACTCCACATGGTGAATCATTTACAGATCTTTCATAGACTATGAGCTTATACCACCCACGACATAAAATGCTAGAAGCAATAATCACGTCGCCATTTGACAGATCATGAACTATATATCTATCATCAACAAATTTCACAACCAAGCCAATCTTGGCTAATGCAAGAACTGATAAATAATTTTTCTTGATCCCTGGCACAAACGAAGCATCTGACAAAGTGAAAGAACTACCATGAGCAGTTGTCAAAATGATCGTACCAACTTCCATAACAAGATAAGAGGAGTTGTTAGTGCATGTAACAGTATTCCCTGTAGGGGGGAGAGAAGAAACTACGCTGCAAGGTAATATGTTTGCTTGCCCCACTCTCAAAGTACAAAACATTTGAGTCTACTGTAGACATGCACTGCTCATGAGAAGATGGGTCAAAACTGCAAACACTAGTAAACGCCCATTCTTCTTCCTGCATAAGATTAGCTCTATTTTTGGTGTAGAGGCCTCTGCAACAACCATTCTATCCTCTTTCTTCTTTGCCTTTTTAGCAGCCATTTTTGGGCAGTCCTTTATGATATGATTATTTCCTTTACAGTACTTGCAAAATAATTTCTGCTTTTCTGACTTCTTTTCATCTTTGTCTTCCCTCTTCGATTGTGCAGAGTTAGCAGATTTCTGCTTACTAGTTGAAGAGCTCCATTTAACCTTGCCCTTCTAACTAGCCTGAAAAGCTTGATCTGCAACACGCATAATGGACCTGTTCTACTTGGACTGATCCTCTTGCAAGAGAACCGAAGAGTAGAAGGAAAACTCTGATATGAATCAGGAAGACCATTCAGAACGGTCTGCACAAATGAGCTATCTGGTATAACCTCATCGGTAGAAATGAATTGCTACTTCAAGTCTTTGATCTTTGTTAGAAAACTCTCCATAGAATCTCGTTCATTCATGTGCTCACTCTCCAACTCTTTTCGGAGGTAAGCAACACGAGCCTCATTCCTAGCTTGATACAATGTGGTAAGTGTATCCCAAGCATCCCAAGTTGTTGTGCAAGAGTGAATGTGAGGAATAATGGCACGTTTGACAGACAAAGCTATCGATGCATGTGCCTGGGCATCTCTGCCATCCCAACAAATTTTCTCTATAGTAGGTGCAGTAGAAACCATAGCACATATAGGAATATGCAAAATATCATCATCTTCGACACCTTCTACATCAACTTCAATACATGCAGTTGTAAGAGTTGCAGGTGTGATAGGACATTTTTCAACACCATGCACAATGTTCCACAGTCCTTTTGCAACCAATACATGTTGCATCATATAAACCCACAACGGGTAGTTGGTACCATCCAACTTATCCTCAACAACCAACATACGAAATACATCACTCCTTTCAGCCACAGCCGGTGAATAAAATACCTTGATGCAGAAAATTGATTGTATCTCAAAAAGTTGAACAGAACTTCCCAGAGGAATTCTGCTAAACCTGTAGCAAACTTTGAGATGCTTATACTGGCGAACCAAAATTGGTATATACCTTTGGAACAAAAAGAAAAAATAGCCTACACAAGCACTGCGATAGTGCATTTGGAGGTCAAAACGAGTTTAGATCATGATTTCGGCACCACAAATCGAAGCTGTTTTGATTTCAGTAACACGCTGAGTATGCTCACCAAAATTCATGCGATTTTGAGATTACAACTAGAGAGGTGTCGATGATGCCCTAGATGAAGTGACAACCTACTCTGATACCAATTGTTGGAGTTAGATGTCTCCGGAAGCATGCGAACAACACAAGAAAGAAAAAGAAGCTTGGAGCTCAACACACAATACCTAATGTATTACTAGAGAATGTACAAAGATAAGTAGCCCATTAGGGCAATAGGTGTATATACAAGCCGGGGGAAAAAACCTTCCAAAGAGGGAAAAAAGTGCCCCGGTGGTCCTAGTGTGTTCACACACATCACTACCTAAATATATCTACCTAAGTCACGAGATGTTAGGGACTTGTGTCAAAGAGACTAAATCTCGTTTGCCACACAAGTGCGTATAGTGGTGGATTGACACACGCTTAATTATCAATCCGACCAAACCGACCTAACCAAGTGTATGAGGACATATGCACACATGATCGATAATGAAATGGTTCAGCTAAAATGCATGAGAAAAGACTAAACTACCTCTCTAACTCACTTAATCTCTGAAAGTGTCTGCCGCGATACCACTTACGGTAGTAAATACAAATTCGAATGTTTCTCTAGCTTTGAACTCCGAATATTACCAATGACAGGTTCTTTTCAAAGCTCTCAATGAGACGCATCTATTGGTTGTATTTTCACTCGAATATGAGAACCACTCTTCAAATTATGACCAAAATAGTGAATGGCGGGAAACACACACACTCACTCCACAACCCGTATTTGCTCACATACACACTACAGTCGCTCAAAAATGATGGGGGGGGATAGATAACACTCCTACACACACATTCCAAGCTTCACACACACACAAAAGATCATAGAGAAGATGAAAATTTGCAAGAAAGAAGCAAATTCGAAATTCTGGAGTTCTCCTTCTTCACAATGGCAAAAAAGTGTTTACAAAGAGTCACAAAGTGACTTATATACATGTGCCCTAAAAATGGTCTTTTCACACAAGTGACCGGCACTTTATTGGCTAATCTCTAATTTCTTACTAGTTTACAAGAAATATGTTACAATGGGTTATACTTATGCATCTAGAGGACTCCTCTAGTGCATTTACATAGCTTTGAGGGAATTTCATAGGAGTTTGAAGAAGACAATTATGCCCATTAATTTGAAAATTTTGGGGCTCCTCTTTATGCCTCCATTTTCTGCAACACTCTCCCCTTCTTTGTCTTTGTCGTCCCTTGATAGGCTTTTACTTCTCGTTGTCGCCTGTCTATGCCTCCTGAATACACGCACCCAGTGGTCAAAGAAGCAATAAGAACTGTCAGAAAATTTGTTACTTTATCCAAAATTAGTCCTTTGCTTCTATAAGCCCCTTGGTATTCCTTATATCACAAGTTTGGGTTGCTGTATTAAGTCGGGCTGCCATGCATGCCATCAGTGGCTAAGAATGTGATGTTCTTAGTCACCCACTTCAACTTCTCAGCCTCTCCCCTTTCTAGCTTTTGGTCTTCTGATTTGTCTTTGTCTTCACACATCTGACCTTGCTGTGTTGCTTGGAGCCTGTTTACTTCTTTTCTGGCGCACACCTCACTTTGCTGACCTCTACTCTCTTTTAAGTCAGCATTACGCTTTAAAGGTCCTGTTCTTGAATCTTCTTTGTCATCCTCTAGGACCTGTTCCATTTCTTCCCAGCGCACGCATCTAGTGGACGAGGAGGCAGCTAGGATCTTTAGACAATTGGTTATCTTATCCGATGAAGAGTCCTTTGTGTGCTCTCTCTCTCCTCGACTTGTTTTGCTTCATCGCCTGCTCCTGGTGGATGAGGAAGCTGTGTGCAACCTCCCATGAAATGTCCTGGTTGCTATCTTTCTTTAATTCCACTCCTCAGGACCTAGTTCTTTGGTGTTGTCACCTGATGCGTGCCCCTGCGGGGCTTTGGGCAGAGAGTACTTCTTTTCCTTTATGATCTTCATTCTTTACTAAGCAGTTTTATTCTTTGATTTTCTTCTTCTTCTCTTTTTACTTGATTCCCCTTCCACACGTCCCTCCTCCTGAACTCTATCATCCCCGACAGGCTGTTTATGGCGACATGAGTATGTCTGGATGACATTTTGCTCTCGTTGATTAAGCAGATTGGCATGACATAACATGAATTCTCTCCATTGGCTCGACTTGACCCCGTCTACTGGTGCCTGTCTATGATATGCAAAGAAACTCAATTCATAGGCCACCATCCTAGCATTAAGATTCGAAGATATTTTTACAAAAATTTCCGAGTCTATTTCAAAAAATCGAGTGAAAAACGCTTCTTCAAATGTCTGCATGTAAGTACTTGGCAAAAACATTAGTGTTGAGTATATAGCCACAAGCGTTAATCGGCTCGGTATAGTTGAGAGGTAAAAAATGAGGGCGTCTGACCCCTCATTAATGCCGATGAAGTTCAAAAAGGTATATTGGGCATGCTGGAACACTTTGATAACCGTAAGTAACATGCTCAAAATCTTATTAGTCATCTTGATGGCTAGATCTGGTACAAATGAATAGCGAGCGATCCAAAATTTGATGGTCTTGATCATGTATTCCTCTGTTGATAGATAATCACGAGGTTGACTTGGTAGAAGTGGATAGTTGAGCCACTGATTATTGATGTTTCCCTGGCGCTCTCCGTCCCAAAATTGCATCCAGGAGCGTCTTTTGGGTACTGGGCAAAAGGATGGATTTACTTGAAGTATATACAGTGATGATTCCTATTGTACCTTTAGGGTTGGATTCTTCTCCAAAAATTTCCTCCTTCATATGGGATCAACTTTGTCGAATTCCTCTTGTGTGTAGGTGAATGTTTGCATGGTAAAATGGAGGTTGCTATCTGGCTCTTTATTTGTTGTGTTCTTTATATATTGCCGTGTTTGATCTTTAAGTAGTCCATATGGTACATTGAAGGGTTTCAATACCTGTTCTAGATTTTTGCTTTCAATCTTCGCTTCCTTCATGACCTTGACTACTTGATCTTCAAAATCTTCAGTAAGCTGGGACACCAGTAGTGCCCCCTCATGCTGGCTTAGTTCTACAATATCCTGATGATGTCTTTCAGAGTGGATCTCTGTTTCCTCCCTTATCGGTGAATGATGTAAGGGGGGAGAGAGAGGATGTACCTCAGTCTCCTCAGTAGCCGCTGTGGAGTGTGGAACTACTGGTATCCCCTCTATTACTTTCTATGCTAGTTGGTCCTGCAATTGTTTTATTAATTCATCTTTTTCTTTAATCTCTTCAGTTGCTTTCAAAATCGTTTCTTTGTTTTTGAGGAGCTCCTCTCCTATGACAACGAGTTGATCAACATCTTCTTTGCATTGCTCAAAATATTTATTCTCTTCAACCTTCCACTTCTTTCTCAGTTCTGTTGTGTCATCCATATACCTTTTCTCCCACTCTGCGATGATGGCTTGCTCTTGCTTGAGCTCATCTTCATACTTCACTATCTTTTCTTCCAATGCTCGTGTGTCCTTGTCTGTCCTGTCAGGAGCTTCTATTGGTTGATTGCATAGAAGTGCTGCCATCAGCTCCTTGTTTCTGTTTTGTAAATTATCTGCTTTGTCCATGTATACTTTAATTCGTGTTTCAAGGATTTTGCTTCTATTGTTCATTTTGGTCTTTTCAGCTTTGTTAGTCTCATATTTACTTTGTAAATCCTGTAATTGGTCTTCTACTTTTTCATTTTCTGTCTCTAGTGTGTTGCATTGCTACTTGGCCTCTTGGACTGCCTTCTCTTTCTCTACTATGCTCTTTTGTGCTTGAATCAATTGGGCACAAATATTCTCACCTATGTCTTGGAATTGGCATTTTTCCCGCATTGCCCTGTCATATTCTGTTGAGTTTCCATGGCAGTTTTGATCATGTGTTGTACCACTAGCTTGAGCTGAGCGACGTCCATATTTAATCACGTTTTGGGGATGCTTGGAGCTTCTCCCGTTCTTACATCCTTTCCTTGTTCCACATGTATGGTTTCGTTATGAGGTTTTCTTATCTGTAGTTGTACTTCATGTTCTTGGCTTTCGTCTTCCTTGTTAACGATCTTCGTGGCACTCCCTTGAAATGTGATGTCCATGGGAGATGGTTCTGCCACTACCCTTATTAGTGTAAATGGTTCTGATTCTTCCACTGCATTTTCCACTCTTTCTTCCTTGGGATTCCTCAATAAGACCTCTCCCGCCACCAAAGTCTCTTGGAATTGAATATTAGATGCTTCATTCAATTTAAAACATGTAATCGTTCTTGGGCGGCCTCCTTCCTTGTCGTGTTTTGGCTAGAGTTCATGGGCATTGATCTGCCTTCATTCCTTCCCCTTCTACATTCTTGTTCACTTCATTTAACTCCTCCCATTGTCCATCATCCTTGGAATCACTTTGAATGTCCACATTCAACATGGAAGTGTCTGGTTCTTCTTGCGCATCTGATGATGAGCTTGAATTTATTAAACTCAATTCTCTGTATATGTGGACCTTGGTCAACCTTTTTCTTTGTTCTAACTCTTGATGGGCTTGCTGGTAATGGTGCCCTTGGACAGATAGATTGACTTGACCTTCGGTGTACTGGTGTGTGGCTTCCATTGCTTTGGCCAACGCTTCTTCAGTGATAGGTTGATAGTCTTCAAGTCTCGTCCTTGGAAGTACATGTGCCCTTTTGGTGGCTGGGACTTCTACTTCTGCTTGCATCATTTGCCTTAATCTTTTGGTACCTCTCATTCTAGGTTGGGAGCTTGTTTCTGCTTCCTCAATGAGCTTGGGTCCCTTCTTCTTCCTAGGGACTGTCGCAACCTTTGCATATTTTGCCATGGCTTCAGATGACGACATCTCTCTTAAATGTTCTCTAATGCCCAATGCATGATATATCAATATAGTTAAGGCAACACTTCCAGTCAAAAAATTCTTGTGATTCCACTGCTTCTTTGCCTCAAATAGCCGTTTTGAATACACGGAGTCATATTGACTTGATTCCCAATTTGCTTAATAGCATGTGACAACATTTGTACTACGATCTTATGTGGAGCAGTGTACCTATGCATGTTAGGAAAGCAGAAGTGTTGATGGATGGGTCTCACTTCCTCTTCAATATCTATGCGATTAATGTCGTTGAATGTTCGGGTCTTTGCTCCTGGACGTTCTTCTTTGAATACCATATTTCCATCCTTCTCCCATCCAAAAGCTTCTTTGATTAGATCATGTGTGAATTGTATGATGACCCATTCGCCGACTGCATCCAATACTATAGCCTCCGGCACCAACGGATCATGCAAGGCAGGCTGCAAAGTATTCATAACTTGAGCACATCGTTGAAAATCAGGTTTGTATATCGGTAATTCAAAGTTGTGAATGCCCGATTTCTTCATAATGTCCATGGTTGATGGTACTTCATGCACCACTTTAAAGTCTTGGGACATCACCGGAAACTGATGATCCGTATCCATGATTTTGATGGTCACCAGGAACAAATACTCCCCTGCTGTTTGATCTTCTCTAAACCAATGACCTTTTGCTTTGGTCACACTTTGCAGAGGGAATTCCAGCACCTCCTTCTGAATTGTAGCTTCAGAATCTTTAGAAGCCATCTGCACTCGTAGTGAAAAGAGCATTAGCTTCTGTAGAAGACAATCGTTAGTGATGTGTGTTGTAGTGATATTTCGTGCGTTGCGTCACTCTGTTTCCCTTGGTTGCATAAGTAAGATCTCTTACCATATATTTTTTCATTTTTACTCCTGAAAAGAAAACAAGAATTAGTGTTGCCGAAGCATTTATTTATTTACATAGTAAGTCCATTCCTATGGAAGTAGAAGCTATGACGTGTCCCCAAGTGGGGAATGTGCACCACTAATTTTGTTATGTACCTCTTGTGCCAAATGCAAGGCCTTGTAATGCGGCCTTATCATGCATACTTTAGGTGCATTCGAAGCTGCATGTATGAAAATGAAATCTTTTAGGTCTTGGCATTCCGATGTTTACTACTTCTTTGGTTTCCATATCCATGTTGTTTTTGAAGTTTGAAGCTTCGTCTTCTCATCATTTTGTTGTGCCCCATGTGTTGCTTTTTTCTTCTCTGTTGTCTGAGTTGTTGGGGTCTTTGTTTTTCGGTATCTGTGATGAGTCTTGCTTGGCTTTATGGTTTTGCTGTGTCTATATAATGTTTCTTCTTGCTTGTCTATCTCTTGAGTGGCCACTAATATGATGTTCTTTGGAATCCATATTTGTTGTCGAGTTCTTTGGGCTTCTACCAGTGACTTTGGAAGCCATATTCTCAAAAATCTCTTCGGTTCCGATTTTGGTGAAGAAGAACCCTTGTCCGCCCTTGTCTTCCTATGATGAATGGGATGTACTGGTGTTGCCTTCTCTGATTCCTTCACTCGATCCTTGCGAATCCACTTTAGGTTAGCATTCCCTGATTGCGAGAAACTGACAGTGGGGTTCCATGCTGATGATCTCTTTTTCTCATAGAGGGCTTTAGGAGCATTGTCCTCCTTGGTTCCCTTCTGTTCACCATTCAAGTGGGATGAATCTACTTTCTCCTTGGATACATTGGGGTTTGAAGTCCTTTCTTCTGTCGAACCTTCTTCTGATTGATTTGTGATGAAATCATTTGCTATGTACTCTTTTGCGATTTGTTTAGAACCTTTGATGACATCCGGTCTATGAGAGGGTTTCTCTTCTAATAGACTAAAGATTTCCTTGTGCCTCGTCTCTGCACACTAGAACTCATTGTTCCATAGTTGAATTTCCTAGGTGGAGGGATACTGTAGCTTCTCCAAAGAATTCTATAACTTGACCTCCCACACCTATAATGTGTGCTTTCATAGGTGTTATAGTCGTTTGAAGATGCGTGATGACGGTACTTTGTATGCAACTGAGTGCTGCTCCTAAATCTATCATATCTATTAGTTGGTACTCAATCGTTTTGATTCCTAGGTTTAAGTATGGCTGGGACATGTAGATATTGATTGTGTCGGACTTATGAAAGTGATAGTTAGCCATGGGAATAGGCTCTTCTCCTTGTAGATACCGTTCATCTCTTTGTCTTACCCACTCTTTTGGTTTCTTGATACACTCTAGGGCTTCTTGCCGCACTTCCTCTCTAATCCGCTCTTCCTCTCTCTTCCTATTTTGTGCACCTACAAGTCGTGCTAACATTTGGTCTGTCAAAGGATCCATATAACGTTTTACTCGACATCCACTTATGTTGTTAGGAAGAACATCTCCATCTAGAGTAGCTAGATTAACCGCTCCACTAGTGGAAATCCTATTGATTATAAGTGTTCCATATCCGCACTTTTGTAGCTTCTTAGCATGCTGCTTCAAGGTGTAGACCATCACTAAATCTCCTTCTTTTAGTCCTTTGTCTTTGATGTGCGCATCATAATATGTCTTTTGTCTTCTCTTGGCCACATAAATTCCTGCAACAGCTTGTATTCTAGTCTCATGTAGCTTCTCAATTTGGTCTAGCTACTTGGATAATTCATGTCCTTTCCATTCATACTGTTGGGCTACTCTCAAAGTTGGCACCAAAAAATCGATCGGCAGGATTGCGTTCTGTCCATACACTAGATTGAATGGTGTAGTTCCAATGGCACTCTTGTAAGCGACACGGAAGGCCAAAATTGCATGATGCAATTGTTTATCCATGTCTGACCTTCCACTATTGACTATCTTTGTCAATACTATGCATAACACCTTATTGGAACTTTCAGCTTGACCGTTGGCTTGAGGGTGATAAGGGGCTGATTTCTTATGGATCACTAAGAATTCATTCATTAAGTACTCTATGACTTCATTAATGAAATGCGTTCCTCGGTCACTTACAATCTCAATTGGTAATCCAAAGCGAGTGAAGATGTGCTCAAAAAGAAATTTACCAGTGGTCTGAGCATCATTTTTTCTAGTAGCCTTTGCCTCTACCCATTTAGTCAAATAATCAGTAGCTACTATTATGTATTCAGCATGTGACCCTTTAGCTGGTGGGTTAATGGGTCCTATAAAATCAATACCCCATTTGGAAAATGCTCTAGCGCAAACCATAGGTTTCAATGGCATGTTGTCTCGTCTAATGGGATATTTGGCCCTTTGGCATGTCTCACAACTTCAAACATATGCGTCAGCATCCATATGTAGAGTTGGCCACCACAAATCTGCAAAGAGAATCATTTTCATAGTTCTCTCGGCTGAAAAATGGCCTCCTACAGTGCCTGCATGTGCCATTTCTAATATGGATAAGTATTCTCCTTCATTGACACGTAGCCGTAAGTGATTATCTTTCCCTCTCTTGAATAATTGTCTTCCCATAATTACATAATCCTTGCTCATTTCCTCTAAGGATCGTTTCCTTGCTAAACTGATTCCTTCCTCGTGCTCTCATGTCTTTAGGAATTTCACTAATGTTTCACTCCATTTGGGTGCTATTGTAGAGAAAGGTAAAGATGTGTGATCATCAGGTATGGTTTCCTGACATTCCACGCAATTACTGACGTATTCATGGACATCTTTAGGCATATCAGGGTAGTATACTCCTAGCCGTTTCAATTCTCTTAGAGTTCCATGAGTTCCTTTGTGCATTCTCCATTTGTTTACATGGGCTTGTTCAATCAACTTCTTCTGTTCGTCTTCCTCAACACATCTCGATAGCACACCCTTGGGTTCCTTATAGTACACACTTTGTGCAATAATGTGTAAGTTATGTGTTTGCAGAATTTCCTTTTTACTTTCTTTATTCATTGGGTGTTGTGGTCCATGAGTGAGTATTGGATTAGCTTTTCTGCCTTGGGACACACTTCCAAATTAAACAGATAAGTGTCTGACAAATCGTATGGTACTCCGCTTGGTGGTTCTCCATGTGTTAGTCTAGAGAGATGATCTGCCCTCACATGGGTATTTCCCTTTTTCACAATTACTTCGAAGTCAAACTCCATTAATAGTAGAAACCATCTCACAAGTCTTCCCATGTTGCAAGGCTTATTGATTAAGTACAATAAGGCTTGATGATCTATGAAGAACTTGAACTTATTGGCTAAGAGATAATGTCTGAATTTCTTTACAGTGTACACCATTCCTAATCCTTCTTTCTCAGTGATCGTATAGTTTCTCTCAACTTGATTCAGTTGTCTACTTGCATAGGCAATTGGATGATCCAACTTTCCTTCATATGTCGGGTGAGCTAAGATGCATCCTATTGCGTAATTGGAAGCGTCCACATGAATATAAAAAGGCTTGTTCCAATTTGGTGTTTTCAAAATTGGGGCTGTGCTGAGTCGCCTTTTTAACTCATTAAATGCCTTCATTCATCAGTCCAAGTGAATTGAGTCAACAATCCATACAAGGGTTTGGTAATTATGGCATACATGTGGATAAATCGACGGTAGTATCCACAATGACCCATAAATGCTTGCACTTCTTTGGCATTCTTTGGTTTAGGAAGTTCCAAGATTGCCTTGATCTTGTCTTCATCCGTAGATATTCTATTCCTAGACACTGTGTGTCCTAAAATCTTCCCTTGTCTTACCATGAAGACACACTTCTCATGATTCATGCAGACTCTATATTGTCGGCATTTATTAAATATTTTTCGCAATTCAGGAATATGTTCTTGCCTTCGATTTGAATATGTACATAGGTCATATACATACACTTCCATACTTTTCTTTAGGAATTCTTTGAAAACGTGACACATGAACCTTTGGAAAGTAGCAGGGGCGTTAGTGAGTCCAAAAGGCATCACTTTGAAAGCATAGATCCCCCATTCAGTCGTGAATGCGGTCTTATGTTGATCTTTTGTAGCAATAGCTACTTGGTTGTATCTAGAGAATCCATCTAAGAAGCTATAGACTTCTTTTCCTCCAACTCTTTCCAATAGGTGGTTAGTGATAGGTAATGGATAACTGTCATGAATTGTGGCTGCATTGAATTTCTTTAGATTAATGCATACTCTCAATTTTTCGTTCTTTTTAGGCACAACAACTAATGGCGACACCCATTCGATGTGTTCTATCTCATAAATGAATCCTACCACTAATAGCTTGTCTATTTCTTCTTTTAGTTTAGTAGCATAGACCTCATTATATGTGTAAGGGTGTTGTTTAGATGGTTTTGCTTCCGGTGTCATTGGTATTTTATGAGAACAAATGGAGGGTTCCATACCCTTGAGATCCTTATAGGCAAATACATCTCGATATTCTCGGATTAACCATATCAATTCTTCTTCCTCTTCTGTTGACACATCTTTTCCTATGTATGTACATCTTTCTTCTCCGTCTTCTATAGTCACGATGATTTTTTTCGTTTGTTCATCGTTGTCATATGGCTCTTCTTCTCTTTCCTCTCTCTTAGGCATTTGTATGGCTATTTTCCTCTCTTCTACTTCATATTTTGAAATGCTCCGGTACCTCAAAACGATCAGGGTTTGGTTCGATCTTACTAACACTTTCCTCCTGTTTTGGTACTATAGGGGCTGCTTCTATTGCCAACACTTTGGTCATTCCATTCTTGTCTTCAATTCGAATGGCTTCTAGGTAACGTTCTTTTGAATCAAATTCTGATTCCGTTTCTATGCTCTCGTATTCTACTTTCCATTCCTTTTCCAATATTTCTCCTGCTTCTAGTTCTTGAAGGACAACCATGTACAAATTTACATCGTATCCTTCTTCGTCCACACATTCATTCATCATCTTCATTCACACATACATCCAGGGTTGCTAGGATTTCCACCCAACCGTGCGGTTCAAATGCCTCATCAAAAAAGTTTTGAGGCATGTATATGGGGTCCTCTATGGGTCGATAATTAGGATGTCCTATGGGCCATAACTGCCTTTTTTTATCCTCTTTCTTGGCTTCTTTACACATCCACAATTGGGCATCCTCATGCATCCAAGATTGATCGCTTGATCCAACACTATGGATAGACAAATCATCCTCTTCCTTATGTATGGGACCTCCTCCCCAATCTTGTACTACCCTAAGCTGTCTCATGAAGGGTCGTCCTAATATCATCTCATAGTTATTTGCTTTTCCAAATTGACATATGGCTAAAGTATGCTCAAATTCAACTCCACAGGTTGTTAGTTTGATCTCTTCCAATATGCACAATGGTTTCTCCACGTGACCATCTGCTAAGTGAAGCTTCATACGAGTGGGTCGTAGGGTGGGCTTTCCCCATTTCTCCCATATCTCTTTGGTAGCAATACCTACTCCTGCTCCGGTGTCTAGTATGGATTTAGTCATGTATCCATTGTATGTGACCGGTAGACATGTGTTACCCTCATCCCCTTCACTAAATTCCCCAACCTTATCGACAGAGATTTGTACATTAGAAGGGTTTTCATTTCCCTTGCTTTCCTTTTGGTTCTTCTCCTTCTTTAACTCTAGTTGTCCTACTAATTGTTTCCATAATTGTGGTTTAACACGAACTAGTTCTTCCACAGTCAATCGGCATTGTACTTTGGTCTTTTTAAGTTCCGTTAGATTGTGTGAATTCTTATCTGAGTTTCCCTTTCCTTTCCCTCGTACTGTGGGTGCATGGAAGATTATGGATTCTTTTTCGTACTCTCCCATGTAATTTGGTAGGGTCAAAATGCTGTGAGCTTCCTCCCTATTTCGGTCTAGTCTAGAGACTTCTTCATATATTTCTTCCATGTTCGGCATTGGTTGGAAATATTCCACATCTAATTCTTTAAAAAGAGGTTTGGCAACTCCATTCCTTTTCCATTGATCTTCTCAGATTCTATTCCACAATTCTTTTGGCTAGTGAGCATCTTAATCCGGGACTGTGGACATAGGTTTGTCCTAGGTTTTCAATAGTTCTGGTTTATCATCCTTTTCTTTTGATTTCTTGTCCTTGGATTTGATATAATGGTTGTACAGATCCTCCGATATTCTTATCTCGGGGAGAGCTGGGATATTCTTCTCTAGGGTGGCTTGGGCTACCTCTATGAGTTTTCTACATATCGCAAGCCTCTCCTTCTCTAACTCCCCATGTGGGTAAAGATTTTCATGCTGCTCTACATTTGGTCCATTCTTGATTGTAGCTTGGTATGCTTTCAACCACATGTCTAAATCATCTGGTTTCGAGTCGGCTAAAATTGATCTTGGATTCTCTGGATCTCGTGTCAGTGGTGTAATAGAAACTTCTTCCCGAATCTTTGGTTCTTTAGATTTCTTATTGTTGCACGTATGCTTCTTGTCTTCCTTGTTTTTATTTTTCATCCATTTTTCTTTGAGTTTTTCCTTCCTTTCCTTCCATTTTTGGCTTTTCGTTGTTTGGGTACTCTCACGTGGGTCTTCTGAGTCTTCCACTATTTGAATTCTGGGTTCTAGGATTTTACTCTTTTTTAGCTCGTGGTCTACTTGTTTCCTCTCTTGTCCTTTTGTTTGTGCTTGTGTAATGGCCTTTAATGGTACGGTATATTCATTGTCACTTCCCGATGCTTCTATCACTTTGATCACATTAATAGGTGCTGTATTTTGAGCCTTATTGGGATTTTTTGGGCAATCCCTAAAGAGATGTTCCTTTCCAAAATCACAACAATACCCTTCCCATGCCCTAGGAGGTGGTTTTGTATGGCCGAGTGCATTCTCTGATACAGTGGTCTCCTCCGCATCTATAACACAGTCCTCTTGGCATAGGTGGTCTGATGGATGGTCTTACGGGTACCTGTGCTTTAGATGCGGTGTACATTAATGTCGCCACCTCGGGTCCATAGACATTGTCATACCCTTCATATCCATAGTATTGCAGGTCAAAAGCTTGCTCGTACTCCATTATACTGGCATCATAGGGATAGTAATCTCCTTGGGTTTGCTTGTATCCTGGGTTCGGGGATTCTACACTGGCTATTGGTGATGCTGGCACTATGGCTCTTTCTAGTTTTCCTCTGGTTGAGCATATTTGACAGATACTACGTGTTGAGGAAGTGGTGGTTGTGGTCCTAACACTGCCTAAGGGTTCCCAAATTGTACTTGGTCATATGGTCTAGGTGCTCCTGGTGGTCTTGGATAAAGATTATACCTGGGAATCTCCCTGCCTGTCTCTCTAGGTGGGTATCCATATGGCCGATACTAAGGTGGGTTTAAAGGTCGTGTCTCCCTATTGAATGGGCAATTCTCCGTGGTATGGTTGGTGTATTTTTGTTCTATGTGGCAATACAAAGTGGTTCCTTGATGGGGCTGCCTATTGTAAGGGTAAGCCTGAGGCACACCTGTTCCTCCTCGGACACACATGTGGGTGGGGTGATCACCCCCGCATAGGCTACATCTTTGTAACATGGGTATTCTTAGTGAAGGATGCTGGTAGTTCCTTTGTCCATGAACTCCTAACTTCTTCGCTACCAGTTCTGCTAATTCTTCTACATTACTAGAGTTGGATGTTATTGTGCTTCGAGTGTCTTCTGATTTAGTAGGACTCATTGTACTCTTAAGATCATCTGCTAAGTTGTCCTCTAGGTCAATACATTCTTGAAGACATTCACTCAACATAGTCTAAAGTTCTTAAAGTCCCGTTCGTTAATCCGTCCAAGAATAATGATATCATTTTTTGTTGCGTAGGTTTCTTTGCCAATGGGCATCTATCGACATACTCATTGAATCTTCGGGCAGCTATTTTCATAGTTTCATTTGGGTTCTATTTGAAGCTATGGATTAAAGATGACGAGTTGTGTTTAATCCCTCTCTCGGTAAATTCCACTATGAATTCTTGAAAGAATTGCTCAATATCTCCAAATTGGTTGGGGTCTAATGGCGGAAACCATGTCAGAGCCGTTCCTATGAGAGTGAGTCCAAAGGACTCATACTGCACAAAGAAATCATCCACTTGTTCAACTCTTAGAACTTTTTTAAATTCAGCTATGTGGTCATATGGTTCTCCCAATCCATCACAGTGATTTCTCATACATTTGGCCACGTGAATGAGTCTTAATCTTCTCATGGGCTCTGGCTGTCTAGGCATTACAGGAATTGTTGGTCTGATTGGATGCATTCCAGGTTGCACTCCTAGTGGTGGTCTTGGTCTTACTGGTGGTCGGTGTAAGTTGGCTAATCCAGGGTGTGTTTGATTGTGTGCTTGCATTCCGAGCATTGTAAATTGTACATGGGTTTGGATTGGTACACTTTTTATGACTCATTTGTCCCGACAATATATGTTCTGACTCTTGTTGTGTCCCAAAAGGGTTTTGCGAGGTTGTTGCCTGCTCTCGCTGAGGGAATACAGGAAACCCCATATACTTCAGTCGAGCCCTATCTATGGCATCAACAAGCCAATACCTTCTCTGGTTCTTATCTAGGTATGTGATTCTAGACTCGTCTTCAGGATCTTTTAACTCGTAGAATGTCATCGGGCTTCCTTCCCATCCTTCTGTAGGTGAGTCAGTTTGGAGTAATAAGTCTGATCCATGGATCAAATAAACCTCCAGTAAATAGTCATCTTGAGGTATCAAATCCCCTCTCAAGACTCAAGTTACCACTGATTTGCCTCTGGGAGTGGTTACCAACTCCTCAGGGTCTGGTCTTCCTAAATGTTCTTGCCCTTCTAATCCTCCTCTCTCATTGATTAGATCTGGATGTTCTGTCACCACGTAGATGTGACCCAACTTATCCATATATGCTCCTCCTTCATATTTGATGGCTAGTCTGAGCACAATTGTGGATACGGTGGAGGTTACCATCCAAGCAACTGATCTATTTAAACCATCCAGGTAGATGGGAATCTCCTGGGCATTAGTAGAAACATATTGCAAAGAGGTGCGGTATTCCCCCTCTACCATGGACATGAAGTTTCTTCTGGGAACAGGACCTTGCATGTCTTCCGAAGCCATGGGTATCTCCTCCTCTGAGTCACTAGAGGTGTCGGAATAGGTAGAACGGTGATTGACTTG
Organism: Ceratopteris richardii; assembly: GCA_020310875.1. Lineage (NCBI taxonomy): Eukaryota > Viridiplantae > Streptophyta > Polypodiopsida > Polypodiales > Pteridaceae > Ceratopteris > Ceratopteris richardii. Next base: position 50,557,572 of record CM035418.1, read on the forward strand.
AGCGATACTTCCTATCAATGATATAACGCTTCTCCAGCAACTTAGCACCCTTCCTGACCTCAAGTTCATCCACCCTCTTGGGCTATTTTGGGCTCTAATTCTCTCTCTAATTGGCTCTTCAAACACCTCAATCTGCCCTTATAAGTGCTCATAGTGTTCTGGACGATACCATTCTGACGATACTGCACTAGGTGATACCAGTTTGTCGATGATATGATACCACTACAGGTGACAATATGATACTTGGGCAGTCGACGATACGATACCAGTAAACTGAGCGATACGATACTGCTTTTCACACGATACGGTACCACTGCTCGACGCGATACGATACTATGTGCTGAGGCGATATAATACCACCTGAAGGCACGATACGATACTGCTGTAGTACACAGGGTTCCTCGCAATTGCCAATGCACTCTGAGTGTCAGTGAAGATGGTGGTGGTAGAAGACTGACCAACACCCAAATCATCCATAAGGCGTCTGAGCCACACACACTCAACAGTCGCTGTGAAAGCTCCCCTATACTAAGCCTTACAACTGGAAGTGGCCATAGTAGGCTGCTTCTTGCTCAACCAAGATATACATGAGCTACTAAGCTATTGATATATTTAGGTAGTGATGTGTGTGAACACTCTAGGACCGCCGGAGCAATTTTTTCCCTCTTTAGGAGGTTTTTTTCCCCCAGATTGTATATACGCCTATTGCCCTAATGGGCTACTTATCTTTGTACATTCTCTAGTAATACATTGAGTATTGTGTGTTTGTGCTCCAAGCTTCTTCTTCTTCCTTGTGTTGTTCACGTGCTTCTGCAAACGTCTATCTCCAACAATTGGTATTAGAGCACGTCGTCGCTTCATCTAGGGTGCCATCGACACTCCTCCGTTTGGAATCTCAGAATCGCACTAATTTTGGTGAGCATACTGAGTGTGTTTTGGAGATCAAAACAGCTTCGCGTTGTGGTGCCGAAATTTTGATCTGAGCTCGTTTTGGCCTCCGAATGCACTATCGTAGTGCTTGTGCATGCTATTTTGTCTTTTTGTGCCAAAGGTATATACCAGTTTCTGTTCGCCAGTTTAAGCGTCTCGAAGTCTCCTACAGTTCTAGCAGAACTTGTCTTGGTAGTTTTGTTCAAATTTTTGAGATACAGTCAATTTTTTGCATCAAGGTATTTTAGTCACCGGCCATGGCTGAAAGCAGTGATGTATTCCGTATGTTGGCTATTGAGGATAAGTTGGATGGTACCAACTAACCATTATGGGCTTATATGATGCGACATGTATTGGTTGCAAAAGGATTGTGGAACATTGTGCAGGGTGTTGAAAGACGTCCTGTTACACCTCTCACTATAGGTACTGCAAATACAAGTGCTGGAGTTGATGAAGATGGCGTGGAAGATGATATTCCATAGATTCCTGTTCGTGCTTCTCTTTCTGTTGCACCTACTGCAGAGCAGATTCGCTGGGATGGCAAAGATGTCGTGGGCTGTATAAGCTCATAGACTATGAAAGATCTGTAAATGATTTGGCATGTGCAGTAAATGATTCGCAGGCTATGTCAGATGCAAAGTTTTGGCATGCACACTTTGGTCATCTGAATTTTGCTAGTTTGCTACGCCTGTAGAAATCTGAAATGGGGTCCTCGTTGCCCAAACTTGAGGCACCTGGAAAACATGTTTGTGAAGGCTGTATTCTCGAAAAAATGCAACGTTCATCCTTTCCAAAAGATGGTTCAGTTCGGGCTACTCAGAAATTGCAACTTGTACATAGTGATGTCTGTGGTCTTATGCACACACCTTCTTTTGGGAATTATCTTTACTTCATGACTTTCATCGATGATTTTTCCAAGCATGCATGGATATGTCCATTGAAGGCAAAGTCCGAAGTGTTCATGTGCTTCAAACAGTTTTTGGTTTTGGCTGAAAATATGTCAGCATGTAAAATGGGCACCCTCCGTTCTGATCGAGGGGGGGAATATATGTCTTTTGATTTTAATGCATTTTCGGCTGAACGTGGGATAAAACACCAGTGTACAGTGCCGTATATACCTCAATAGAATGGAGTTGCTGAATGGAAGAACAGGTCTCTCATGGAAATGGCGAGGTGTATGGTCAAGAGTCAGGCTTTACCTCATAGTTTCTGGCTTGAGGCTGTCATGTGTGCAGCATATGTACTGAACAGGTGTCCCACTAAAGCGCTGTCATCGAGATTTTCTCTCCTCTCTCACTCATGAAGGCCTATAGGAAACACATTTGGTGAAGGTAGCCAGAATTCCCTGAGAAGTCCAAGATGCATCAAGGATGTCAAAGGGAGTTCACATGCAAACTTTGGAAGAAATCGAGCAAATCTAGGATAGCAGTCAAAGTTGGTCAAACTTTGGAAATTAGGGCAAAAATTTCAATGTCTCCAAATCACATGAAAATTCATATACTTGTAAATCCTATCAAAGGCAGTCTATAGCCCAAATTTCACATGCAAATGGATTTTCTAGCACATTGATATGCCATGTGCATTTTGTAAAAAAATATAATTTTTCCACTTAGACCCTACAAAATTTTGTATAGGAATTTTTGTTAGCAAAATGGTTTGGCATGTATAAAGACCATATGTGGCCACATATTTGTACAAAGTTTCAAGGCTATCAGAGCTTCCTAGACACCTTAATGCCACCTTGCAAGCTTCCAAATGTAGTCAAATTTGTACAAGGAAGATTCAGATGGGAGTTTTTTTTGCATATTCCTAAAGGATGCCTTTCAAAACATAGTCCTACAAACTTTTATCTTCATCAAAGGATATTTGAAGGGTCAAAGAGCACAAAATCCAATTTTCAAGGTCACCGCAGTTTTCTAGAATAAGAAAATTGAAGGCTTGAAGGAATGCCACATGGCAAAATATGATTGAACCATGTTGTACGGTCAAGATGAGCTCATATTCAAGGGTGGAGATGCACTAAAGCATAAAGGAAGGAGGATCCACGAGTTTTTTCATCAAAGAAGACTTTTTTTTACAATTAAAGATCAATAATGCAAAGTTTCTCCAAAAATAGTGGCTTATCTTATCCGAATTGATGTCAGCACTAATCCAACGGTCCAGATCATCCCCAGATCCAATGGTGGAGAATGAAGGCGCCTAAATTTCACTCCTTTACACTAGATTTGATAGAAAGAACAATTCCAAGCCATTGATTTGATTAATCAAATGGTTGTAATCGAAAGTAGTGATCCTAGAGTTGAGAGTTGATTTCTCTAGATCCAAGGGTCCAAATTCATTCAAAAAACTATATAAACCCCCCTCCAAAAAGTGTATGTTTTTCAGCCCCGCGGCTTTGTGCAGAAAGGGCATGAAAACTAGGTGTGCAGGCTAAAGAAGGCATTATATGGTTTAAAGCAAGCACCACGTGCTTGGTATGAGAAGATACATGCCTATTTGATTGCACATGGTTTTGAGAACAGTCCAACTGAAAGCACCTTATATGTTAAGCGTGCTAAAGATGTGCTTCTGATCATTGTTGTCTATGTTGATGACATGCTGCTCACTGGTCCTATTGAGAAGCATATTGCTGATTTTAAGGCTGATTTGCATGCCTCATTTGAGATGTCTGATTTGGGGCATTTGCATCATTATTTGGGCATTCAATTTATGCAAGTTGATGGTGGAATGGCTTTGTGTCAAACAAAATATATTGACACATTATTGCAGCGTTTTGGCCTTGAAGACTGTAAGCCTATTGCCACTCCTATGGAGATAGGTTTACGATTGAGTCTTCATGATGCTGGAGATGCATTTGATGCTGTTCTCTATCGCAGGCTGTTGGATGCTTGATTTACTTATGCATTACTCGGCCAGATATTCAATTTGCTGTCTCACAGATGAGCAGAGTTATGCATTGCCCAGGAGTCAAGCATTGGCAGGCGGTTAAGTGCATCTTTCGCTACTTGAGTGGTACTCGGCTACTTGGGTTGTTTTATCCCAAGGGGGGATCACTACCGCCAGATTTGCATGCTTTTTCTGACTCTGATTGGGCTGGTTGCTATGACACTCATGTGTCCACTAGTGGCTTTTGCTTCATGCTTGATAGCTCATGTATATCTTGGTTGAGAAAGAAGCAGCCTACTGTGGCCACTTCCAGTTGTGAGGTTGAGTATAGGGAAGCTTTCACAGCTACTACTGAATGTGTGTGGCTCAGATGCCTTATGCCTGATTTGGGTGTTGGTCAGAATTCTGCCACCACTATCTTCACTGACAGTCAGAGCGCATTGGAAGTTGCGAGGAACCCTGTGTTCCATGCTCGCACTAAGCACATTGATGTGCATTATCACTATGTCAGGGAGAGGTTCTCTGTTGGGGAGATCAGCTTGGCATATGTGCCCACGCAGGAGAACATTGCAGACCTTTTCACAAAGGCTCTACCCAGGGAGAAGTTTGAAGCTTTTCGCAAAGCTTTGGGCTTACCTCCTTTTGTGGAGTGACTTCCACATAGCTTGGCACTTCCTTATACATGAGTGCCAGCTACTTGTTCACCGCATCACTCCCAGGGGGGATTTGTTGATATATTTAGGTAGTGATGTGTGTGAACACTCTAGGACTGCCGGGGCACTTTTTTCCCCCTGCTTGTATATACGCATATTGCCCTAATGGGCTACTTATCTTTGTACATTCTCTAGTAATACATTGATTATTGTGTGTTTGTGCTCCAAGCTTCTTCTTCTTCCTTGTGCTTTTTGCGTGCTTCTGCAGACGTCTATCTCCAACATAAGCATGAAGCAAAAGCCACTAGTGGACACATGAGTGTCATAACAACCAACCCAATCAGATTCAGAAAAAGCATGCAAATCTGGTGGTAGGGATCCCCCCTTGGGATAAAACAACCCAAGTAGCCGAGTACCACTCAAGTAGCGAAAGATGCGCTTAACTGCCTGCCAATGCTTGACTCTTGGGAAATGTATAAACTTGCTCATCCGTGAGACAACAAACTGAATATCTGGCTGAGTAATGCATAAGTAAATCAAGCATCCAACACCCTGCTAATAGAGAACAACATCAAATGCATCTCCAACATCATGAAGACTCAGTCGTAAACCAGTCTCCATAGGCAATAGGTTGATAGTCTTGAGGGCCAAAACACTACAATAATGTGTCAATAAATTTTGTTTGACACAAAGCCATTCCACCATCAATGTGCTTAAATTGAATGCCCAAATAATGATGCAAATGCCCCAAATTAGATATCTCAAATGAGGCATGTAAATCAACCTTGAAATCAACAATATGCTTCTCATGAGGACCAATGAGAAGCATTCATCAACATACACCACAATGATCAGAAGTGCATCATTAGCATGCTTGACATATAAGGTGATTTTAGTTGGATTGTTCTCAAAACCATGTGCAATCAGGTAGGCATGTATCTTTTCATACCAAGCACGTGGTGCTTGCTTTAAACCATATACTGCCTTCTTTAACCTGCACACCTGGTTTTCATGCCCTTTCTGCACAAAGCCACATGGCTGAAAAACATACACTTCTTCATGCAAGTCACCATTCAAAAATGCTATTTTAATGTCCAACTGATGTGCATTCCAACCATGATGAGCTTCAAGTGCACAAATGCTACAAACAATAGCCATTGGGCAAGTAGGAGCAAAGGTTTGAACAAAATCAATGCCTCTTTCCTGCGCATAACCCTTTGCAACAAGCTGAGCCATCCAATTTTTTGAATTTTGTGCTTCATCAAACAAAACAAGCTCAGTCGCATCACAGAGACTAGATGCAGCCATAGCATAGCAATCTGATGCAAAAGAGGCACTATGAGAGCCTCATTGAGTATGATATGACAGAGGTGCATCTAATTTGCTGTCATGTAAAGTCTGCACCAGGCATTTTGGCATAGTTTTTGCCTCCTCAATATCAGCTCTCTCATCAACAAGTGCATCATGTAAATGTGCATAAAAAATGCGACGATCTCCATCATCACATGAAACCTGCAAAGGCTGGGAAGTTGCCTCATTAGGACCAGCGCTAGACTGTCCACCTATAAAAAGAGACAGCAAAGTATCATACATATCTTTGGAGCTAACCGATGTCTCCTTAGTACATGAAAGCAATGACTAAATAACATCTTCCACAAAAACAACATCACGACTAACTAGAATGTGTTTAATTTGTGGATGATACAAATGATTGCCGTTACTTTCAGAATTGTACCCAACAAAAATACATTTTACTATTTTATCATCCAATTTTCTATGATGTTGTTGAGGCACTAATGCATATGCCAAACAACCAAAAACACATAGATGAGCAATAGATGGCTTGGGATGATGCCAAGCCTCATATGGAGTGATAGACTGTAGCGCTTTAGTGGGACACCTGTTAAGTACATATGCTGCACATGACAACCTCAAGCCAGAAACTATGTGGTAAAGCCTGACTCTTGACCATACACCTTGCCATCTCCATGAGTGAACTGTTCTTTTGCTCAGCAACTCCATTCTGTTGAGGTGTATACAACACTATACGCTAGAGTTTTATCCCACGTTTAGCCATAAATGCATTAAAATCAGAAGACATATATTCCCCCCTCAATCAGAACGGAGGGTGCCCATTTTACATGCTGATAGATTTTCAGTCAAAACCAAAAACTGTTTGAAGCACATGAACACTTCGGACTTTGCCTTCAATGGATACACCCATGCATGCCTGGAAAAATCATCGATGAAAGTCATGAAGTAAAGATAGTTTCCAAAAGAAGGTGTCTGCATAGGACCACATACATCACTATGTACAAGCTGTAATTTATGAGTAGCCCAAACTAAACCATTTGTTGGAAAGGAGGAACGCTGCATTTTGCCCAAAATATAGCCTTCAAAAACATGTTTTCTACGTGCCTCAAGTTTGTGCAAAGAGGACACCATTTCAGATTTCTGCAAGCATAGCAAACTAGAAAAATTCTGATGATCAAAGCATGCATGCCAAAGCTTTGCATCTGACATAGCCTGAGAACCATGTCCTGCTAATGGTGAATCATTTACAGATCTTTCAAAGTCTGTGAGCTTATACCACCCACGACATAAAATGGAAAACTGATAACAGATTTTTCTTGATCCCTGGCACAAACGAAGCATCAGACAAAGTGAAAGAACTACCATGAGCAGTAGTCAAAATGATCGTACCAACTTCCATAACAAGATAAGAGGAGTTGTTGGTGCATGTAACAATATTCCCTGTAGGGGGAGGCTCGAGTGAAGAGAAGAAACTACGCTGCAAGGTAATATCTTTGCACGCCCCACTGTCAAAGTACAAAACATTTGAGTCTACTGCAGACATGCACTGCTCATGAGAAGATGGGTCAAAACTACAAACACTAGTAAATGCCCATTCTTCTTCCTGCATAAGCTCTGTTTTTGGTGTAGAGGCCTCTACAACAACCATTCTAGCCTCTTTCTTCTTTGCCTCTTTAGCAACAATTTTGGGCAGTTCTTTATGATATGATCATTTCCTTTACAATACTTGCAAAACAGTTTCTGCTTTTCTGACTTCTTTTCATCTTTGTCTTCCCTCTTCGAATCTCGTTCATTCATGTGCTCACTCTCCAACTCTTTTCAGAGGTAAGCAACACGAGCCTCATTCCTAGCTTGATACAATGTGGTAAGTGTATCTCAAGCATCCTAAGTTGTTCTGCAAGAGTGAATGTGAGGAATAATGGCACATTTGACAGACAAAGCTATCGATGCATGTGCCTGGGCATCTCTGCCATCCCAACAAATTTTCTCTATAGTAGGTGCAGTAGAAACCATAGCACAAACAGGAATATGCAAAATATCATCATCTTCGACAGCTTCTACATCAACTTCAATACATGCAGTTGTAAGAGTTGCAGGTGTGATAGGACAGTTTTCAACACCATGCACAATGTTCCATAGTCCTTTTGCAACCATCACATGTTGCATCATATAAGCCCACAACGGGTAGTTGGTACCATCCAACTTATCCTCAACAACCAACATACGAAATACATCACTCCTTTCAGCCATGGCCGGTGAATAAAATACCTTGATGCAGAAAATTGACTGTATATCAAAAAGTTGAACAGAACTTCCTAGAGGAATTCTACTAAACCTGTAGCAAACTTTGAGATGCTTATACTAGCGAACCAAATTGGTATATACCTTTGGCACAAAAAGAAAAAATAACCTACACAAACACTGCGATAGTGCATTTGGAGGTCAAAACAAGTTTAGATCATGATTTCGGCACCACAAAGCGAAGCTGTTTTGATTTCAATAGAACATCTCTATTGACCATAAATCCTTTGCCTGTATTATAGAGCATGTGCCTTTTCTGATTTGAAGCATGTGCCCTTTCTGATTTAAATCATAGAGCATGTGCCCTTTCTGATTTAAATCATACCCTATGAAGATGCACTTCTCTGCCTTAGGATCTAGCTTACCTTTGATATGAGATGGGATATGCACATAAGTGTGTACCTAAGTCACGAGATGTTAGGGACTTGTGTCAAAGAGACTAAATCTCGTTTGCCACACAAGTGCGTATTGTGGTGGATGTCACACACTTAATTATCAATCCGAAGAACTGACCTAACCAAGTGTATGAGGACATGTGCACACATGATGGATAATGAAATGGTTCAGCTAAAATGCATGAGAAAAGACTAAACTACCTGTCCAACTCACTTAATCTCTGAAAGTGTCTGCCATGATACCACTTATAGCATTAAATACAAATTCAAATTTTTCTCTAGCTCTGAACTCCAAATATTGCCAATAACAGGTTCTTTTCAAAGCTCTCGATGAGACGCATCTATTGGTTGTATTTTCACTCGAATCTGACAACCACTCTTCAAGTTATGACAAAAACAGTGAATGGTGGGAAACAGATACACTCACTCCACAACTCGTATTTGCTCACATACACACTACAATCGCTCAAAAATGATGGGGGGGGGATAGATAACAATCCTACACACACATTCCAAGCTTCACATACACACAAAAGATCATAGAGAAGATGAAAATTTGCAAGAAAGAAGCAAATTCGAAATTCTGGAGTTCTCCTTCTTCACAATGGCAAAAAAGTGTTTACAAAGAGTCACAAAGTGACTTATATACATGTGCCCTAAAAATGGTCTTTTCACACAAGTGATCGGCACTTTATTGGCTAATCTCTAATTTCCTACTAGTTTACAAGAAATATGTTACAATGGGTTGGACTTATGCATCTAGAGGACTCCTCTAGTGCATTTACATAGCTTTGAGGGAATTTCATAGGAGTTTGAAGAAGAAAATTATGTGCATTAATTTGAAAATTTTGGGGCTCCTCTTTATGCCTCCATTTTCTACAACACTCTCCCCTTCTTTGTCTTTGTCGTCCCTTGATAGGCTTTTACTTCTCGTTGTCGCCTGTCTGTGGCTCCTGAATACACGTACCTAGTGGTCAAAGAAGCAATAAGAACTGTCAGAAAATTTGTTACTTTATCCAAAATTAGTCCTTTGCTTCTATAAGCCCCTTGGTATTCCTTATATCACAAGTTTGGGTTGCTGTATTAAATCGGGCTGCCATGCATGCCATTAGTTGCTAAGAATGTGTTCTTAGTCACTCGCTTCAACTTCTCAGCCTCTTCCCTTTCTAGCCTTTGGTCTTCTGATTTGTCTTTGTCTTCACACATCTGACCTTGCTGTGTTGCTTGGAGCCTGTTTACTTCTTTTCTGGCGCACACCTCACTTTGCTGACCTCCACTCTCTTTTAAGTCAGCATTACGCTTTAAAGGTTCTGTTCTTGAATCTTCTTTGTCATCCTCTAGGACCTGTTCCATTTCTTCCCAGCGCACGCATCGAGTGGACGAGGAGGCAGCTAGGACCTTCACACAATTGGTTATCTTATCTGATCTCTCGTTGATTAAGCAGATTGGCATGACATAACATGAATTCTTTCCATTGGCTCGGCTTGACCCTGTCTGGTGGTGCCTCTCTATGATCTACAAAGAAACTCAATTCATAGGCCATCATCGTGGCATTAACATTCGAAGATATTTTTACAAAAAATTGTGAGTCTATTTCCAAAAATCTAGTGAAAAACGCTTCTTCAAATGTCTGCATGTAAGTACTTGGAAAAAACATTAGTGTTGAGTATACAGCCACAAGCGTTAATCCGCTCGATATAGTTGAGAGGTAAAAAATGAGGGCGTCTGACCCCTGATTAATGCCAATGAAGTTCAAAAAGGTATATTGGGCATGCTGGAACACTTTGATAACCTAACCGTAAGTAACATGCTCAAAATCTTATTAGTCAACTTGATGGCTAGATCTCGTACAAATGCATAGCGAGCGATCCAAAATTCGATGGTCTTGATTATGTATTCCTCTATTTATAGATAATCACGAGGTGGACTTGGTAGGAGTGGATAGTTGAGCCACTGATTATCGATGTTTCCCTGGCGCTGTCCGTCCCAAAATTGCATCCAGGAGCGTCTTTTGGGTACTGGGCAAAAAGATGGATTTACCTGAAGTATATACAGTGATGATTCCTATTGTACCCTTAGGGTCGGATTCTTCTCCAAAAATTTCCTCCTCCATATGGGATCAGCTTTGTCGAATTCCTCTTGTGTGTAGGTGAATGTTTGCATGCTAAATGGAGGTTGCTATCTGGCTCTTTATTTGTTGTCTTCTTTATATATTGCCGTGTTTGCTCTTTAAGTAGTCCATATGGTACATTGAAGGGTTTCAATACCTGTTGTAGATTTTTGCTTTCAATCTTCGCTTCCTTCATGACCTTGACTACTTGATCTTCAAAATCTTCAGTAAGCAGGGACACCAGTAGTGCCCCCTCATGCTGGCTTAGCTCTACAATATCCCGATGATGTCTTTCAGAGAGGATCTCTATTTCCTCCCTTATCGGTGAATGATGTAAGGGGGGAGAGAGAGGATGTACCTTAGTCTCCTCAGTAGCCGCTGTGGAGTGTGGAACTACTGGTGTCCCCTCTGTTACTTTCTATGCTAGTTGGTCCTGCAATTGTTTTATTAATTCATCTTTTTCTTTAATCTCTTCAGTGGCTTTTAAAATCGTTTCTTTGTTTTTGAGGAGCTCCTCTCCTATGAGAGCGAGTTGACAACATCTTCTTTGCATTGCTCAAATTATTTATTCTCTGCAACCTTCCACTTCTTTCTTAGTTCTGTTGTGTCATCCATATACCTTTTCTCCCACTCTGCGATGATGGCTTGCTCCTGCTTGAGCTCATCTTCATACTTTGCTATCTTTTCTTCCAATGCTCGTGTGTCCTTGTCTGTCCCGTCAGGATCTTCTATTGGTTGATTGCATAGAAGTGCTGTCATCAGCTCCTTGTTTCTGTTTTGTAAATTATCTGCTTCATCCATGTATACTTTAATTCGTGTTTCAAGGATTTTGCTTCTATTGTTCATTTTGGTCTTTTCAGCTTTTTTAGTCTCATATTTACTTTGTAAATCCTGTAATTGGTCTTTTACTTTCTGATTTTCTGTCTCTAGTGTGTTGCATTGCTACTTGGCCTCTTGGACTGCCTTCTCTTTCTCTACTATGCTCTTTTGTGCTTGAATCAATTGGGCAGAAAGATTCTCACCTATCTCTTGGAATTGGCATTTTTCCCGCATTGCCCTATCATATTCTGCATCAGCCTCAAGCATTAACTGTTGAGTTTCCATGGGAGTTTCGATCATGTGTTGTACCACTAGCTTGAGCTGAGCGATGTCCACATTTAACCACGTTTTGGGGATGCTTGGAGCTTCTCCCATTCTTACATCCTTTCCTTGTTCCACATGTATGGTTTCGTTATGATGTTGTCTTATCTGTAGCTGTACTTCATGTTCTTGGCTTTCGTCTTCCTTGTTAACGATCTTCGTGGCACTCTCTTGAAATGTGATGTCCATGGGAGATGGTTCTGCCACTACCCTTATTGGTGTAAAGGGTTCTGATTCTTCCACTACATTTTCCACTCTTTCTTCCTTGGGATTCCTAAATAAGACCTCTCCCGCCAGCAAAGTCTCTTGGAATTGAATATTAGATGCTTCATTCAATTTAATAACATGTAATCGTTTTTGGGCGGCCTCCTTCCTTGTTGTGTTTTGGCTGGAGTTCATGGGCGTTTGAACCGCCTTCATTCCTTCCCCTTCTACATTCTTGTTCACTTCATTTAACTCCTCCCATTGTCCATCATCCTTGGAATCACTTTGAATGTCCACATTCAACATGGAAGTGTCTGGTTCTTCTTGCGCATCTGATGATGAGCTTGAATTTATTAAACTCAATTCTCTGTATCTGTGGACCTTGGTCAACCTTTTTCTTTGTTCTAACTCTTGATGGGCTTGCTGGTAATGGTACCCTTGGACAGATAGATTGACTTGACCTTCGGTGTATTGGTGTGTGGCTTCCATTGCTTTGGCCAACTCTTCTTCAGTGATAGGTTGATAGTCTTCAAGTCTCGTCCTTGGAAGTACATGTGCCCTTTTGGTGGCTGGGACTTCTACTTCTGCTTGCATCATTTGCCTTAATATTTTGGTACCTCTCATTCTAGGTTGGGAGCTTGTTTCTGCTTCCTCAATGACCTTGGGTCCCTTCTTCTTCCTAGGGACTGTCGCAACCTTTGCATATTTGGCCATGGCTTCAGACGACGACATTCTTAAATGTTCTCTAATGCCCAATGCATGATATATCAATATAGTTAAGGCAACACTTCCATTCAAAAACTTCTTGTGATTCCACTGCTTCTTTGCCTCAAATAGCCGTTTTTGAATACACAGAGTCATATGGACTTGATTCCCAATTTGCTTAATAACATGTGACAACATTTGTACTACGATCTTATGTGGAGCAGTGTACCTGTGCATGTTAGGAAAGCAGAAGTGTTGATGGATGAGTCTCACTTCCTCTTCAATATCTATGCGATTAATGTCGTTGAATGTTCGGGTCTTTTCTCCTCGACGTTCTTCTTTCAATACTGTATTTCCATCCTTCTCCCATCCAAAAGCTTCTTTGATTAGATCATGTGTGAATTGTATGATGACCCATTCGCCGACTGCATCCAATACTATAGCCTCTGGCACCAATGGATCATGCAAGGCAGGCTACAAAGTGTTCATAACTTGAGCACATCGTTGAAAATCAGGTGTGTATATCGGTAATTCAAAGTTGTGAATGCCCACTTTCTTCATAATGTCCATGGTTGATGGCAGTTCATGCACCACTTTAAAGTCTTGGGACATCACCGAAAACTGATGATCCGTATCCATGATTTTGATGGTCACCAAGAACAAATAATCCCCTGCTGGTTGATCTTCTCTAAACCAATGACCTTTTGCTTTGGTCACACTTTGCAGAGGGAATTCCAACACCTCCTCCTGAATTGTAGCTTCAGAATCTTTAGAAGCCATCTGCACTCGTAGTGAAAAGAGCATTAGCTTCTATAGAAGACAATCGTTAGTGATGTGTGTTGTAGTGATATTTCGTGCGTTGCGTCACTCCGTTTCCCTTGCTTGCATAAGTAAGATCTCTCACCACATATTTTTTCATTTTTACTCCTGAAAAGAAAATAAGAATTAGTGTTGCAAGCATTTATTTATTTACATAGTAGGTCCATTCCTATTGAAGTAGAAGCTATGACGTGTCCCCAAGTGGGGAATGTGCACCATTAATTTTGTTATGTACCTCTTGTGCCGAATGCAAGGCCTTGTAATGCGGCCCTATCATGCATACTTTAGGTGCATTCAAAGTTGCATGTGTGAAAATGAAATCTTTTAGGTCTTGGCATTCTGGTGTTTGCTGCTTCTTTGGTTTCCATATCCATGTTGTTTTTGAAGTTTGAAGCTTCGTCTTCTCGTCATTTTGTTGTGCCCCATGTGTTGCTTTTTTCTTCTCTATTGTCTGAGTTGTTGGGGTCTTTCTTTTTCGGTATCTGTGATGAGTCTTGCTTGGCTTTATGGTTTTATTGTGTCTATATAATGTTTCCTCTTGCTTGTCTATCTCTTGAGTGGCCACTAGTCTGATGTTCTTTGGAATCCATATTCGTTGTCGAGTTCTTTGGGCTTCTACCAGTGACTTTGGAAGCCATATTCTCAGAAATCTCTTCCGTTCTGATTTTGGTGAAGAAGAACCCTCATCCGCCCTTGTCTTCCTATGATGAATGGGATGTACTGGCATTGGCTTTTCTGATTCCTTCACTCGATCCTTGCGAATCCACTTTAGGTTAGCATTTCCTGATTGCGAGAAGCTGACAGTGGGGTTAGAGGGCTTTTTCATGCTGATGATCTCTTTTTCTCATAGAGGGCTTTAGGAGCATTGTCCTCCTTGGTTCCCTTCTATTCACCATTCAAGTGGGATGAATCTACTTTCTCCTTAGATACATTGGGGTTTGAAGTCCTTTCTTCTGTCGAACCTTCTTCTGATTGATTTGTGATGAAATCATTTGGTATGTACTCTTTTGCGATTTGTTTAGCACTTTTGATGACATCCGGTCTATGAGAGGGTTTCTCTTCTAATAAACTAAAGATTTCCTTGTGCCCTATTTTGGTTGAAATGTATCCTTGAGCTAGATGAATGCTTACCTCATTCTCAATGATCTAGTCTTGTCATAAGATCAAGTTTTCTATTAGATCCTCGTCTCTGCACACTAGAACTCCTTGTTCCATAGTTGAATTTCCTAGGTGTAGGGATACTGTAGCTTCTCCAATGAATTCTATAACTTGACCTCCCACACCTATAATGTGTGCTTTCACAGGTGTTATAGTCATTTGAAGATGCGTGATGACGGTACTTTGTATGCAGCTGAGTGTTGCTCTTGAATCTATCAAGGCATCTATTAGCTGGTACTCAATCGTTCCAATTCCTAGGTTTAAGTACGGCTGGGACATGTAGATATTGATTATGTCGGACTTATGAAACTGATAGTTAGCCATGGGAATAGGCTCCTCTCCTTGTAGATACCGTTCATCTCTTTGTCTTAGCCACTCTTTTGGTTTCTTGATACGCTCTAGGGCTTCTTGCCACGCTTCCTCTCTAATCCGCTCTTCCTCTCTCTTCCTATTTTGTGCACCTACAAGTCGTGCTAACATTTGGTCTGTCAAAGGCTTCATATAACGTTTTACTCGACATCCACTTATGTTGTTAGGAAGAACATCTCCATCCAGAGTAGCTATATTAACCGCTCCACTAGTGGAAATCCTATTGATTATAAGTGTTCCATATCCGCACTTTTGTAGCTTCTTAGCATGCTGCTTCAAGGTGTAGACCAGCACTAAATCCCCTTCTTTTTGTCCTTTATCTTTGATGTGCACATCATAATATGCCTTTTGTCTTCTCTTGGCCACATAAATTCCTGCAACAGCTTGTATTCTAGTCTCATGTAGCTTCTCAATTTGGTCTAGCTACTTGGATAATTCATGTCCTTTCCATTCATATTGTTGGGCTACTCTCAAAGTTGGCACCAAAAAATCGATCGGCAGGATTGCATTCTATCCATACACTAGATTGAATGGGGTAGTTCCAATGGCACTCTTGTAAGCGACACGGAAGGCCCAAATTGCATGATGCAATTGTTTGTCCCAGTCTAACCTTCCACTATTGACTATCTTTGTCAATACTGTGCATAACACCTTATTGGAACTTTCAGCTTGACCATTGGCTTGAGCGTGATAAGGGGCTGATTTCTTATGGATCACTAAGAATTCATTCAGTAAGGACTCTATGACTTCATTGATGAAATGTGTTCCTCGATCACTTACAATCTCAATTGGTAATCCAAAGCGAGTGAAGATGTGCTCAAAAAGAAATTTAGCAGTGGTCTGAGCATCATTTTTTCTAGTAGCCTTTGCCTCTACCCATTCAATCAAATAATCCGTAGCTACTATTATGTATTCAGCATGTGACCCTTTGGCTGGTGGGTTAATGGGTCCTATAAAATCAATACCCCATTTGGAAAATGCTCTAGCACAAACCATAGGTCTCAATGGCATGTCGTCTCGTCTAATCGGATATTTGGCCCTTTGGCATGCCTCGCAATTTCGGACATATGCGTCAGCATCCATATGTAGAGTTGGCCACCACAAATCTGCAAAGAGAATCATTTTTATAGTTCTCTCGGCTGAAAAATGGCCTCCTACAGTGCGTGCATGTGCCATTTCTAATATGGATAAGTATTCTCCTTCATGCACACATAGCCGTAAGTGATTATCTTTCCCTCTCTTGAATAATTGTCTTCCCATAATTACATAATCCTTGCTCATTTCCTCTAAGGATCGTTTCCTTGCTAAACTGATTCCTTCCTCGTGCTCTCATATCTTTAGGAATTTCACTAATGTTTCACTCCATTTGGGTGCTATTGTAGAGAAAGGTAAAGATGTGTGATCATCAGGTATGGTTTCCTGACATTCCGCGCAATTACTAACATATTCATGGACATCTTTAGGCATATCATGCTAGTATACTCCTAGCCGTTTCAATTCTCTTAGAGTTCCATGAGTTCCTTTGTGCATTCTCCATTTGTTTACATGGGCTTGTTCAATCAACTTCTTCTGTTCGTCTTCCTCAACTCATCGAGGAATACATTGAAATTTAGAAAAATCCTGCTTATGACACGATGTGGGAGATATTATTGGAGAAAAATTAGGTTGAAGATGCACATGTAGATACATTGGTGGATAGAAACCCAATCAAAGAAGTTCAATTAGTCACTTAGGAAAATAATTGTCCAATTTTAGTGGCCACTTGGTTGTGGAGCCACCCTGAGTTGCTTGAAAAGGTAAAATCTTTCTTGACACACTATGCAGATGTTTTTGCATGGCATTATAAAGACTTAGAAGGAGTGCCTTCCAATTATGGAGAGCACAAAATTCCTCTTGTTGAGAGAGCTAAACCAGTAAGAGGAAAGCGTTATAGACTTAACCCAAAATATGCTGAAGCTACTTATTTGGAAATACAAAAGATGGAGGATATTAGGGGAAAAAATGAACCCTGCATGGGCCTTTTAGATTAAGGAGTGATTAGTGATGGACCTATGAGAAGAGGGTGGTGGCCAGAGTCTAGATTCCCAGTTCACTAGACTAGGACTAGGCTTCCCTTGTTTTCTGCTAGTCAAAGCCTCTACAACCACTGTGAATTCATGGGTTTTGTGAGAAGAGTGGTTTGGAATTTTGAAGCTTTGAATCGTAGCCATAGGATAATCCAAGCACACAACAAATGGTGCTATTTTGCAAAAGTCAAGGCAACTTGAAACATAGGCCATTGGATCATAAGAGGATCCTGTGGTTCTTGTTTAGAAGACAAGAAAAAATGTGCGACAACATGTGGACCATTAGATTTCCAATCTCATTTGACGGCTAAAGATGAATCTCTATTTGAAAATGCACGTTTCATTTAGTACCCTTCGATCTACCTTTGATCCAATGGCTACAGATGAAAGAGCTTTTTGAAATGCACCAATAGATGTGGTCCATTGGATCTAGCATATATCCAATGGCCCTAAATGAAGGCTCTACATGGATCAGTGACAATTGTGCAGCAATGTCTGATCAAGCTGAAATCTAATGACTTAGAAGGCTTGAATTTCACGGATCAATGCCAATCGAGCTACGCCATTTGATCATTATAAATGGATAGCTCCGATAGACTATGCATATGGTGTTATCTCTCTATTGTGCTACTAGAATATGGATGCAATCATTGCATTCTCCTCTTGTTCTTTACATCCTAGCCATTGAAAGGAAAATATCTAATGGCTTGATCAATTGAATTCGATTCAACATTCATTTGAAATCTTTTTTCTTCTATATTTTAATAGAAAAAACCACTAGTAGTATTGCTTGTTCCCTTAATCCTTTACAATCTTAATTTTAATCCCTAAAAATTAGGGATCCTTACAAGGCCCATGCAGGGCTCACTTTTTCCCTTAATGGATGTAAGAATCATCATTCCTGTGGAACACTCAGAATGGCTTTCACCAATGGTTATAGTACTCACAAGGAGTCCCCTTTGGATTTCTTGGATAATCACTTGAGATAGCTGCAGAATGTTTTTTAAAGATGTAGGGAGACTAAACTAAAGATGAACCCAAATAAATGTCATTTCCTCATGACAGAAGGAACTCTCTTAGGACATGTGGTATTTGTTGATATATTTAGGTAGTGATGTGTGTGAACACACTAGGACCGCCGGGGAACTTTTTTCCCTCTTTAGGAGGTTTTTTCCCCCCGGCTTGTATATACGCCTATTGCCCTAATGGGCTACTTATCTTTGTACATTCTCTAGTAATACATTCAATATTGTGTGTTTTGGGCTCCAAGCTTCTTCTTCTTCCTTGTGCTATTCGTGTGCTTCCGCAGACGTCTAACTCCAACAATTGGTATCAGAGCAGGTCGTCGCTTCATCTAGGGCACTGTCGACACTCCTCCGTTTGTAGTCTCAGAATCGCACGAATTTTGGTGAGCATACTCGCGATCTGAGCTCGTTTCGGCCTCCGAACGTACTATCGCAATGCTTGTGTAGGCTATTTTGTCTTTTTGTGCCAAAGGTATATACCAGTTTCTATTCGCCAGTTTAAGCGTCTCAAAGTCTACTACAGGTCTAGGAGAATTCGTCTGGGCAGTTTCGTTCAACTTTTTGAGATACAGTCAATTTTTTGCATCAAGGTATTTTAGTCACCGGCCATGGCTGAAAGCAGTGATGTATTCCGTATGTTGGCTATTGAGGATAAGTTGGATGGTACCAACTACCCATTATGGGCTTATATGATGCGACATGTATTGGTTGCAAAATGATTGTGGAACATTGTGCAGGGTGCTGAAAGACATCCTGTTACACCTGTAATGATAGGTATTGCAAATACAGGTGCTGGAGCTGATGAAGATGGTGTCGAAGATGATATTCCGTAGATTCCTATTCGTGCTACTGTTTCTGCTACACCTACTGCAGAGCAGATTTGCTAGGATGGCAGAGATGCCCTGACACATGCATTGATAGCTTTGTCTATCAAACGTGCCATTATTCCTCACATTCGCTCTTGTAGAACAGCTAAGGATGCTTGGGAAACACTTACCACATTGTACCAAGCTAGGAATGAGGCTCGTGTTGCTTACCTCCGAAAACAGTTGGAGAGTGAGCACATGAATGAAGGTGATTCTATGGATAATTTCCTAACAAAGATCAAAGACTTGAAGGAACAATTGATTTCTGCTGATGAGGTTATACCAGATAGCTCACTTGTGCAGACCGTTGTGAATGGTCTTCCTGACTCATATCAGAGTTTTGCTTCTACTCTTCGATTGATGATGAAAGGCAATCCGAATGCCTTATCATTTGAGGAGTTAGTCTCTGTTCTGTTGCAGGAAGATCAGTCCAGGCAAAATAGGTCCACTATGCGAGTTGCAGATCAAGCTTTCCTGGCTAGTCAGAAGGGCAAAGGAAAATGGAGCTCTTCAACTAGTAAGCAGAATTCTGCTAATTCTACATATTCGAAGAAGGAAGATAAAGATGAGAAGAAATTAGAAAAGCAGAAATTGTTCTGTAAGTATTGTAAAGGGAATGATCATATCATAAAGAACTATCCAAAATTGGCTGCTAAAGAGGCAAAGAAGAAAGAGGCTGGAATGGTTGTTGCAGAGGCCTCTACACCAAAAACAGAGTCTACAAATCTTGTGCAGGAAGAAGAATGGGCGTTTACTACTGTCTGCAATTTTGACCCATCTTCTCATGAGCAGTGCATGTCTGCAATAGACTCAGATGTTTGGTATTTTGACAGTGGGGCGACCAAACATATTACCTCACAGCGCAGTTTCTTCTCTTCACTCGAGCCTGCCCCTACAGGGAATACTGTTACATGCGCCAACAACTCCTCTTATCCTGTTATGGGAGTTGGTAAGATCATTTTGACTACTACTGATGGTAGTTCTTTCACTTTGTCAGATGCTTTATTTGTGCGAGGGATAAAAAAGAACCTGTTATCAGTTTCTGCATTAGCCAAGATTGGCTTGGTTGTGAAATTTGTTGATGACAGGTGTGCAGTTCATGATCTGTCAAATGGCGATGTGATTATTGCTTCTGGCATTTTATGTCGTGGGCTGTATAAGCTCATAGACTATTAAAGATCTGAAAATGATTTGGCATGTGCAGTAAATGATTCTCAGGCTATGTCAGATGCAAAGCTTTGGCATGCATGCTTTGGTCATATGAATTTTGCTAGTTTGCTACGCCTGCAGAAATATGAAATGGTGTCCTCTTTGCCCAAACTTGAGGCACCTGGAAAACATGTTTGTGAAGGCTGTATTTTGGGCAAAATGCAGCATTCCTCCTTTCCAAAAGATGGTTCAGTTCGGGGTACACAGAAATTGAAGCTTGTACATAGTGATGTCTGTGGTCCTATGCAGACACCCTCTTTTGGAAATTACCTTTACTTAGTGACTTTCATTGATGATTTTTCCAGGCATGCATGGGTATATCCACTCAAAGCAAAGTCCGAAGTGTTCATGTGCTTTAAACAATTTTTGGTTTTGGCTGAAAATTTGTCAGCATGTAAAATGGACACCCGCAGAATGGAGTTGCTGAACAGAAGAACAGGTCTCTCATGGAGATGGCGAGGTGTATGGTCAAGAGTCAGGCTTTACCTCATAGTTTCTGGCTTGAGGCTATCATGTGCGCAACATATGTACTGAACAGGTGTCCCACTAAAGCGCTGCAGTCTATCACTCCATATGAGGCTTGGCATGACCGCAAGCCATCTGTTGAACATCTCCTTGTTTTTGATTTGTTTGGCATATGCACTAGTGCCTGAACAACATCGCAAAAAATTGGATGATAAGGCATTAAAATGTATTTTTGTTGGGTACAGTTCTGAAAGTAAAGGCTATTGTCTGTATCATCCACAAACTAAACGCATTCTGGTTAGCCGTGATGTTGTCTTTGTGGAAGATGCTATTCAGCCATTGCTTTCATGTACTACGGAGACATCTGTTAGCTCTAAAGACATGTATGATACTTTGATGCCTCTTTTTATAGGTGGACAGTCTAGTGTTGGTCCTAATGAGGCAACTTCTTAGCCTTTGCAGGTTTCATATGATGATGCAGATCATTCCATTTCTGATGCAGATTTACATGATGCACTTGTTGATGAGAGAGCTGATATTGAGCAGGCAAAAACTATGCCAAAATGGCTGGTGCAAACTTTGCGTGACAGCAAATTAGATGCACCTTTGTCATATCGTACTCGTTCAAGCTCTCATAGTGCCTCCTTTGCATTAGATTGCTATGCTATTGCTGTGTCTAGTCTGTGATGAGAATGAGCCTGTTTCTTTTGATGAAGCACATAATTCAGAAAATTGGATGGCTGCTATGCATCTGAATATGATGCTATAATGAAGAATGGTACATGGTCTTTATGTGACTTGCCTCCTGGCAAGAAGGCCATTGGCACTAAGTGGGTATACAAGCTGAAGAGTAAACTTGATGGTACAGTTGACACGTATAAGGCTAGGCTTGTTGCAAAGGGTTATGCACAGGAAAGAGGCATTGATTTTGATGAGACCTTTGCACCTACATGCCGTATGACTACTGTTCGGAGTATTTGTGCACTTGTAGCCCATCATGGTTGGAATGTACATCAGTTGGACATTAAAACAACATTTCTAAATGGTGACTTGGATGAAGAAATGTATGTTTTTCAGCCCCGTGGCTTTGTGCAGAAAGGGCATGAAAACAAGGTGTGCAGGTTAAAGAAGGCATTATATGGTTTAAAGCAAGCACCACATGCTTGGTATGAGAAGATACATGCCTATCTGGTTGCACATGGTTTTGAGAACAGTCCAACTAAAAGCACCTTATATGTTAAGCGTGCTAATGATGTGCTTCTACTCATTGTTGTCTATGTTGATGACATGTTGCTCACTGGTCCTATTGAGAAGCATATTGCTGATTTCAAGGCTGATTTGCATGCCTCATTTGAGATGTCTGATTTGGGGCATTTGCATCACTATTTGGGCATTCAGTTTATGCAAGTTGATGGTGGAATGGCTTTGTGTCAGACAAAATATATTGACACATTATTGCAGCGTTTGCCCTTGAAGACTGTAAGCCTATTTCCACTCCTATGGAGACAGGTTTACGATTGAGTCTTCATGATGCTGGAGATGCATTTGATGTTGTTCTCTATCAGCATGCTGTTGGATGCTTGATTTACTTATGCATTACTCGGCCATATATTCAATTTGCTGTCTCACAGATGAGCAGGTTTATGCATTGCCCACGAGTCACGCATTGGAAGGCGGTTAAGCGCATCTTTCGCTACTTGAGTGGTACTCGGCTACTTGGGTTGTTTTATCCCAAGGGGGATCACTACCGCCAGATTTGCATGCTTTTTCTGACTCAGATTGGGCTGGTTGCTATGATACTCCTGTGTCCACCAGTGGTTTTTGCTTCATGCTTGGTAGCTCATGTATATCTTGGTTGAGCAAGAAGCAGCCTACTGTGGCCACTTCTAGTTGTGAGGTTGAGTATAGGGAAGCTTTCACAGCGACTGTTGGGTGTGTGTGGCTGAGATGCCTTATGGCTGATTTGGGTGTTGGCCAGTCTTCTGCCACCACCATCTTCACTGACAGTCAGAGCGCATTGGCAGTTGCGAGGAACCCTGTGTTCCATGCTCGCACTAAGCACATTGAGGTGCATTATCACTATGTCAGGGAGATGTTCTCTGCTGGGGAGATCAGCTTGGCATATCTGCCCATGCAGGAGAACATTGCAGACCTTTTCACGAAGGCTCTGCCTAGGGAGAAGTTTGAAGCTTTCTGCAAAGCTTTGGGCTTACTTCCTTTTGTGGAGTGATTTCCACATAGCTTGGCACTTCCTTATACATGAGTGCTAGCTCCTTGTTCACCTTATCACTCCTAGGGGGGATTTGTTGATATATTTAGGTAGTGATGTGTGTGAACACGCTAGGACCACCGGGGCACATTTTTCCCTCTTTAGGAGGTTTTTTCCACCGGCTTGTATATACGCCTATTGCCCTAATGGGCTACTTATCTTTGTACATTCTCTAGTAATACATTTAGTATTGTGTGTTTTGGGCTCCAAGCTTCTTCTTCTTCCTTGTGCTGTTCGCGAACTTCCGCAGACGTCTAACTCCAACAGTATTTGCTAAAGGTATGGCTCGAGACCATGATAAAATTATTTCTATACTAAAGTTACCTAAAACCAAATATCCTAAAGAGATTCAAAGCTCCTTGGGACATACTGGGTACCAAATAAGATTTATCAAAATGTATGCAGAGATAGCCAGGCCACTTGCTAGACTTACAGGTAAAGAAGTGCGATTTAAGTGTGAAGAAGAAGAAGAAGAAGAAGAAGACGAAGAAGAAGAAGAAGAAGAAGAAGAAGAAGAAAATGCTTATCAGATATTAAGGTCCAAATTGGTGGCTGCACCAATTCTTATCACACCGTATTGGTAAAAAAATTTTCATATACATGTAGATGCTAGTGCATATGCAGTGGGTGCAATTTCGACTCAACATAGTGAGGAATACAAACTTGACAGACCTATTCAGTATGCGAGTCGAATATTGACAAAGGCTGAAAAAAATTAAAGCACCACAGAAAGGGAGGCCCTAGCAATGGTTTTTGCGGTACACAAGTTTCATCATTACTTCTAGGAGTGAAATTTGTTATAATAACTGATCATCAACTGCTTAGATATTTACTCAATAAGCCACAAGCAACTGGTAGGGTATGAAGGTGGCTACTTTTGTTCATTGACACCCCTCTAGTTAGAGTCTCAGAATCGCATGAAATTTGATTAGCATACTCAGGGTGCCAAAATCGTGATCTCAACTTGTTTTGGCCTCCAAACATAGTATCACAATGCTTGTGCAAGCTATTTTATCTTTTTGTTCCACAGATATATAGAGGTTTCGGTTCGCCAGTATAAGCATGTCAAAAATTGCTATAGGTTTAGGAGAACGCCTCAAGGTAGTTCTGTTAAACTTTTCAAATACAATCATTTTTGTGCATCAGGGTATATTAGTCAGTGGCCATGGTTGAAAGCAGTGATGTATTTCATATGTTGGCTATTGGAATGGAGGGAGGGAGGGAAGGGGGAGAGAGAGAGAGAGAGAGAGAGAGAGAGAGAGAGAGAGAGAGAGAGAGAGAGAGAGAGAGAGAGAGAGAGAGAGAGAGAGAGAGAGAGAGAGAGAGAGAGAGAGAGAGAGAGAGAGAGAGAGAGAGAGAGAGAGAGAGAGAGAGAGAGAGAGAGAGAGAGAGAGAGAGAGAGAGAGAGAGAGCGAGAGGGGGGAGGGGGAGGGGGAGGGGGAGGGGGAGGGAGGGAGGGAGGGAGGGAGGGAGGGAGGGAGGGAGGGGGGGGGAGGGAGGGAGGGAGGGAGGGAGGGAGGGAGGGAGGGAGAGAGAGAGAGAGAGAGAGAGAGAGAGAGAGAGAGAGAGAGAGAGAGAGAGAGAGAGAGAGAGAGAGAGAGAGAGAGAGAGAGATGGGGAGGGAGAGAGAGAGACACAGAGAGATGAATATATATATATATATATATATATATATATATATATATATATATATATATATATATATATATATATATATATATATATATATATATATATATATATATATATATATATATATATATATATATATATATATAGAGAGAGAGAGAGAGAGAGAGAGAGAGAGAGAGAGAGAGAGAGAGAGAGAGAGAGAGAGAGAGAGAGAGAGAGAGAGAGAGAGAGAGAGAGAGAGAGAGAGAGAGAGAGAGAGAGAGAGAGAGAGAGAGAGAGAGAGAGAGAGAGAGAGAGAGAGAGAGAGAGAGAGAGAGAGAGAGAGAGAGAGAGAGAGGGGGGAGGGAGATGCTTGATCGTTCATGTATATCTTGGTCGAGCAAGAAGCAGCCTACTATGGCCACTTCTAGTTGTGAGGCTCAATATAGGGAAGCTTTCACAACGAATGTTGAGTGTGTGTGCCTCAGACGCTTTATGGCCGATTTGGGTGTTGGTCAGTCTTTTGGCATCGCCATTTCACTAACAGTCAGAGCACATTGGCAGTTCCGAAGAACCTTGTGTTCCATGCTCACACTAAGCACATTGAGCTGCATTATCATTATGTCAGGGAGAGGTTCTCTGCTGGAGAGATCAGCTTGGCATATGTGCCCATGTAGGAGACCATTGCAGACCTTTTCACGTAGGCTCTGCCTAGGGAGAAGTTTGAAGCTTTGAGCATCGCTTTGGGCTTATGTCCTTTTGTGGATCGATTCCACATAGCTTGGCACTTCTTTATACATGAGTGGCACCTCCTTGTTCACCGCATCACTCCTAGGGGGGATTTTTTGATATATTTAGGTAGTGATGTGTGTAACACACTAGGACCATCAAGGCACTTTTTTCCCTCTTAAGGAGGTTTTTTCCCAGGACTTGTATATACGCTTATTGCCTTAATGGGCTCTTATCTTTGTACATTCTAGTGGTAATACATTTAGTATTCTATGTTGTGCTCTAAGTTTCTTCATCCTTGTGTTGTTCACGTGCTTCCATAGACCTCAAACTCCAAACGATAGAGAGGTAAAGATAGAAAGATAGATAGATAGTGTGTGTGAGAGAGATAAAGAGAGATAGATAGAGAGAGATATTAGAGAGAGATTAGAGAGAGATTAGAGAGAGAGAGAGTTTGGGGACAAAGAGAGAGAGGGGAGAGAGAGATTAGAGAGAGAGAGCGTTTAGGGAGAAAGAGAGAGAGGGGAGAGAGAGAGAGATAGATAGATAGATACATAGAGGGAGAAAGAGAGAGAGAGAGAGAGAGAGAGAGAGAGAGAGAGAGAGAGAGAGAGAGAGAGAGAGAGAGAGAGAGAGAGAGAGAGAGAGAGAGAGAGAGAGAGAGAGATAGATAGATAGATAGATAGATACATAGATAGAGAGAAAGAGAGAGATAGAGAGAGAGAGAGAGAGAGGAAGAGGGAGAGGGAGAGAGAAAGAAAGAGAGAAAGTGTGTGTGTAAGGAGGGAGGGAGGGAGGGAGGGAGAGAGAGAGAGAGAGAGAGAGAGAGAGAGAGAGAGAGAGAGAGAGAGAGAGAGAGAGAGAGAGAGAGAGAGAGAGAGAGAGAGAGAGAGAGAGAGAGAGAGAGAGAGAGAGAGAGAGAGAGACAAAGAGAGAGAGAGAGAGATGTATATAATCAGAAAAAGAGATCATGCAAAACCAAGGGACAGAGAAAAAGAACAAAGAGAGTGATAGACAGAGAGAGGGAGGGAGAGAGGGAGGGAGAGGGGGAGAGAGAGAGAGAGAGAGAGAGAGAGAGAGAGAGAGAGAGAGAGAGAGAGAGAGAGAGAGAGAGAGAGAGAGAGAGAGAGAGAGAGAGAGAGAGAGAGAGAGAGAGAGAGAGAGAGAGAGAGAGAGAGAGAGAGAGAGAGGGAGGGGGAGGGGGAGGGGGAGGGAGGGAGGGCGAGGGAGGGAGGGAGGGAGGGAGGGAGGGAGGGGGAGGGAGAGAGAGAGAGAGAGAGAGAGAGAGAGAGAGAGAGAGAGAGAGAGAGAGAGAGAGAGAGAGAGAGAGAGAGAGAGAGAGAGAGAGAGAGAGAGAGAGAGAGAGAGAGAGAGAGAGAGAGAGAGAGAGAGAGAGAGAGAGAGAGAGAGAGAGAGAGAGAGAGAGAGAGAGAGATGGGGAGGGAGAGAGAGAGACAGAGAGAGATGAATATATATATATATATATATATATATATATATATATATATATATATATATATATATATATATATATATATATATATATATATATATATATATATATATATATATATATATATATATAGAGAGAGAGAGAGAGAGAGAGAGAGAGAGAGAGAGAGAGAGAGAGAGAGAGAGAGAGAGAGAGAGAGAGAGAGAGGGGAGGGAGATGCTTGATCGTTCATGTATATCTTGGTCGAGCAAGAAGCAGCCTACTATGGCCACTTCTAGTTGTGAGGCTCAATATAGGGAAGCTTTCACAACGAATGTTGAGTGTGTGTGCCTCAGACGCTTTATGGCCGATTTGGGTGTTGGTCAGTCTTTTGGCATCGCCATTTCACTAACAGTCAGAGC